>QUSF01000002.1:7128748-7617277 GCA_003676055.1 Chloebia gouldiae | reverse complement strand
CGGGAAAGTTGGTGTGCGCGGTCGGTGTGCGGGAGTTGTTCCACTGGCGAGATGGAGGGAAATCGTACCCGCGGCGATTTGCCGTTAACTGTGGAGAGATGGGACCGAAACCCACACCGATCCGGATATGAGCACCGACAGCATCCAAAGGAAGAGCTGAGCTGTCGCGTAACAATTTGCGCTTGGAAGCGCTTTGGTGGAAGAGCGAGTCTGGCGTTCGTGTTCATTTGAAAAGGCATAGCGAAAAGGGCGTGATTTTTTTTTTTTCCAGTAGGGAAAGGAAAAAAAAAGAAAAAGAAGGGGAAGAAAAAAAAGACCGTGCGAAACCAAGCGCCAGAGCAGACCTCACAAGGTCATCACACCACGAGGGAGGCAAAAGTGCTCCCGATCCATGCGATCGCTCTGTCGCGTTTCATACTGCCTGTAAGGGATGTTTTTATCATTAATTTATTTAACAGGCGAGGTGCTTGCAGGTGGTAGTGGGGTAGGTACGGGGCGGAGGTGCCGCGCTCCTGCTATTTACTAGGGCATCAATCGGAGTGAAGATGGAGGTGGGAGGAGATAACAAAAGCTGGTGTGCGATCTTGGGCATCTCCCACACGAAGGCGTGAGAAGGAGGAGGGAAAGCAGACGGCAGGAGAGAGAATTTCATTTCCAAAGATCAAAACAAAAGGTGGAGCAGGTTGAGGCAGATCGTGAGCAGCCGGGGCGGAAAGCGAGGGAGGCGATTTCCGCGCCGACCCGAGCGGAGCGGAGTGCGAGGGCCGGGATGTGCGCGGCTGCGGAGGGAGCGAGGGAGGGAGCGCGGGCGGGGGCTGTCCGACCGGCGCAACTTTGCGCGCCAGCATCGCTTGGAAATAGGCGGCTCGCACCCGGAGAGACGTGCTGCTTCTGTGGGGCGAGGGGAGGAACGGCTGCCGCTACCCCGATGGCTTCTTCGCCCTCTTCTTCCATCCCCCGCCGGGAAGGACCGGGTCCTGGCCGCGGGGTGCGGGGCGAGCGCGGTGCTCAGCGCGGCGGCGGGGGCGCGCCGGGACACGGGGGCTCAGCGCCGTGCGGGCGCTGCCCGAAGGGCCCCCAGCACTGCCGCCCTCCCGCACGGCTCGGTCCCCGGGCACGGCGAGCTGCTCGGTCCCCGCCGCTCGTTGCGCTCCGCCGCGCTGCCCCTGCCGCCGGCTCCCGGTGCGAGGCTTTTCCCGCCTGCCCAGAGGTGTCCCCACCCCCCGGAGTCCCCCGCTCTCCCCACTGCCCCCACAAGGGAACGCCTCCCTCCTCCCACCCCAGCCAGGCGATCCCCTTCCTGCGTGAAGCCACTTGCAAGGTTCCCCCCACCCCAATTTCGCATCCCGTCCCCAGTGCCAGGAGCCTTTCCTCGGCTGGGTGTTCCTCCCGGCACCTCCGTGGCTTGCCGCGTCCTGGGCTGGCTGCTCCGGCCTCTGGCGTGCGGAGAAACCGTCGGGGATGGGGAGGGGAAGGGGAAGGGGAGTTGATGTTACTCAGTTGCAGACCCTCCGCTTCCCCGGCCCTGGAGGAGCCTGTTCGGGGGCTTTTGGGAGGTGGGACGGGGCTCTCCGCTTTCCTCGGGCGAAGGGCAGCTGGAGCCGGAGCGGGCGGATCTCCTGCTGCCGCGCAGGTACTGCGCTCCCGAATCCTGCACGAGTGCAGCAAGGCGGGGAGGGGGTTCAGCTGCACCGCCAGGCTTTTCGGCTGACAAGCAAACCTGCAGATTACAGGGTGGTGAAAACACCCGCCCTTTTCATTAAAATTGAAGGGTGATTGCTTGGGTATTAAACCCATAGCCAATTATCAAAAGGCTAAATACATTAATGAATTCTGTGTTCTTGTACAGAAGATGGTTAATGTAACAGATGGGTTTAAGAGATACAGGTACTTCTCCCAACAATTCTGGTGGTGATATATTTTTAGCAATGTTTTGTTATTAGTGTGCCTTTGGATAGACATTCTCTTCCTTCATATATTGGAAAGTTCAGATCTCAGAGTTATTCTTATGAAGAATAAATAGATGGACATATTTTATAACCAGAATGTGATATGCAACAGATTAATCACACAGAAAAATAAGTGTATGTGGAAACTCAGTCTGTGTAGACTACATAATCACTGTCCCTTTCAGAACGTGTGCTTCCTTGTAGTTGTTTCTGTCACACATTTTCAGAGTCATTAGTTTTCACTACTACCCTATTACTTGAGAGAATGCCTTTCCTTTTTAAAGAACATAGTTCATTTAAGAACATCGGTTTGCTTGAAAGATCTTTTACAGTGTTCATACAGCACAATCCATTTCAGGTTTGTGGACTGCGATCAATTCTAATTAAAACTTTAATTATGTTTTTCTCCATTCAAACAAAGCATGAAGTAGTCTGGGCTGATGTTGCTGTCAAGAAAAAGTAAGGAAACACGTTCTTCATCTTGGTTATGTGTTATGCCTGCCTTTTAATTAAGGACTGAATCTTTAATTTAGTTATTTATCCACAAACTTTTATGACATCAGGATGCAATATTTAACCAGGTTTCTAGGTTGCCCTGTCTTCTTGACTGATACAAAAGTATACCTGCTAACCACTGAGTTTTCAACGTGCTTCTTGTTCTGGAACATCCAGCTATTGCCAACAGATCAGTTGTGTCATCAAGCGGCATCTACTCCGGAGTATCACAGCGTTATGTAACTCACAGCACAGAGCAAATACCAGAGATGTCTCCGCCGCTGGTTGTGCGGTTCCCTGTGTGCCTTCCCCTGCTGTATTGTGTCAGAAGAGTCAGAGCTGATACCAGCCCACAGCACCAGCCAGAAAGGAAACTCTGCTTTGGCCAGAAGGATGAGGCCAAGTTTAACTGGGATGTGATGGGGCAGGGCGGGCTAGGGCAGAGCAGAGTAAAGGAAATGAGGCTGGCTGTGCAGGCTGGAAGCGGTGCAATGCCGCTGGCTTTGGTGCTGTTTGGAAAAAGGCTCCATGTGTGACATCCTGCTGACTGCAGCATGTCTGGGGAGATCCCGATGGTCCTTCCAGCAGGGTCCTCCTAGAGACCTGCAGCACCATTGTGCTGCTACAGGCCTCTTGGCTTTGCTTTCTGTCTATACATTCAGTATAGATGCAGGAAGGATCTAAATCTAAGGATACAGGTTCCCTTAACAAACACACAAATGTAGTGAACTTTGTTGTGGGTGATTCCATAATTGTTTACATTTCAAGCTGTTGTCCTGGTTCTGTTTTTCGGTTTTGGAATTGTAATGTAATATCTGCGTGTGCAATGGATTCCTAAGCTTTTTTGTATTGTATCTGTGCCTCATGCTCCCATTTTAGGTATTCAGGTCTGTCGACCTTTGCAGATTCCCATAGATTTCCAGAAATTTGTGTCACTTGGCCAAAAAGTGCTGGCTCATCCTGTGATTGTGACTCAAACAGCAATGTACACTAATTGAAGATAGAGTTAGAAAATTTAAAGTATGGTAGACAGATTTGGTTTTAAAGTCCTAAGAAGTGAAGCACGCAGCATCTACCCTGAGCAGCTGTGCTCTCGTCTGTGATATTTACATTGTCAGCACTGATCTTCATTCTTATTTTTTAATAGATATTGTTTTAGCAGTATGCATTGGGACTAAATACCCTTTGACTTTTGAGTGGTCTGTAAAGAAACTTGTTTCCAGGTGGGTTTGATTGCCCACCTGGGCAATCAAATTGCTTTATCAATTGCTTTGTCTTACATTAACAGAGAAAAGCACGGTGTGATCTTCCTGCATTATATCTCATGCCTAATTTTGATTCAGACTACTCTATAATGAGCCTAGACCATTTCATCTGTCCCCATTTTCTTTTGGGTCACTATTACTTACAATTGCACAGCTTTTGCCATTCTCTTGGGCTTTTTCTTTCTTCCTTCGGTGTGTAATTTTGTTCCTTCTTTTTGTGCATGTTCATTGCATGTTTGGATCACTTTCCACCTTACCAGTTATTTTCTTTGCTGTTTATTTCTTTCTTGGGAAAGACCATGCTTTACCCCATGGCTTCTCTCCATAGCATTGCTGAGAGCTCTGTGTGGTACAGGAATACAGCACCAACAGGGAAGGCTGTGAGCATTTGCTGTGCTGGAGGATGTAAGGATCCAGATGGGCTCCCATCACAGGGCGGCGCTTTCTTACCTCAGCTCCAGCTCCTTGTCTTTATTCATAGAGAGAGAATCTTATATTTTGAGTTTTATGCTATTGGTCTGAGACTAATAGCTATAAACATTTTCAAGGAAAATTAAACATGATAAAAAGGATATTTGTTCGCAGAATGCAAAATCTTGGAGTAGTGCTACAAATTTTTACTACTTCTTAAGTTATAAAATGCTAAAATATAGATGCATTTTTTCTTTTTTTAACTATGTCAATATTATCCACAGGGTCTCTGCTTTCAAGAGCTTTTCCACATTTGGATGTGAATGTGACTGAAAGGACAATATTACACTTGTAGGAAATCAAGGCAGATTATTAGAGATGGTCTCATTGATGAAAGTTGAAAAAAGCAAGTAGTTTCAAGGAGACAGTTGAGGAGAAAAAGATAAAAGCCACTTGATAGTCAAAATCGCTGATTTGTTTATAAAAATATCAAACTGTTTTTCTTTGTGATTATTCCCCCGAGGAAAGTAAGGAATAGAATGTGTTTAGTAAAATAACTTGTAAAACCACAGCTACTTGAAATAAATTGTGCTCCTTGGGAGTGAAAGGACAACTGCATCTTTTTTTGAACTAAGCATGATGTGTTCTGAAATTATGAAATCAAGGATAAAGGAATACACATTACAGATATTTTTGAAGATTTTCTCCCTGAAATAAACCCTATAAAGTCATATAGATATATATAATATATATATTTTATATATATAATATATATTTTATATATATTATATATATATATAATCCCAGACTGTAAAAATTAGTGGAATGTATTATAACTTTCTCAGTTTCACTGTTTTGAAAAATCAGGAGTTTGCTACATTTTTGAGTTTGTCAAGAACCTACAAGCTTTGAAATAATGAGAAGTGATAATTTGAGATTACCAAGTAGGTCTTTTAAGTTAATTGTAATAAAATAATTTCTTAATAGGAAGATAAAAAATGTTTAAATCACTTTACCATCACAAAGCCTTTTGTGGAAGATTATCTACACAATCTGTATTTAAAAAAGTCTGAATTGAAGTTCAGGAAAAAAGATGTAATGGTGATTCCTATAGCTTTTGCACTAATATAAATATGAGATACTAAACTTTTTGGTTAAAATGACATTTAATCACTTTTGTCTTAAAGCAGATTTAATCTTAAATAATTGATGATTTCAGAGAAGCATCATGCAGCACTATTAAATAACAGAAAATAGCCATTTTACTCATTTCTTGTTTACTAACTTAGACTTTCTCAAAGTTCATTTATGCAAAGATCTAAAAATGGAGATCCATAATGATAAGACAAGTGGTGTTGAAGTTTTGTTTTTTTTTTTTTTTGTCCTGTCAAGGTATTTTCATATAGTAGTTAGGCATAAAAAATAGTATATTTTGTTTTAACACCTAATGAGTTGAATCAAGCAATATAATATCAACCAATGGGATTACTATGGTCACTCAAACTTCGTACAAGTCAAACTTTATAATCAAAAAGAAAACAAGTTTTGACAGTAATTTACAGTGTTTTTAGACTAATAAATATAAGGCCCCAAAACTTTTGATGAAAATTACTTTTATTAGTTTTAACTTTTAGCTAAATAGAAAGTTGTAAGAGAAGAAAGCTCTTAGGTTCTTAAATGTTTAAATCTACAAGGGAGATTAATGAACATTTTAACCATGGCTAGCAGAGCCCATAGCATTTGACTCAGTGAGGCCTTTACTCTCCTTTTACATGCAAATTTGGGGGAGGGGATAAAAAAAACAGTCTTGGTTTAAAGACCATGGAGAATAGAAAATGTTTCTCTGCTCTCATTAAGCTTTTTTAGTAATTAGTTATCTTAAGTGTTAAAATGCGATGATTCTGGACTTAATTACGAGTTCTTGAATAATCAGTCACCAAAGCAGTTAAAAAAACCCTTAAATAGATAAGCTGTTGAGCCTGGTATGCATAGAGTACCTATGACTTGATTTCAATATCTGAAAATGATTTCACAATGGTAATATATTACTGAAATTTTATTTTTTTTTAATGAAAGTTTAGTGTTCCACTTTATAGAAAACATTTTTATTCAAAAGTAGATATTAAGTCATTCACTGTAAGAGGGACTCAAATAGCAGCAAGGAGACATGAATATGATCCGTTTTGTGAACTGCATTTGAGAATATATGTGGTTTAATTAGACTTTATTCAGAATGGAGTAGTCTAAAATTAGAAACTATTTATAAAAGCTCTTACAATACAGCATATTTCTCTGTACTCTTATCTGCTATATTTAGAAATACAAAGTAACTGAAGACTCTTAGAGAATAAAATATGAGATAGTAGTTAGAATTAAAATGCTTTTGTTTTTTAGTAGAAAATGTTAAGATTTTCTAAAGTTAGTGAAAGAGAACATTTTAAAAAGTTTTTAGCACTGAAAATAAAATCAGCTTATATAATGGGTAATGCTGCAAAAAGTTATTTGTGCAGTTATTGTTAACATCCAGCACATATCCAGTCAATTTCATTACAATGTTCTTTCATTGCACCAGAATATATACTATTTTAAGCAGTAATTTTTCCTTCTAAATATACATTTTTAAAAGCATACAAATGAGTAACAATCTGTGAATGTTCTTGAAATTTGTGTTTTAAATGGCATAAAAGGCTTTTAGTTTGCAAGATTGATAGCCTGAAAAGTGGTTTTAGTTTGATGCATGAAACATCTGATGATACTGATAATTTTTGCCAACCAGACTGACTTGTACAGAAGGACTGCGTCTTCAAATGTCTAACAAAGTTTCATCTGTTTTTTTGGTGTTGTTGTTTTTTGTTGATTTTTTTTAAATATTGGTGTTTGGTTGGGGTCTTTTTATTTGTTTGTTTTATTAATCTGGCTTGGATATGTCACATCAACCACATTGTAAGGTTGAACAATGCTCAACAAAGAGCTCCAGTTGACTCGGAATCTGTTCCCTGCCATCTGTGTGATGAGAAAATTTAGAAGAATAGTATGAAATCAGTATTTTACATGTTTAACCTTGTTAAAACTTTATCTCATGTATCCTTAAATAAAGAGAGTTAAATAATCACAAACTGTTTTTTTCCATATGCATAAATATTCTTGCCTCCTTCTGTCAGTGAAATCCTAACAATACACCACTATTACTGAATTGCCAAAGTGTTTAACAGAAGTAGCTTCTAAGACTCCTTTTCCTCCTCTGGTGTGGTAAGAAAACCACAAAGTAGCCTTGATCATTCCTCATAAATAGGTTTTGATTTCAAGAGTTGTCCTCCACACTGGGTGAGTTCTTAGCTATTTTGTTCAATGGCTATTGTTTATTCATTTTAATTCCTCTTTGGGAAAATAGGAGGGTTAGAAGGGGCTGTGATGTTTTTACATTTTTCTCACGTGTCTGCCACAAAGAGGTGCTACTGGAACACAGATCAGTAAGTAACACTTGTTTCTACATGGTTTAAGAGGAGAACTGAACTCAGTCAGGCTTCCCACTCTGTTGTATGAGAATGTAATCATGAAGTGTCAACAGGTTCTAACTGCCTCATGTCTTATCTTATCCTTAGCTTTTACTGATCCCTTTTTTCCTCCCTCTCTGGCTCTGCTTCCTGTCTTTGATTCTGCCCCAAAATCTCCTGTTGCCTGAGCCTCCCTCTCCATGACGTTACTGGCTGTGCTTGTTTAACCATTGTGGATGCCTCCTTCATCTTGCATTTTAGCTGTGGTTTTGTGTTTGTTTTTTAACCAGTGAGCTTTATAAAACAAGGATCTGGCTCTTGCATATGTTCTAGAAAGTGCAACTGTATGTAGAGTAAATACTTTTATTAAAATTCTAACATAAAAGATACATACTGTGCCTAGAACCTGTGCAGAAAGATAGGTGGCATGTACAGGGATTGAATGGAGTGGCTGAGCCAACCCATGCCTGGTAGCAGCGCTGGGTTTGCCTCCTGCAGAGCTAATTAGGATACAATCATACTCGTTCTACTTCCCCCCATGGGGCTGTTCCCAGTGGCAAAGCCAGAGAGTGGAAAGCTGGCTGAGGCACACGCTGTTCTCCAGCCCTTGGGCTGCACTGCAGATATACCCTAGAATATGTCCTAAACAGCTGGGTTTGTATATAGATATCTCTAGATATGTACAAGGTATCTGGTACTTCCAAAGAGATGTCTGTAGGTCACAGTACAACATAAACAGATGTTGAGTACAGCTGTGTTATTTCTGTGTGTCTGTCTGCTTTTTCTGTTGAATCGCTCTCTTCAGTGCCTTAACTCTTTATTGCAGTGCAAGACCCAAGATGTTCTTGTAAATCCACAGCCTATGTATTTATTTTTCTTTTTTTTTTCCTGGGATGTGGAATTTTGGGGTAAGAAGATTCAATAGAAACTGAAAATGTTACAGTAATTTATCGTAATATTCCTTGTGTTTTTTTATTCCTGCATACTGCTATAAATAGTTCTATTATATGTACCTATCATCTAACACAGTTGTTGTCAATTTGCTTAACAAAACCTATCACTGCAAGTCCTTCAGTTACAAAGCGGTTTGCTTTCTTTAGATGAAAATTAGCTAGAGAACTGTTGGCTAGTTACTTCTATTGTTTGTGAGTTACATTATTTTAGATTATTACCTTCTTCAAATATTTGTAACCAACTGTAGATTTTTTCATAATGTGCAACCATAAATAAATGAAAACAGTGAAACAAAGATCTGAATTGTTGCTTGAGAAATCCATGGTATATATAAAATACAAGAGTAATTTTTATTTCAGTATCAAATGGTCCTATCATTACTCTGTGTTGCTTTTTTAATGTTGGTGAATTAAAGCTAGTTAATTTAAAATAAAAAAATAACACGGCAACTTCTGTGCTTCAAACACATGAAAAATAACTGTCTGACTATGACTTGAGTTTTAGTAGGTGTGTTGCATTGCACAGTCAGCTGAGGAGGAGACAGATATTTTTTTAATTGCACTTTCTTTCCATATAAATTGCAAGGTCTTGCAGTATGTGAGTCATTTCAGCTGCAAGCATCTCTCTGTTGCCAACAGGAGTATATTAGTGAAGACCAATAACAATATATCAATGTCAGGTCATCTCCAGATAAAAGAAAGAGTTCATGAAATGTTCAAGGTTGTTCTGGTGTTGTACGTAACAGAGATAGCTGGAGATTGTAGTTTTTGTATTGCCCAGTAAACCCATCCATTTACTGTTGACAGTATTGATATATTCAGAAGGTCTTCAACATCTGAAGCTGTGTGAGACATTCCCTTGTTTTTGCAACTCTGCATTTTGTCACTTTAACTTACAAGACTCTCAAGTCTACGAAGAGCTACACAGCAGCTTGCAGCCACTTCAGTCCTGTGCTTCTGTTTCCCTTTGAAATACCTTCAAGAAGTTTGAAGAAATTAGCATTTTTGGTTCTGAATGGGCAAAGTTGTGGTATCACTCTGGGCACTTGACTAATGAGGTACTCTTGCATAAACATTGAGTCTGGGAGAAAGAAACAAACTAACTAAAAAGGTAGCAAATTCACACAAGTTATAAAAGCAAAGTCACCTTCTGACATCTGTGCTACACTACTTTGCCATGCTTTAAAAATTCAAATTACAGTACAAGTGAGTTACATGTGATTGTACAATGAAAAGAAATGTATACCATCAGTGGGCAGTGGCATTAGCAGCACTACTGACAAATACTGACATCAGGAAATCCTTAGGAATGCATGAAAAGATGGCTTGATGGTCATTATAAAAAATTACCATAGAGTTAAATGTGAAATGGAAATTTCTTGATTAATCCCTTCCTGAAGTAACTGCACTAAAGTCCAAGGCCATACTAATGTAAGGACTCATTCTCTGAGCTGATCTGTCTGATCCCTACTGGAAATAATTTGATCAAAGAATGGATTTGAATACTGCAGAGTACATGCTAAACCACCACAACGTCTGTGAGTGACTAGATTTAAATACATGGGGAAATCTCTTGCTTTGAACACACAGAGCTGACTGGAAAGGTAGGTGTAAATGTTCAGCAAGCTCTTAGCCTAAAGATGAGACGCGGGGAAAAGGAGAAGGTGTGATCATGAATCATGTCAGAGATGTAGGCAGGATCAGATCTGTGAGGATTTCAGTGCTAGGGAGATTCATTTTAAATGAATCAAAAAGAAAGAGGGGAGTGAGGCAAAGGAGTAGGAAAACATTTGAAGATAGCAGAAGGCAAAGGTGTCAACATCTAGGAAACACTGAGTGGAGTCTTTCACAAAAAGGGTGATTAATATGAAAAGTACTAACAGATGCACCACTTTCTGTGATTTTTTTCGGTGTTGTGAGAAAACTCCACAGGGAGAATTTGAATTTGCAGGAAATATTGAATTTAATGATAAATCTATCTGATTCTGGCCACTTTTCTCTGAACTGCTTCTTCCAATGTAATGGCAGACAAGCTGTATCAGAACTGTGCTAGGGCAGAAGCGCCTGAGTTAGGTGCTCAGAGGAAACTCCTACTGAAATGCCAATGACTACCTGAGCTGTGACAATTTATCTTATACTGTGTGTCAGATGAGCGATAGATGCAGCTGTTGGAGAAAAGGAAGGAGAATTGAGATGGTTCTAAGTCACATATAAGTCCTAAAAATGACCACAGAAACACCCCCAGTGCAGGCTCTCTCTGGCAGTGAGCTGTGTGTGGGTGCAGGGGAATTTGCTCATCTAAAGGAATTTAGGACATGAAACTAGTGGGGAGAAGGATTGGAAAATAAAATGTGAAGTATTTGCATAAGACATTATATGTTTTCTCATCATATGATTCATTGATCTTATGACTGAACAGCTGCTCTTAAAAATTCCTCTTTTCTGAAGTAAAAACCTGTTTGGAGAGCTGATTTTGAAGAATTTATGTGATAAGTTGCTCATTGTTTTGCATTTGTATTTATGCGCCATGTAATTTTTGACTGCTGATGTCACTTTTGAATGGGATACGACAATGATAGTATTGGCAAATTTGTAAAATTTAACATGATTTCATTCACTTAATATTACGTGATGATGGTGCAGAAGGCAGAAACATACCTTGTCCAAGAGCTTTTAGAGAATTGATGGCAAAGCAGAGGACAGGATCCCAAACCCTTATTCTCAGAAAACTGTGGAACCTGTTTCACACAGGTGCTTGACCACAGTGCTATAACTGAAATTCCTGTCGTGGGAGGAGCTCAGCACTGATCAATTTCAAGGCTGTACAAAACCTCAAACATTTTCTAGTTGTTACTAGTCAAGGTGGAAAAGCATTTGGCAACTTGTGTAAATTTTTCACCTCTAAGTATTTCAGAGGCATACATCAGTAAAGGCCAGTCTCTGCCTCAAGAGTTGTTCACACAGTTCTGATGTCATTCCCATATCCATGATTGTCTTCTGTCAGAGACAAGGAGTACAAGATTTGCAGGGGGAGTGTCCACATCTGGGGTTTTAAAAGAAGGAAGATGCAGGACTAGAAATTTGGATGAAAGCAGTGTCCTGTTGGACTCCTGGTGTGACACTGGTGTGCCCCAGGCTGTCTGGGCTGTGTCTGATTTCCCCAGCCCAGGTGGTCTGTTCTCCTGGAAGCAGGATGGGGTACATGGCACCAGCTTGAACTGAGCTCTCCTGCCAGCCCAACACAGCCTTTCCTGGAAGGGCTTTATGGCCTGTTTTTTTGTGGTGTATTTCACCCAAATGACCCTTTTTTCCCTTTTCTGTGTAAAAAATCATGACCAGTTTTTTCTTACCTAGCTTGCACATGACCACAGAAATCCTGGGGATATACACAAGACATTAGGTAAGGAGTTCTTTCCAAAAGTGAATATGGTTCTTTGGAGAGTATAAACACTTTTTGGCAGGAGAACTAGATTGTGTCAGATTGAAATTGGTGTGTAATTATCCCATGGTGTAATGGGAGCAATGCAGAGCTGTGATCTGCTTGTGACCTATTCCTGAGGCTTTTCTATCCTCTTGGCTCTCTGAGGTATTTGGTTGGAAGCTGAACATTGCAGTTTAGTAATATTGGCAAACCTTATAAATTGTTACAGGAGTTTGTGTGTAGTTGATGAACTAAAGATTTAACAAAATTGTTGAATAATAATAGTAAGTAACAAGTAATAAAAATAAATATTGCATACCTTACATTTCAATTATTAGTATCAGCAGCAGGCCAATTTTGGAGTGTTTATGAAGTGGAAACAAGGAAGTATTTTCACGTCTCCCAGTTTCCTGTGCTTCTGCTGGTGAGATCTGTTGGGTGGTGTTGTGATAATGATGATCCACTTAGACTAAATCTGATGAGGAGTGAACTGCAAAGCATAGACTGGGCTCTTTAAATAGATAGTGAGAAGGTGCACCTCTCTGTTATCTCTGGGTTTTAATTACACTGGATAAATGACATCATTATATTGCATTTACATGCAATTCTTATGTCAGTTTTAATTATTAGTTAAGCCATAATCCTTGACATATTTTTCCTTTTTAGGCTTTTGCATAAAATACAAGTGTCAACATGCTCATTGCTTATACATGCAATGTTGTCAAAGTACTATGAAAAAATAAGGTCAGACCAGTTTCTCATTTGCATTTGAAGTCATCCTTTAGAAAGAAGCATGAGACTGACCCCTGTGCTTTTTACTATACAGCTAAATTGTAAAGCTCTATAATGTACAGACAAATTCCATTTTAGACAGGCTTTGTAGCTTTCCCCCTTGAACATTAGCATTACCTGCAACTCAGTTTGACTGTGAATGAAGAGAAATGTGAGGATTTCTCAGAACAATGTAGAGAACAGGAATAACCAGTTGCATTCTGCTAATCCACAGGTTGTGCCTGAGATTTGTCACTGCAGTAAGCCTTGGCAGGAGTAGCTATTATCCACTCTTCCTTGTTTCAGAGGGGCGTGGGTGTGACAATGGAAAGTCCAATATCTGGTAAAAATAGTGTTTTTAAAAGTACTAGAGCAGAAGAACATGAAAAGTATGTATTTTATGTGGAATGGTTCATAAGTTGTGTTCTTTCTGGTTTTCCTTTAAAACATCCCTTACTTCTTTGGCCAGCTGTGGGTGATCATTACTTCCCATTTATTATTATGGCAAAGTATTTTTAAAAATTGAGTCATTTGAGCACCAGTCTTGCTGGATATACGCCAATTCAACTCCATCAGGCTCCATCAAGTTGTTATTAAATGCTCTCCAACTCCACATTATGGAAAACAAAAGATTTGCCATGTGTAAGACTTGGTTATACAATTTTTTCAGCACATCCAGACTCAGGAGCTCAGACAGCAAACTTTTCAGCTTAGGTGTGTATTCTAAAAGTAGAACTACACAGTCTGGTTGTGTTTTAGCAAACAAACTTGCCAGTTTTACTCTGCTCCTGCAGTAGACTATTCAATCGGACTTTTTATCACTCTGAAAAATTTAAATGTATGCTTCAGCTGTAGTGGGACTTTGCTAACAGCTCTGCATCCCATGGCTAGCTGAAAGGGCTCAGTCACTTGATACTTCACTTATTTTTCTGCCAGAAGCACTTTGACAGCACATGCCCTAATGTGTCACTGCTGTATAACTTGTTCCCAGGGGAATAGATGAACAAGCAGGGAGGAAATGATCATCCTGCCTCTCTTCCTGGGCAGCTTGCATCAATTAGTAGGCAAGGTTGTTCCCTGCACTCTGGCATTCCTGCAAGGATTTTCCATATCTGTCTTCCACTCAGCCAAAATCGAAACAAGCTGCAAGTAGTGGAAAAGCAGAATAGGTTGGTGGGAAGTGGCAAGCAGCTCTTCCTGTGGTGAGCAGATGAAGTAGCTTTTAAAAAGATTATGATAGAAATATAGTCACTAGCTTACTCAACCTGTCTCAAGTTTTTCTCCTAAGTTTATCGGATTATTTCTTTGAGTTTTGTGTCAGAAATAATCTCCTGTGCATCTGTATTGCCTATATTTCCTTATGTCTAGACTGCTTTTGACTGGAATATATATTTTCTTGGCTGGGAGGTAGGTGGTGTGGAGTGAAGCACAAAGGATTCTGCTGAGGTCCTGTTTCTGCACCTGGTGTGGGCACAGCCAGCCAGCATCGGGTGTCTGCTTTGGGCAGGCTGGGGAGAGCTGTGCTGGGGACAAGCCCAGGAGCTGGGGCACTTCTGAAATCCAGTGACAGCTGGCACCTCCCATGAAGAGCCTCCAGGAGAGTGCAAACCTGAAGACTGCACAGACAGCTTGAATAATGACCTGTTCTTCCCTAATATATAAACATCCCACATCAGTTATGCCCAGGTCACAAGTTTAACCTTGCATTTTCCTGAGGTCTATTTGAACCTTGGAGAAAAAGCTTCGTGCTTGTCTGGGTCACTCAGGATATTGTGCCGTTACCTCTGCTCTGTAAGTAGGCTCTGGGAGAGCCTAAATTACATTTACCAACACTATTCATGGAGGAATTTGCAAATCTACCTCCAACATTTTGCAGAACCTCCATATGGTATAGTATGGAGTACATAAATTTATAAAATATTCAGCACCAGTCTGCATAGCTTGAGTAGGGACTTAGGGATCTGTGGGGATTCCTTTAAAGTAGATTTAATTTAATTTAATTTATATATTTAAAAAAGGATTCTATAGCTCAGTGCAGAATCTTTAACTCTTTTGATTATTTTTATGTGGTAATTTTCCTTCCAGTGTGGAATGGTTTGGAGTGGAACAAACCTTTCCACTAGACCAGGTTGCTCCAAGCCCCATGCAGCCTGGCCTTGAACCTCTTCTAGGGATTGGACATCCACAACTTCTCTGAGCAACCTGTTTCAGTGCTGCCCCACCCTCACAGTAAAGAATCCTACTACTGATAATCCATTATAACAATTAATAAATAATATGAAATTTATTACTGTTGGAATCTAGGTCTGTGTATCTTATACCTTCTATAAGGGAGGCTTTATAGCAGCCTTCCAGTACCAAAAGGGTAAAGCTGCAGAAGAAGTTTTTACAAGGGCATGGGGTCATAGGACAAGGGGTAATGGCTTTAAACTGAAAGAGGACCGGTTTAGATTAGATGTTGGCAAGAAATTTTCCACTGATTTTTCACACCTCATCCTGGCTGGCTGTGCCCACACCAGATTTTTCACTTTGAGCATGGTGAGACAATGTAATAATTTGCCCAGAGAAGTTGTAGGTGCCACAGCCCAGGAAATGTTCAAGGCGAGACTGGATGGGGCTTTCAGCAGCCTGATCTAGTGAAGGGTGTCCCTGGCCATTGCAGGGGTGGTGGAACTGGATGATCTTTAAGGTCTCTTCCAAGCCAAATTACATGGTTCTATGAAAAATGAGAGCCCACATTTTTTTAGTAAAGTGAATAGCAAAGAGAAGTTCTCCTGTTCCAGATGTTCTTTGGGAAATGCTATTCCAAGATGGTTCCATGTTACTTTTATTCTAGGTGATTATTATTCATTGGAAACATAAGTGTATTAACAGGATGGTTTTCTGAAGAATAAGGGAGGAATGAGACTATTGTCACGTTGAATTTCTCAGAAATGCCTTGTGTATTTCGTATCCACTACCAATTTTAATTTGAACTATTGTTCAAGTATAGGCATGTTCATGATGATTAAATCATTATAAGTGTTTGAAGGAATTACAGAAACTTGAAAAATGCCAGTTACCAAGGGAATAAAATTAGTTCCCTATATGTAAGAATAGAAAGCTAAGCCTGAGACTAAAGCCACAGCTCCATAAATGGTCTTGCTGCACATCATGTTCCCACCCACAAAATCCAAGATGTAATTACCTGGCTTTATTAGGCACAAAAGAAGGGTTGTCCCAGGAAGAAATTACCTCATCTTGAGGTTGGACCTAAGACAAAGCTCCCTGATCCTGAGAAAGGTGTATTTACCTTTCTCAGGGTTTCCTTGCTGCTCCTGAGGCAGTTGATGGGTAATTGGTGGTTAACATCTCCATTTTGTCTCAGTGCCACAATCAGCCTCCGTTCTTTTTCCAAAAGCTCAGCTTTGTCTGAAATGCCACCACGTGACCCGTGGAGCTCGCTGCTGGTAAGCAAAGCTTGACAGACAGCCTACACTGTTTCCAGGGTGTAGGAAACATTAGGAAATACTGACAAGATCAGTGTGATGAAGTAAATGGTATTCTCCAGCTGCTCTTTGTCTTACTTTGAAAACATTACTTTTTATGGCCACACATTTTCCAATGGGAAACACTGAATACAGTTCAGGACCAGCTTTATCTAGGCTTCCACTGGTCCTAACTCCAAGAAACTATTTGGCTCCTTGTGCTGTAACAGTGTTAGAATTAATTCTGGTTTCTGACAGAAAATTGCCCTGGAGTTAGTGCCTAAGGCTGCTAATGTTAGTGCTGCATTTTTGCATCAGCATTTTTGATGCATAAGTAACTGTTGCATTATGTCTCTATCTAATATCCTTTCTCAAGTATATAATTTGGGGCACATTTAATGGTATTTGGTTATCTAAAAAGTGCTCTGTCAGAGCATACCACAGGTATCTAGCTGGTGGATGTAGTGTTGCTATTTATATCATAGTGCTCTACAAATATTAATAACACTCTGCTTCAGAGGGAGCTATAGCCATAAACCTGTAAAACAACTCCCCACAGTTCATCTTGATAGTCTGTTGAAATTGGACTGCTCTGACTATACCCCCTTCAGGCTCACTGCCAGTCTCATATTTTATCCTGAAATTCCACAAGGAGACACTCAAAATAAACACTGCACTAGCAATTGCTTGAATTATACTTAAGGCAGTAGCGAGCATTGGTTTCACTTTAGCCTCTCTGTGGCTTTCTTGAAAATCCACAAAGTTTGACCTTCTGAATACACTTTGCTCTTATTTGTCTCCCGTGTTGACTGCAGTGGGAACTGAATGAGCAGAGCTGAGAAGGGAATGGGTATATCATAGATGCTAACCTGTTATGACTAAATTATCCCTGTTAGTCTCACGTTGCCCAGCCCCAGGAACTTTATACAGTACATAGCTCCTCACTAGTTTGCTTTCAGCAAAAATACAGCTATTAGATTTGCTTTTGAGTTTTCTTAGGAGGAAAAAAAAAAGCAAGCAGTATTATTCCAGCCACCATTTCAGAGATGTTCAGCTTTTTGTTCTGCAAGTGCTTTTTCTTTGCTTCTTTTGAAAATAGCTGATCTTGTAATTCACTATTAAGGTCTAAAGGTGATCAAACTAGCCCATCACCAAGGTCAGTACAGCCTTGAATCAGACAGGTTTGCTAATTTTAAACTTCAGTGTTTTACAGAAAGTAATGTGTTTAGCAAGAATAAAGAGGTAGAATGTGGGATTGGGACAATATGAATGTTCACACATCGCTGCCAATGAAAGCAAAGCTTGCAGGTCTAATTTTAGGCTTTTCAGCCTTGGTATTGTTCCTTACAGCACAGTTATTTTCCATAGGATACAAAGCACTCCTTTTCTTTTCAAGTTTTATAAACTGCTTTAGAGAACAAAAGCAAGGACAACGTGAGTATATGTCATGGTTGAAAGCAAATCAAAGAAGCTTAAATAAGGCTGAAGTTAGTGATGGTTGCATGCCTCTGTTCAGAGGACAATTCTTTAAGAAAAACAAGAATCTTGAGAAACATGTCACAAGTCCTGGAAGCAGAGTTACATGGTGTCTGAACTGGCACCCTTGGCTGTGACTGGATGTGCTTCAACACATTTAGTTAATTGACACTGTGCTCAGATGCCTAATAAGTTAGTCCTCTTTTAAAATGTCAAAATGACCTGTGCTGTTTGGAAAAGTAGGATTTTCAGGATACTTACCTAACTCTTGGTGCTCCAAACTAAGCATTTTAAATGCAGTGAGGATGTCACAACTAATTCTTTATGTAACACCAGATAGATGCTCTTTTTTGCAGTTAACTCTTACTGATGCATTAATAAAAAATATTTTATAGAACTATAGAAACATAATACTCTCTCTCAGGATTCTTCATAGAGGTGCACAGAGAGAAAGAAAGAGAAAACAATTTCTATTTCTGCTCCTTGTTTTTCTCATGTGGAATGTGTTTGGAGAAATGTTTACCTGGGGTGGGGGGGTCATTGCTTGATTGGATTCTGGTGAGGATTGTTTGAGCCTGATGGCCAGTCCAATCCACCTGTATCTGGACTCTCAAGAACAGGGTCATGAGCTGTGAGTTAAATATGGTAGTTAAAAAATAGGTATATAGTTTTAGTATTTTCCTTTATATAGTATATTAATGTATTATAGCATAGTTATAACAAAGAAATCATTCAGCCTTCTGAACTGGAGTTGGACATCATAATTTCTTCCCACTGGGTGTGCCTGCATTTACAATCATGTTGAGCAGGTATTTTGCCCCACAAGCTCACCAAAGGGTCACTGCCTTCACTGGGCTTCACCAACAGGCAGTGCCAAGGTTTGGGGCACAAGGTGTGAAGCACAGTTTGGCTGAAGGCTCTGCAGTTGTCCCCAAACTGGGAGACTTATCTCAGTCTGAGCTCAGGGGGTAGAATATTTTTTCATGCCTTTCTAGCTGTCCAGGAGTTGAATGTTTAGTCTAAACTAATTGTGTAGACAAGAGAAAGTATTTCCAGAGAGCAATTAATGCCAGTCACCTTTTATATATACTTTCAGCATGGAATTAATTGCTTCTTGCTGAAATGGGTGCCTGTTTCTCTCTATTGCACACTGGAGCCTTGATGACTAGTTTAGATTAGATACCCAACTTCTAATGGCTGCCACCCAGGTAGAATTAACCTGGATTAATCAAGTTCTGTGCTACTGACTATAATAACTTCCCTGTTATTATTCTGTGTATGATTTATGTGTTATGAGACTCTACTCCTCTTGTTTTTCAGTAATTTTAAATGGTTTGTCATTAATAGTACAGTTGCTCAATTCTCTGTTGTTCCTGATCATATGAAAGTTTTAAAAATTGTGTTATTTTTGTTATTGACTGTAATTATTAATAATATTTTAAAAAACGCTAACTCGTTTCATGATGGAACAGATTAAGTTAAAGGCTGGTTGTTGGATGGCTTTCTGGATTATGGCCAGCTTCTTGGAGCAAAAATCAGTCTGATTCTTTTCAAGTTAAAGAAAAAAAATGTTTCTAATAAAATTTGGAGCACAGATACTGAAATAGGGCGGGAGCATGACATTAGTAAAGAATAAGCCAACTGTCAAATGGCTTTATTTAGAGGCAGGCATTAAACTTCAATATAGTAATTATTTGGATATTCTGGAAATTGTAGCTCCTCAGGGCTTTCCCATGCCTGTCAGAGCTAACATTTTTTTCCCTTTTTTTTTTTTTGAAACAGACCTATAGGGCAAGCACAGCAGAGAAGTAAATTGAATGCTTCTCTTAACCCTAAAAAAGATTTTTTTCCAAGATGTTCTGAAATGTTTTTTTTTTGTTGGTTTTTTTTTTGAGAAGTATAGTTCATTTTTAAAAGAGAAAGTACAAATGCTAGTGACATGACATCTATAGCCTCATTGCCTTTTCCATTTTCATTATATCCTTTGATCAGGGGCAGACTGGCATTAGCAATAGTCAGATTCATTTTTGTATTGTTTTGGGGAAAACAAACACAACCAGTTTAAGCCTCTACTGAGAAATCTCAGCTCTCTTCTTCAGTGTTTTCTCCTCTGACCAGTCTGTGGTGTTTTAGGTTACTTGGAGATTGTTTGGCCAGATGTGAGGAAAACATTTGCTATCAGTCTCATCCTCCCAGCTTCACCTGCACCCCCATCCCCAACCTGTAAACCGTGGTGTTTCTTTCATGGCTGGCTTGGGTTTCTTAGGCTTTACACATAAATTGTTAAGCTTTACAATCTATTTTTAACCATAAAATTTTCTGCATTTTAGAGTTTTCAGCATCATTTAAGCATGCTGCATCCTGCTGCTGTGCCTCCCATTCAGCCTCTGCCTCTCTGAATGATGCTGACAGCCCTGCTGGCAGCCTGGGCATGCATTGTGCATCCCTCTCTGCTCTTTGGGAGTGGTTGTGTTATCTTTGTGCCTGAAGATGCCAAGACTGTTTAAATGTCAACAAAAGGTTGCCCAGATGAATTTCAGTGTAGCTTAAACAAGCATACCTGGGTTTTTCCCTTGTGCATCCATCTTGAATGCTGTGAACATCACTGCTCTCACTGCTTTTGCTGATGGAAAGTCAGGGAAGGAAAAGACAAAGTACAGATAAAACACCCAGGGGTGATGAGAATTGGCATTGGGTAGGGAGTAAGAACCAGATAGGAAGGAAGGAGGGAAGGGAAAGTAGGAGGAAGAGTCAGAATGAGCTGGTACAGATTAGTGGGACTGGCTTGGCAAGGCAGGGAGCCAAAAGTACAGGGTAAGATTGGACAAGGAAGAAGAGGAACAACCTGGGCCTGAGTTTTACAATCAATTTGCTCTTACCATGTGTCTGTCTCACAGCAGAGCCATAGTAATGCTGTGCAGGCATCTTTAATACTAACCACATCTCTATAATAAAACCAGCTTAGCCTATATTTATTGTGTGTGTACATCTCTAAATGTGGTGTTGTTTTTCAGCAACACTTATAGCCTGTCCTTTCACCAGGCTTCTCAGGCACGTGCTGTACCACACTCTGTTACTGTGCACTCACAGTTACCCAGGACTAACACTGATATAATACAGGATTATTCACAGGCCTGGCTATTTTCATGAAGGATCAAATGCTGACCTGAATTTTCTCAGCTTTGCAGTGGCAGTGAGAAACTGGGACCTTCAGAATGTTAAGAAGTGGTACCACATGAGGTACCAAGGCATAGGTTCACAGCCTTGTGAAGTTCAGTGTCTGGCCTGCTTTGTATGCTGATGTTGTATTCTTGGAAAGTAAAGGTGACAGAGTTTAAGTTGCATTTTGAGCTGGGAATGCAGCAACTAAATACTTGAGATGAGATTTGCATAGCTATTTAGGTACCTGGTGAGATTTCTGAAGAGCACTCCAGCTGCCAGAGGGATGCTTGATACATTTGTACTGAACACCACCTTGATTTACTTGAATAGAAATGAACCAATGCAATTAGGCAACACTACCTACATTAGCCAGTAGTCCAGACCCACAGAAGCACTTACATGTTTTTTGTAAAGCTGGCCTTCTATCACTTGTTTGGAAGTCTGCATTTTTCCTTTTCAAGATATGCACATTTTCCACAAAAAAAAATTACAGATTTTTATAAGCAAGAAAAGATATTTTTGATAGAGATTTATATAAGCAAGGAAAGAGATTTTTGATCCTTTTTCTTGAATCTATTTCTTGACACACTCGCTCCCCTCCCTTCTTGCTTGGTCATAATAACAGGGCTACTCTGATCAGGAAAGATAAAAGGATTGTTTTTCACTAGGAAAAAGAAGGTTTCCTGAATACCATTTGTTCAATACTCCCTTTTGTCTTGGAGATTGAAAAATCTCACTACCAGAAGCCCATCATTTGGAGCCTTGTTCATTTCCAGAGGCCATTCTGTAACAGGTTCTTTTTATACTGAATCTTTTGGGAGTAGTTGAGGGAAATTAAAAAAAAAATAAAAAGGAAAGGAAAAAAACCCCAAACCCTGCTACAAGTATAACTAGCTCAAACAGTTCTGCTTCTGGCAGGGAACTCTTCTTATATTATCTTATATAACTTCTTATATCTTCTGAGTTCCAAACTCCTGGAAAGTGCCACTATAGTTTTTTACATTTTGGATTCTGGGTATTTGGGGATTTTTTTTTTGTTGTTATTATATTCTATTCCACTGTTTATCTTCTTCCTAAACTGCAGCCTTAATTTATTTTAACTTTTCTTCTGTGTTGTCACACCAGAGAGAATTAACAGTTCTACCAGCACAGCATTGAACGTAAGCAGGCCCTGATCCAGCTGCAGGCCTGTAGTTTATCTGTTGCTTTCAAACTTTGAATCAAGACCAGGTGCCTATCCAAAAACTGTATTCTTGTTCAGTGACAAATATTGGAGATGAACCAGGAATTTGGGTGTGAAATCATACTTTATCAGCCCTAAATGATTGCCACACTTCTTCCTATGTTGTTAAAATACATGACTCGATGAAATATTTTATCAAGTTTTTATCCTTTAATGATAACAATATGTTTAAGGCATTTTCTATCTAGTTTTGGATTTTCCAAGTTTTGTG
This sequence comes from Chloebia gouldiae, assembly GCA_003676055.1. Classification (NCBI taxonomy): domain Eukaryota; kingdom Metazoa; phylum Chordata; class Aves; order Passeriformes; family Passeridae; genus Chloebia; species Chloebia gouldiae. The sequence goes on along the minus strand of QUSF01000002.1, from coordinate 7,594,959 downwards.
TAGTATTTATATACACATAATATGGTTAAAAGTAGTAGACATAAAAACTGTTATCACACATTTTTGCAATTTATGGAGAATGGGAGAAAAATGAAAAGTATTCATAAATGACTTGTGGAATTGACTAGTGAAGTGAGAAGTTTTGTGTATGATCTGAGATTACTCATAAAAATTGGATTTAAATCTGACTATAAATTGCTGCAACATGATTATAAAATGCTGAATATCAGGAATATAAAATGTCAGGTGGATTTATTGGTAATAAGAAGAAGGCAATGCCTGTGGGAAAAAAAATTAATGACTATACCAAGTAGAAATTGGGAGAAGAAATGGAAATCAATGCAGATAGTTTTCTGAAATTACCAATTCATATCAAATAGCAGCTCAAATATCTAGGAACTAGTATGACAGTAGAAATGTATTCTATTTTATAAGCAGGTGGAGCATTTAATCTGTAATTATAGTCACTTTTATGATAAAGAATTAGCAAATTTGTAAAAAGCCTAGAAAAAGGGAGTAAAGTTGTTTAGAAATGTGGCACACAGGCTGGACAGAGTCTGGCTATTTCATGTCTGAAGAGGAGCAGGTGAGTAAGAAAGAGTCACTCCTTCTCACAGTGCCAGAAAGAGGGTCACCAATGAAATTATTGTATAACGTTTAATTAAATTACAAAACTGATTTCCACAGGATGTTGTGGAGACTGAGATATAAATGTGGCCAAAAAGGGATCAGACAAATTCAGGAAAGCTAATTTAATCAGTGATTATTAGACATGATAGTCTGGAGAATCAATGGAGAGAGGACAGCACCTCCAACGTATGACTCATCCCATGCTAGGAGAAGTGTCTTAGATCAGCTTGCTGAGTCCCTACCTGGAAATTACTGTGTCTCTGTTGGTCTAAATTACTAACTTAGTACAGACACCAAAATTTGAGAGCATTAAAGCAAGCTGATTTAAATCCCACCATAGGTGTTATTTTCCTATACTAAAGATGTGGGGCATTTCTGCAGTTAAAAAAGCTGTGGGTGCAATTCAGTGGTGAAGAGAGTGTTTTATTATAAAGAAAGGATATTTTCCTATTTGTCAATCAAGATACGTTTTTTTCTTTCTGGCAATCAGTTTAATTTGTTTACTTTATAGCAGAAGTATAATAAAAATGAAAGAGATTATATCATCCCCAAAGAGATTATATCATTCCCAGCCTCTGGAATCATTACAGAGAGCAACAACCATTTTGATATTAAACCTTTTTGCCTCCACATTCTCTAGTGATGAGTGAAGTAATCATGAGGTAATGCCAAGGAAGGCACTGTTTGATATTTCTAGCGTTCCAGATTCTACAGACTTAAATAGTCCAGGGTAGCTGCCAGTCCAGTTCCTGCTTAGCATCATGGTTGGGAATAAAAATATTTCACCCACTGCTGTCTCCTGTCACCTGGGAGTAGCAGCTGCTGTGAAAGGCACAGCCATGAAAAGGCTCTCCAGGCTGTTTGTCCTTGCCTGTTACCTCCAACAATTCCCCCTCAATTTGGAGAGATCCTCCTTGATCAGCTTTGGCAAAAGCCTCGAGGTTGTCTCTGCAAATGCAGGTCTGCTAGAAAATAAAAATGTCTTCTTATGGTTACTTTTCCTTTTTTTATCCAGCACCTTTGTAGTTCGGTTCCACAGACCTCAACTATTCCCATGGACAATTCAGTGACAGACAGCCCTAAATTAGGAAAAAACATCCTGCCCCTTAAGAATTAGAGTTATATATCATGCTTTCCAGGATTCATAGCCTAAAATAATGTCTTTTTCTTGCTTGTTTTTCTAAAATAGTTTCCTCAGTGGGTCCTTATCTACCAAAGGTGGACAGTGAATCAGAACAAAATTATATTTTCCTAGACAATTTAATGGAACTGTAGGCTGCTATTTTAGATTTGCAATTTTGAGACCTTTGGAAAGATTTCTGAGTCAGCTTGTCTGTGCTTAGCAACCTCCATCAATTGCTTTATCCTGGTGGCTGTTAAACTGAAGGAATTCAGACAGCAGTTTTTGTGAATTTCATAATAATTTAAGTGTTTATATAGCTTTCATTTGTTTCCCTCCATATTTTTATCTGCCTCGCCATTGCTTTTTTTCTGTTTTGTTGAGTGTATTTCTATGGCCTACCCCAGAGCTCTTCCTTTGTAGCAGCTCTCCACATACTTTGCTGAAGGAATTCTGCATGTACTGGTTATCTACCCCAATCAAAAATGTTGCTTACCTTTTTATGTCATCACCAAAAATATAACTCCTGAAATCTGTGTCCTAGAAAAACAAGCATTTTAAAAAGTGATCTGAAAAGTAGGCATCTCTTTAAACGAAAAAAGCCCAAAACATAACAAACTGGTTGTCCTTTGCAGGATGACTCACAGAAGTTGGAAGATGGATGATGTGGTACTGCAAATGTGTGGTGTATTGTATTGGTCTCTTCTTTCTTCTCCTCTCTCTTTGGTATAGATTTTATTGTTCTTGCCGTGGTAAATGCTACTGGAATTTAGACTGTATCTCTCTGTTTTTTCTTTTTGTATACCTTTTCTTATTTCACCCCAAAAAAAGCATGTTTGCACACACATGGATTCAGCTGAGCAATTTATCTGTTTTATTGGCTTAGCAATAGTAGCCAGTTTTTATAAAAATTTATTCCAGTAGAGCTCTCATTGAAAAAACTGTTGGAAGAAATAGTTCCAATTACTTTTAATGTATGAAATGATGAAATTGTGCTGTCCTTTAGCACAAGAGGCTTTCTCTCTCCCTCCCTGTCTCCCTCTGGCATCTTTTAACAGAGAGACTATATGCTGTGATTCATATTTGGGACCCATGGAATGTTGTATGTTTTACCATGTTGTCTTGCAGAACTACTGTACTATATAAATTAAGTCAAAACTAGAAGAAACAGCTAACAGCTTTCAAATGCTTCATGGCTGAGATTTACTGGGTTGTATTTGTAATTAGTCTTTAGTTATGAAGGACATACACGAGGCTGAGGGGCTTGCCATTAAGGTCATTAAATAATAATGAGGTTCCTGTACTGGGGACATAGAGTCTCCTCTGAGACAGCCAGCATTCCTTTTGCTTTGTCCTTTTTGCTCATTTTGCATTTTCTATCGATATTAATGTCAGCGTGACTTCTTTTTTCCCCTCTCAATATATAACCTTGCTATAGCTCTATCATCTGTAAAAATACTTACATTTTTCCAGGAAGAAGAGTTTATGAGGCTCATCTATATTATCTGTGAGTGATGTCAAAGAGTTACTAATATGTGTTAATTAATGAGGAAACACCAACTAATAGTTATATGCATTATTGCTTTTTGATGCTGGGTTTTCTGATGTAATAGAGTCAGTCTGCATTAAAGCCATATTAAAATTTGAATCAGTTTTGTGCTTTATGGCAGAAATTGGATTAGCAGCTCTGGAAAGAGAATGTCCTAGAGGAAGAAGCACAGTTGTCAGTGAATACTTCTAAATTCAGTCCTGGTGGGACTAGTTCAGATTCACACATTCCCAACTTTGACATTTTTGCTCCAGTAAGGTTAATAGTCAAGATTGAAAAATGAGATCAACAGTGATTTGGACCTCTTGTGCATTATTCTAGGAAATAGCAGAGGGGGCTTAGTGGTGCTGGGTTCCAACCTGCACGATTCCATGGTTCTGTGGTTGGCTCTATGCAGGCACAGAGAGCAGGTGAGTTGGCAGCTCTGCTTTGGCCCCTGCTGACACAGCAGCTGGCTGCACATTCCCTCTTTGCTGGTTGGATGTGTGCTTGCTGGAGTGGGCAGGAAGGCTCAGGGATTGATGTCTAGCGCAGCACTGCATGGCAGTCAGTGTGTTAAGCCACATCAGAAACACCTTATTTCCCTCCCAGCTTTCAGATGCTGCCTGCACTGCATAAATGGGGATTAAGTGAATGCAAGCATTTTTCATGGACTCCAGAGGGAGAGCCTTTAGATATAATCTTGATTAATGAATTTCAGTGAGCAAGGTTTCTCTGCAATGACTTTTCTCTGCTATAGAAACAGGGCACTGCACCATTTAACTGTCAGGTTCAAGCTGGTGGTGGGGGTCGGTCTCTTTGCTCAGGTAACAAGTGACAGGGTGAGAGAAATGGTCTCAAGTTGCATTAGGAGAAGTTTAGATTGGATATGAAGAAAAATTTATTCACTCAAGGGTGGTCAGACATTGGAATAGGCTGCCCAGGGAAGTAGTGGTGTCACCATTCCTGTAAGTGTTCTAAAGGCACACGGATGTTCACTTGGGGATATGGTTTAGTGGTGAACACAGTGCTGCCAGGGTAATGGTTGGAATTGATCTTAGATTTTTTTTTTTCCAAGCTAAAGAGTCTATGACTCTAAGTTAGCTGTCTAAGTCTGGAGGGGAAGATCTCATTTGGCTGATTCATCTGTTTAAGCAGAGGAGTCTAGTGCCACCTAAAAGGACCTAAGGTGTCTGAGACATCCACGTAGGACACTCTGTGTCTCAGCAGCTGAGATGACTTAAATCATCTGAGTGGCTTAAGTCATAGCAGTGGGTACTTGTTAGGGCATCTCATCCTTGTTAGCAACCTGTCAGCTTAGAGCTAGGTTGAAGGAACTGAAATTTTATTTCAAATGAGCTATCATATAAGTAAAATTTTTACATTTATTCCAAACCATAATATCAGAAGTGATGAAAAAAACACGCCTTTCATAGTATTGGAAAGAAAGAATTTTTATTTGAAAGTTCTACCTTAGGGAAAGCATTTTCAATTTTTCTTATGGCTTTCTGTCATAGTCAAGACTACTTCTGACTGAATTTTAGATACCTTTTTCCTGTCCAAGCTGTGTACGTGATTCATCTGTTCACTCATTTGTATGAGTAACATTTTTGATCAACCCTGTGTCCAACTCAAAGGTGTAAAGCCATTGATTTCATTCTGCAGAATTATGATTCATCTTCTCAGTAATATATTTCCTCTGCATTTAATCAGGCTCCATCTGAAGCAGTCACAAGGGATAGTTCTGGCGATTCATTTATAATGGATTTGGGGTGAGCGTTGCGTCAATGGATCACTAGCCACAATGATATAAACATTTTATTTTGAATTTGAAAGGTTTTTAGTAAAATAAAAAGCTGTAATCTGCTTTCCTGCTAACCACTCCTGTTAACATTGGCTGTAACATGGCCATGTGGCTTTTAGTAATGCAGTGTTTAGCCTATAGGTCAAAATGATCTGTTGAAATCAGCTCATGCACAGCAGTCACGGGTGTGCAAAAGCAGCTAACACCAGGGTCTGGGGTACTCATTTTCATGCAGAAATGGAATGGAAATGAAGGTTTGAAGTGTGTCTGTATGTGTTAGCTTATATTTATTTCAGTTGTCACAACACTATTTATAGACCATGTGCTGATACCACTGTTCAGTTTTACTCCACCCTTTGCAAATCACAGCTGTCATCGCAGGACACAGGAGCATGAACTAGATGAAAAAGAGATCGTCTCACTACTGTGTGAGCTGGAAACAGAGAGAAACCAGTCTGAGCACAGATCTGTTATTCCCAGCAGACTGGAAGAGGGTCACAAGGTGCTCACCATACCTGCTTCTCCCTGAGAATCCAGAGCAGGGAGACACGGCCTTGCACCGCTGGACGTGGCTGCTAAAGGGACTCTGTTGGGTAAAGAGGGAGGTGGATATTAGAGATGAGGTGGAGAAATTAGTATAGCATTTAGATGGTTAAGAACTATATTGAGGAAAAAGCAGGAAATGACAAGGGCATAATGAAACAATCCTGAACAATTTGATCTCTGCAGTTCAGCTATTTAAAACTATTTTGGTTTGTGGGGGCCTGGAAAAGAGCGGAAGAGAGTTTTTCCCCTGCTATGATGGATGTAAATAGCATTGTGGGAAGGATTGCATTTGGTACACCAGCATGTTGCATTGTAATGACATTAATCACACCTGAGTAAGTGTTAGGCATAGAAATAACAATTGACTTTGGCAAATGTATGTTTTTCCTAGGGAGATCAGGAACAGCATTAGGTTATCCACTGCCAGTGAGCATGGGGGGATTTTTCTTGTGTCACTTTAAGCATTTAGAAATCCAGTTTCAGATCCAAGAAGGTTTAGAGGGCTGGCTCTACAAGTGGCAGAAAGAGATGCTTGCTGATTCATTCTGTCTTAAAATACACATGCATATATTCATCCTGCCTCTTTCAGAAGTCTCTCTCTGCATGGGGTGAATCACTGAAATTTATGGCCCTCTCCATTGACTGCAGAGGGACCAAAGACAACTGACATTTTAAACAGCAAAGATTTGATTACTCCACCTTTGCAGAAGGCAGGGCAGTTATTGTGATGAGGAATATGGATATAAGTGAGGACTGAAGTGTGTATTATTAAGTAAAGGCAATGATTTATGAGTCAGAGGTGCAGTCCTAAAAAGGCACCTGATGGAATCAAACTCAAATTAAAATGAGGCTGGAAGGTGAACAGTAAAAGTACTTCTTGATAAGCATATCACCTTAAGGAATTTGGCTTTGCACATATCAAACAGAAGAGTAAAATGATAGCAAATAAGACATCCCGTAATTTAAGTGGAAAGAAAGCACTTTAAATTTTTATAGGATTATTTTACATTTTTATGGCATTTTGACAGAATAGATGAATATTTATTTGCAAACAAATGAAAACTAAGAAAAGAAATTGTGCATATATGTAAATGAAGTCAAGGCAGTGGCTAAAGTCTAAAAAACCTTATCCCCAAACATTAACCTTCAATAATCTTTATCTCAAAGAAAAGCAGCATTTTAATTGATGCTAGAATTGACACTAGTCTCTGCAAATTGAAAAAAAAAATCTGTGTCTCAGGCAGAGGAAATGTTGATGCACTTTTGCATAACAAAACAAAATAAGTGTTTAGAGTCTACACAAATGTAGACTGGTTCCAGAACACTGGAACATGCTCAGGGAAGCTATACTGTTCAGTCATGCCCTGTCCATCTTCCCAAAAAAAATGAGATGTTTACAGCAACTATCCCAGAAAATGTTCAGTACTGAATATTGGACAGATCTCTGACGTATCCAAAATTGTATAAACCACTCTTGAAATGCAAGGCTCAGAAAGTGACCTTTATGTAATGCTGCAGTGTAATTTTCTCCAGTGGCCTCTTTGAAGTTATAATGTCCAGGAGGTCACAGATTTCTCATCTCAGGAGGGAAAGACTATTGGAAACCATATTCTAGAATAAAACCTCAGAGAAAGCAATCAAAAACTCTTATATTTCATATAAGGTACAAAACAAATTTGTCACAGCAAGGCTCTGATGTTGGAGTGCTGTGAATAATTAGGTGACTGCAATGCTGTTCATTATATGAAGTATTAGAGAAAGGCAAATGTTCTGCAGGCATTTTAAGATTATTATTTACAAGGATGGAATTTACTGGACAACAATCCAGTGAAGAAAATGCTCATTCCATTGCTGAAAAGTCAGTCTTCCTCCTCAAATCACACATCTTTTTGAATTAGTATCACCACTGTCTACAGACACTGGACCAATAGCAAAATGAAACTATGGCAACAGATTTACTCATGTATGTATCTGACACTCAGCATTAACAAAACTGATTGTTCTTGTCAGAAATTTATCACTAAATTCTGTAGAACATATAAATCACTAAATTTTATTGAAGTATTGGAGAAAAGGGGTCTTGGAAGAAAATAAACCACAAACAAACAAGTCTGAGCTATGACATATCAAAGCCAAATAATGGAGGTAAGGGGGAAGCAAAATTTTCTTAAAGAGAACCGAGCATTCAGACCCTAAGCTTTCTCCAGAAATGTGGACACTCCTCCATATGGTCTAAAAGAGCCCAAGGGAAAGAACAAGTAAATGGATTTTGTTTCTGTCTTTCCAAATCTAAAATTAACTGGTAGAGCTTGGAAACTCTTCTGAGCACTTGTGTCTCGTTAGACAACGCAAGTAATTTACACTTTGTCCTGTCATCTATGTCCACTTGTAAAGGAGGAAAGCCAGCTATGGCTTTTTGTAAGCAATTTCCCAATCCAAATGAGAAAGGGGGCAGAAATGAGACCCTGCCACATCGTTCAGACCATGTGTCTGCAGGTTTGTTTCTACCCAAGCTGCTACCCAAGTTTCTACCAAACCCTGCTCACAGGGCTGCATCAGCAGTGGAGCTCCTTGTGGGTCTGGAATGGCCCTTGATTCTCATGTTGAAAATGTAGAGAATGCCCCTTTGCTTTATTCCAGAATTAACAGAAAACAAATACATACTTTTAATGAAATAAATTCAATGTTAGCTTTCTAGTCACCTAGAGAGAAAAACCCTACATATCAGTCATTATGTTAGAGTATCTCCCTGTACAGGTTTTACCCTTTCAAATGCTTTCTTTATTGCTTGAATCTAATTGAATATCTATCTCATTTCAAATAAAATTTAAAAATATATTTCTCTTCTTTTGCTTAGACCTCTTTTCTGCATTTATTATTCAATTTGTTTGGATAATTGCATTCCTTAATGCCATTACTCTCTATTTTCCCCCATTTCTTTTACAGAGAGTGCTTACAGGCCTGAATCTGATATTTGGTAAAGCCAGTAAAGTAATCTGAAATCACTGGATTTATTCCAGTTTTTGCTGTAGTGCCACATAAATCAGAACTTAGCCTATTTTTTCATGCATAGTTTGAGGTTTATGTTATCAGCAGTAAACCATGACTGCTTCTGATTTCAGTATGGTGTTACACAAACACAGAATCACAGAATGGGTCAAGTTGGAAGGGACTGCAGTGGATCACCTGGTCCTGCTCAAGCAGGGTCATCCCTGAGCTCATGGCACAGGATTGTGTCCAGATGGCTCTTGAATACCTCCAGTGAGGGAAACTCCACAACCTCTGGGCAGTCTGTTCCAGTGCTTGGTCATCTGCACAATAGAGAAGTTAATCCTCATACATACATGCATGTGAATTCTTATTTTTTTGGTCATGGTGGGTTAAAAACTTAAAATAGAGCCCTAAGTTTTGTATGAAGGATAGAACTGTTCGTTCAGGGTCAGTACCTGGTCAGGTACCCAGTTTTGTTTCTGGGTAAGGGGGAAAATGTGGTCCTGAGGTCACTATGGGCAATATAACAATATGAAAGTATATATATCTACCTATACCTGATAATCAATTTTCTCCCACAACAGCTATTGAAAGGATGTCTGCAGTTCTGGAATCTTAGAACTGTGGAGGTTGGCAGGGACTTCTGAAGACTGTGTAGTGCTCAGCCCCACTTAGCAGGGTCAGCTGGAGCAGGGTCTCTGTGCTTGGCATTGCCAGCCCCGTTTGGCTGTTGCTGTGGTGGGTTCCTTCTGCCCTGGTACCTCTGCCAGTGTCTGGCATGCTGCTCCTTGCCTGCCTTTTCTGTCCTGGCAGCAAACACCTGGAGCTGGATTGCTTTCCTCTTCAACTCCTACAGGTTGTTGCAACCCTTCTTTCTCCTGGGCAAAGTGCAGGTATGGAGCTGCTCTGTGTTTGGATCCAGGCGTTCTGAGAAAAGAGTAGGAAGACAGGACTGAGCTGAGTGAGGCAATTCTTGTCCTGTAGGAGTTTGGAGAACTGCAGGTGGCATGACATCATGAAGTAAAGGCCACTTCAAGGAGAGATAGTAAAAGGAGATTGACCCCTTGTTCAGAAGGTTTAATCATAGTGTAGGGCTTATGTCAGAATCTTAAGAGCTGGTATCATGCCACAGTGCCAGAGCCTCCTATAAAATATCTTCATCTTTTGCATATATTGGGAGAAAAAAAAGGCTTTCCTAAGTGGTTCTACAATTCAGGGTATAGGACAGGACTCAGCATCATCCCTGTCACAAGCAAACTGACTTAAAAATTGTGTTGACCACTTATGTGAAGAGGTGCTTCACTAATTGCTTAGGGAAAATATAATTGTATAATAATTTGGGATGGAAAGGAACTTAAAGATCATCTAGTTCCAGCCCCCCAGCCACAGGCAAGGAACCTTCTCTAGAACAGGTTGCCTATAGCCCCGTGCAGCTGGCTTTGAACACTTTCAGGGATGGGACATCCACAACTTCTCTGAACAACCTGTTTCAGTGCCTCACCACACTTACTGTAAAATATGTCTTCCTTATAGGCAGGGTAAATCTACCTTCTTTCAGCTGAAAACCAGTGTCCCTTGTCTTGTCATTACAGCTCCTAGTAAAAAATCTCTCTCCATGGGGATGGCAAAATTCCTCTTATTTCCAAATATATAGTTCCTTGGATATTTATTTCCATGGGACTTTGGGTATGAGGCTGTTGTTTGTTTTGTGTGTGAAAGACAGACTTTAGCTCCAAATTTCTTCTTTTGTGAAATAATAAATGTATTTGAAGGACTGAGGCATCTGTGTGGCTTGATAGCCTTTCTATCTATCCATCATGCTGGCATTAATAGAGAAAAGGCAGTATCTGACATAGCCTGAAGAGAAAAGAACAATGCTGGGAGTTGCTAGGAGTTATCAGCACAAGGCTGGAAATTTGATAAACAGTCTGCTTAAAAATCATGCGAAAATTATTCTGCTAGTGTTGGTTATAGACATAGGTCTTTGCTTTCCCCAGCATTAATTGTTTGGGGGTTTGTTACCCCTCTGTATGTATGTTGGAGTCTATACACTGATGTGCTGTTTATAGGTTTGCATTGGGTGAAAGACTGCAAAGACACCCACCACTCTTGCTTGCTCTGTGCCTGGATTTCTCATGTCATGCCCAGGAGTCAGCATGGTCCTGTGGGAGCTTGTGGGCTGGGAGTGGGCAGAGGGGTGGGGATGAACCACAGTTTTCCTTCCAGCCTAATGAGTGCCTGCCAGCACAGCTGAGCTGGCAAAGTGAGCGTTGTCATTTGCCTCTGGCATAGTCCACACGACTCATTCCTACTTCCCAAAGCCAGGGAAGAGCAAGAAAAACATGCACCATACAAGGGAATTCATTTAATGCACAGACCTCACGAGGCTGCGGAGGTATTGGTTGACTACCAGCTACCTCAGCTCCTGAGGAATTACTGGGAAAGTGAGCCTGTGAACATGGGCAGGTGTCAAAGCAGCCAGAGTACATGGGAATAAGTTGGGGTGGCCTAAATTACTTTGTGTTTTTGCCCAGGTGAATTAGGTGAATCTTTCTGCACTGCTGGAATCAGTGGAGGCGGGGAAGGTGGCTTGAGTGACCAGTACCTCTTCTCCAAAAGTTGCCTTGGAAGAGCACTTTTTCCTCTCAGCTACCCAAGTGGGAATTTAGTGAAATTAGGCAGCTACTGTGGATATCAAAAATAGGTGGTGTGACTGACCCATTTATGTGTGAAACATATTCCCTGTGTTTCACAGAATGACAGACTCACTAGGATTGGAGGGGGCTTCCAAAAATGCTCAAGTCCAAGCCGCTGCTCAAGCATGGTCAGCTATAGAGGATTGCTCAGAGTTGTGTCCATTTGGGTTTTAAATATCTTCAAGGACAGAGACTCCACAACCTTTCTGGGTAATCTGTTTCAGTGCTGGATGACCTGCTCAGTAAAGAAATGTTCTCTTGACCTGCTCAGTAAAGATATTCTCTTACATCAAGAGAGAATTTCCTGAATTTCAATTTGTGCCCATCGCCTCTTGTCTCACTGGACACCTCTGAGAGGAGGCTGACTCTGCTTTGTTCCCCTTGTTGGATATATAGACCCACACTGATAAGACCCCCTGAGCCTTCTCTCCTGCAGGCTGAACAGCCCCAGCCCTCTCTGACTTACTTTTTATAACCAGTGCTCATCACCTTTGTGGCCCTTTGCTGGGCTCCAGTAAGTCCAGTCTGTCCAGTATAGGGAACCCAGCCAGCACTGGACACAGGGACCTGGGGAATGGTGAGAGCTGTCATCAGAGCTGGGCAGAGGGGAAGAATCACCTCCTTCAAACTGCTGTCAACACTTTTCCTAAAGCATCTTGGAAAGAGAATGGATTTACGTAAATATGTCTAAGGAAAGCAAGCAAAACAACACAGAGCTGGGTTATAGGCATTGTTGAACATTGTTGGTGCTGTCTTCTCAGTGGAATTTGGGTCCTTTTTCAGCACAAATAGGATATCTTTGGCAGCAGTCAGTTTACTTTTCCTTAGGAACACACAGAATTTAATTTGTTTGCTCTTGGTCCCTTTGAACACTGAGCACATGCCAAGGAGGCTGAGGGGAATGAGAGGAGGGGAAAGAAGACTGGGAATGGAGCTGTGTAAGCAACAGTTGAGGGGGTCTTCTGAGATTGTTAAAAAGCAAAAAAGATTCTGTAAGTCATGTTTTGCTATTCAAATTACATTTTTTTATTTCTTAGGTGTGTAGTTTAAATTTTGTTTTGTGAAACTCTACTCACACTGACAGTTTACTGCTGGCAAGCCAAATGGGAGAGGCAGACTTGCTAAACCTGTGCAGGTCTTGCTGTGAAATATTCTAGGGAAAAAGCCTTGCCATTGGCCAGAAGGTTTGGATGGTGATCAAGTGGAGAGGTTTTGAAACAACATGAGCATGTGTGGGACATGATAGCATTGCAGGAAATATATCAAACAAACAACATCAGGGCTTAAAGCTGGAGGATCTGTCTGGTGTGGGCCCCCTGAGGTCCAGCAAGGCAAAGAGCAGGCAAATCCATCCTCAAAGTGCCCCACCTGCTGCTGGCACAGCCTGGACTGCCTTAGGTTGGGGATTGGCTGTTCAATAACATTCCATCTTTGCCATCTGACTTTTCTATAGACCTGTAAAAGCAGCAATTAAGGTGTTACTTAATGAAATATTGGAGTAGCTTACTAAGTATTTCTGAAAAGCCATTTTCTCTGGATGGCTGACGGCCTTTTCAAGTGTTTCAGAAAAGTGATGTTTTTAAACTCATCCTTCATTGCTCTTTCTACTTGTTGCACAACAGTAGAGTTTTAATATTTTTCTCGATCTCTAATTTTGATTGTGTTGCCCTTGCTAGTGTTAATAAGCATTCTCCTGCCAGAGCAATCTCACTGGGAACAGACCTGACATGGTATCGATGCTATGTGGCACCCACATTCCTGATTCCTTGGTTATCAGGAATCTCTCCTCCACAATAAGCCTTTTTTTTTTTTTCCTTTAATGATTTTTTTGCCGTAAAACAACTGATTATGAATAGCAGTCCTTGGATTGTCACATTGCATGGTTGGAAATATGGCACTTAGAAACAAATTGATAGTTGAAAATGATAAAATTTACTAAACAAAAAAATGCTTGCAGAGTGAGCTTTCCTCCTCTTGAAATCTTAGTGATTGTGCAGCTGTTCTCTCCTGTCTTTTCCTAAGGCATATTTGTAGGTTTTCACAAGGAAAAACTTGTTTGGGAAACTGTGATTGTAAGTTAATTAAAAATAGTTTTCATTTTAGAAACTAAATGTGTTGGCAGTAGTATCCTCATTGCTAATGGGTGATTGTACTTTTTCAATAATAATAAGAGATTGAATGAAGCTCTAGAAGATGTTAGGATATGATTAACTAGATAATCTACGTCTTTGAGTTTTATTCCCAAATAAGATGGATCTCCCAGAGCCAGAAGTCTGAGTTTATATTTGATAATTATATGAGACTCTTGAGCTTTCTTGCAGATTGTAATTCAATTACTCTAAGAAAAGAGCTTTAAAACATGAAGAAAGAATGAGTGGTTCTAATTCCAGGAATGCATTGTGACCAGCTTGGTCAGTTTGCTTACTCTGTCCCAAACAAAGCCCAGTAGATTATGCACCATGCTGTGCTGGAGAAGCAATTAAGAGTACAGAGCCCAGAAATCACAAATGCTACCTTTCTCAAATACTGGTCTGGTTCTGTGGAAAAAATAGTTAAATATTTTCTGAGACTGTTTATTAAAATGTCAGCTGTGATTTCCTTTACTAGGAGATATTCTCTGGTGAGGTACATCAGAAATGGCTGAAAGGTGTTTGGCACTTCCTGGACAACCTGTGACAGACAGGCAGCTGCCCAAAATCAGGGACCTGGATCACAGAGGCAAAAAGCTGGAGACTTGTTTCTCTGACTCTGATGATAGGTTATGTGTGAATATGTGTGTCTTTACTCATGTATTCTTCCACACATGCAGACCCACTCCATGCTCGTGATGTTCTACACCACTGAGAACAGCAAAGGCAGCTTTGGCAGATGTGGCTGAGATTCAGCACATCTGTTCTGTTCCACCTCTCTGGAGTGCCAGGTTCAAGGGCTGTAAAGCTAACATGGATGAAGATAAAAAACCTGCTGTAACAGAAAAGTCATCAGTCAAAAACACTTGATTTTTGCCCATTGAGGATGCTTTTTTTCATCTGTAAATATTGTTAAGTTAAATAGTTCTGGGGATATGAATCCAGGTGAAGAGTCAAGGAAAAGCACAATTGGCTAAATTAAGAGAGGGAAAAAATGCTTTTTGAATCTACCTAGGATAGTTGCTATAGCTACTGAGTATCTTTAGGGGTTTTCTGGATCCTAAGCAAAGCACCTTATGACTTCAAAAGGTAACAGAGTGTAAATAAAAATGAAAAAGCGGAAGTAGACATGCCCCATAAAGAATAAAACAAACTTTAAAAAGTCATTGTTTCTTGTAAAACCTGAGTGGGAGCTAGAGAAATAAGTGCATTAGTATTCTTTAGTCTCCATAGGATTTAAATTCAGAATGTGCCAACCTGGGTCATTGTCATATGTGAGAAGGTGGGGACTTCAGAAATAAGGCTGGGGCAGTTGCTCTAAATACTGTAAATTGCCAACCCATCATTAGTCAAAACAGCCAATTTCTGGACATCTGCATGTACAGTTTTACCTGGGGCAATTAACTGGAAGATTGAACTCCCACATATTTGTGCTAAGTTTACCAAAACCTGTGAACAGGAGCTTGGCAGAACCTCCAAGTAAGTTTAGAGCATGGAGTAAGTTTAGACCAGGGAGGACCATGGCCACAAGGGAGAAGGGGCCATGAGGTCTTTCAGGAACAGAGCTGGTGCTGCTGGCACTATGGCACCAGGGGATATGGTCAACACAAACACAGACCAGGAAGAATTATTAACTTTGCACTTGCTCAAGGAATGTTCCCATAAAGGAAATTATATCAATATATTGATTTGTTGGAACAGAAAAATATATGTCCTTCTGAGGAGGAAGAAACATCTGTTTTGAAATAGGGGAAGATGCCAAAAGCGATAGATTAAAATTGGGAATGGGTGGTGATATGGACTAGAAATCAATGCATTCAGTGGTGCAGTCATTAGACACAGATGCTGAACTGAAGATAAAAATGGAACTGCAAAGCTGGTCTCTGGAAAGAAATTTTTCATTGCTTTGCAGTTCTCTACTGGACAAGTTAAGTGCTGTCTGTCATCTGATTAAAAAGTAACAGAAAGATATCTGTCATGAAAAAAACTGTAGCAAAATAGGAAAATGTTAAAGATGAGATTTTCTCTAAAGTTCTTTCAAAGGACATCTTTGGTCAAATGTCAAAGCACCTGAAAGTATCTCAAAGGGCCAACATGAGTAGTACTAGAATTACAGTATTTATCTATACACACATGCAAATTTAGTATTTCTGTTTAATATTTTAAGTTTATACAAAATATATTTAACAAATGCAGTGAATATCTTCAGAGTTAATGGTGACGAAATGTAAACAGTCTAATGTTTATCAATTATGAATTAAGTATATAAATATACATCTGTTTATACATATGTGTATGTACAAATGCATAAGAATTAAATTTATTTTTTCAGTTTGGTTTCATAATTTTTTGAGACCAAGTTTGTGGACTCTTGCATTGCTTCCTCCCAGTGGAATATGTAATGCTGTATGTTACAAGCCTGTCTATCCACAGCCTTGGACATGTGAAGAATAGCTGCTAATGTAGCTGTCATATCAGAAGATATTTTCAAGACAAAGATAAAGAGGAATTCTGTGGGCATCCCTGAATCTGTGAAATTTTTTGTTACATTCAAAGAAAAAAATAAGTAATCTTTTTCAATCTTACTGTAAAGACAAGCTGTAAATTGCCTAATTTTAAGGCAAATGAGAGTAGTCTGTCTCCAGGCCTTAAGATCCCTAAATGAAAGAATAATGTTGCCTTTTTCACTATTTTCAGCCTCCAATAATCAAGCATAATGTAGATTCATCAACAAAATCATCATCATCATCATAGCAAATCAGTGAAGTTGCATTTGACTGAAAGCAGCAGTGACTACAAAGCAATTGTTCAAGTCATGCAGCTAATTCCAATTTGTAATGTTCACATTTGGCTAATTGTATTCATTTATTTCTTCCTAAGGCAAAAT
Source organism: Chloebia gouldiae (assembly GCA_003676055.1). Taxonomy (NCBI): domain Eukaryota; kingdom Metazoa; phylum Chordata; class Aves; order Passeriformes; family Passeridae; genus Chloebia; species Chloebia gouldiae. The sequence goes on along the minus strand of QUSF01000002.1, from coordinate 7,578,628 downwards.
GGGGAAACAAAATAGTAAGCTGGCCCCTGAGGTGATGGAGGATCTGGTGAAGAGCACGGAGTTCAATGAACACGAGCTAAAACAGTGGTACAAAGGATTTCTAAAGGACTGTCCAAGTGGTAGACTGAACCTTGAGGAGTTTCAGCAGCTCTACGTAAAAGTAAGTTATTTACTAAGTTATTTGTTAACTTAAAAGTAAGTTATTTGACTGTAAAAAAAAATTATAAAGTAATGTAAAGCAAACATATGGTCCAGAGCTGCTGGTCATTTAGACTGAGGAAAAACTTTTCTTGGAGAAGCAATGGTGAAGATGAGGCAATGAGTGGGAAGTGTTACCCCTTCACACCAGTGATTTGTGTAACTATAGTGACAAGAACCAAAAATTTAGGAAAAAAAGCTGTGATTTATTCACAAGAAATGTAATACATTCTCTGTGCTCTGAAATTCATGACATGAATTTCAAATTTTAAAGGTGATGTTGTTCACCTTTAAGGGATAGCCATGGTCTTGTTCAATATAAACCATGGGATTGCTGGACATATTTATATAAAAGTGGTGAAGTTTCATGACAGTATGACCTGCAGATAAATTATGCACTGTGCACAAAGCATTTCTTCCATAAATTTTAAGTGTTACCTTTATTTTTTCCCTGCTGTCACTTTTTTCTCATTTTATTGGGAAGGGAAAGCAGTCTGATCTGCTTATTTTCTTCTTATTTTTCATTACTTTGTCATGTTCAATGCAGTCTTTCCCTTACATTTATTATGTAGCTATTCTGTAACAAGAAGAACATGGGGGTAGCATAAAAAGTGTATTCATGTTACAAAGATAATTATATTTTAATTCAGAATTGAGTGCTGACCTAAAGGTCAGACACATCAAAGTAATGTTAATTAGGACAAATATTGAATGGCAGTGATGAACTGTAGGCTCAGAACAGCTCATAAATACAAAGTGAGGCTGAATAAAAATAAAGCAGCCTTTTAAATGTAGTTAATAAGTAGTTAAGATTGAGCACACTGGCAATTTTTGCAGACAAACAGGACTGTTGTTTTCCTCAAATGCATGCTGCAGCTCTTTCCTAAATTTCTTCAGTGTTGAACCAGATCACTCTGAAAAGTATTACCTGGACTCTTTTTCTTTCTAATGAATGGTTCTAGCATAAACTTCTAATTCAGCTTACACAAATAAGCTTCTGTCTTCACATTTTAATATTCATGGCTGAAGAAGATGTTGCCTCACAATCTTCTTCATAAGAATAGGAGTTTGTAATGAATTATATTTTCAGATGAAAGAATCTATACAGCTTTAGGTGTCGTGCTTGTTATTGACTGATAATTTGTAAATCCCACTGCACATCCAAGAAGAGCAGACATCCAGTCATTTCTCATACATGTTTCTGGGAAAAGTAAATAGTCTTTACAAAATTCGTAATAAAGTATGTCTACTCTTCAGAAAATTATTTTTTCATTTTGGAAAATCACAGTAAAGGTATTTTTTGGGGATTTGTTTTGTTTTGTTGTTTTTTTCTTTTTGTTGTTTGGGGCTTTTTTTGGCTTGTGTGTTGATGCGTGTTTGTTTTTGGGGTTTCTTTAGGTTTTTGTTTGTTTGTTTGTTTTTTGGTGAGGTGGTGTGGATTTTTGGTTAAATCTGAGAGGAAAGGGATTTCCTCACATTTTGTATGGAAAAACATACAAAAACATCTGTAAATAACTCAGAACTCCCAAGACTTCCTTCCTTCAAACAGGTGTTTGAAGCATTCATAGATATTTCACAAGATACTTTACTTGTGAAGACACATCAGAGAGCAAATTCAGTATCATGTTTGCAGAGATGGTAGTGCAAAAAATAACATGAAGAGCACAAGCAGTATTGTGCTCTTGAAATTTGAAAACAGCTTTGTAATCTTACTAAGCTGCAACATCCAGCTTTTAGTTTTATGGCCTCATGTATCTTTAGACATGGGCATCAAATATTATTCTCTCCCTTGCTTTGGTAGTTGTGGGGTTTGATTTTTGGCTATGTAGTGACACTGCCATATATTCAGTCCAGTTTTTTGTCATCCTGTATTTAATGTATATACGGGGCAAAAGACTAATCTTGTGAGGAGAAATATGATTAGCTGTAGTAAATCCAGAGCTTTGCTTCTTTCTGTGTCACAGAAATGCTTGTAAAATAATGTCTCTGAGGAGCTCATAGTCTGAGTGCTGGCCATGGTGGCAACTTCTGTGTAGGACACTCTGTATACCCCAGAATGTCTATCTTCTGGCTGAAGATAAACCCCTAGATGTCAAATTTGATCTTTCCAGGAGGAGCCACCAGCAAGCAACTTGAATCATTATGATTACATTTATAGCATCTGAATTCACTTAAAATATATTCAGGGTGAAAACACATGAAGCCTGTATTGATTCGTAATTCCTCTGCATAAACTTCTAGTTGGGAGGGATGACATTTATCTGTTTGTCTGAACTGGATTTTATTGAGGAAGATTTCCATAGATCAATATATTTTGAAAAGAAATACAAGACTTTCCTCCCCTTCCAATTCATGTTGACTTAAGGTTACAATTTTTTCTTTATTTGTGAGAGCTGTGGGGTGCATTTTCATGTGTGTTGATAAAAAGATGTTGATCATCTAACTTAGGTGCAAAGGAAACTCCTTTTTTTTTACCCATACACAATAGAAAATATCCTCAGTTTAAATAGACAAAACATTTTATATTAGCAATACTTTGAAGTGAATTTCTTGATTGTCTGCACTTCTCTTCCATCAGAATTACAAAGTGGGGTGCACAATCTTAGGGCATAGAAACTGTTTGGGTTTTTGGTTTTTTTATGAAACATAACTAGGTGTGTCCTGGGATCACAGCTAATGTGTTACTGTATCTAACTGCTAATAAGCAGTTAGATATATCTAATACTGTATCTATACTGCTAATAAGCTCGAACTGGTCTGAAAGGGAACCTCCAGAACAGGTGTGATGTGGATGTCAGTTCCTCAACACGAACCCTTCGAACTCTACATATTTGCATCAATTGTACTGTGCTGATTACTGATGCAGATGAAGACTGTATTGACTAAAGGAGGAAATTACTCTAGTTTGGCTTGGGAACATTTGCTATTGAAGTTTCCATTATGAATACAAATCATCCAGTGCTTAAAATAAATAGCAGTTACACCAATGGACTCTACAAAAAAATTATTTGCAGCACTTTTAATGGAACTGTCTATAAAAATATTTAGTCAAGAATACCTCTTTTAAATAAGCAGCTAATAGGCAGAAATATACTTCATATTGTTGCATATTGAACATTTTCTGCAATATAATAGGTTCATTGAAAAGATTAGTCCATTTTTGGGTAGATAGATCCTTCTCGGGATACAAAATCGGTGGCAACCTGTTAAGGCTCATGTTTCCCTCCATGGCGCTGAATGAAGTGAATGCTTCTGCAGTGTTTTAAATAGTTTATTGAAGAGTTGGTTATATACTGCAAGCCCAGAGCCACAAAGAGTCCTAAATACTGAAACACTGAGATATCTGTCCTGACAGTCTGCACAGAGCATGGGAGGGGGAGAAATCTGTGGATAGCATTCTGAGGAAGCTAAAACTCAAGCCAACATTTTGTAAAGAAACATGCAAAACCACAAGGCATTGCTCAGCACAGGAGCTGGTGCTAAATTCTAAGTTTCTCCAGGGCATGGGAGTTACATCTTCCTACTGCAGAGAACTATCTAGAACAGTAGAAAAAGCAAAATCAACTGAATGGAGTCCTTTTGTTTTCTCTCTTAAATGACAAAAATAATATAATTGCCTTACCTTTATCACAGTGGTTTATGTACTACTTAAGCTGTAGAAAACTGAATCAATTAGAGGAACAGCATTGCCAGCAGGTCGAGGGAGGTCATCCTGCTCCTCTACTCAACCCTGGTGAGATGCATCTGGAGAGCTCTGTCCATTTCTGGGCTCCTCAGAACAAGAGATGGAGCTCCTGAAGCGAGTCCAGCAGAGCGTGACAAAAATAATGAAGGGACTGGAGCATCTCTGCTATGAAAAAAAAGTTGAGGGAGCTGGGACTATTCAAGAAGAAATAACTGAGAGGGGATCTCATCAATGTTTATCAGGATCTGAGGGGAAGATGTCAAGAGGATGGTACCAGATGGGTACCCTGTGGTACCCAGAAATAGGTCAAGAGGCAGAAATGGATGCACAGGAAGTTTCTCCCAAATACAAGGAAGAAATTCCTTACTGTGCAGTGTCCACACACTGGAACAGGGTGCCCAGAGAGGCTGGGGAGTCTCCCTCACCAAAGATATTCCAGAACCCTCTGGATTCAGTTCTGTGCCATGTGCTCTGGGATAACCCTGCTTGAGCAGAGAGGATGGACCAGATGATCTGCTGTGGTGTCTTCCAACTTTACTCATTCTGTGAATTATCATGTCTCTGTTTCAATCTGCACTGCTTGCCCTCTCATTTATCTACCTGTGATGAGATGCGACCTTCTGGGCTGCTGGCAATATCCCAATTAACCTCTTTTTCTGTAGGAAATAGCATCAGACAAGCTGAAACCTAAAATTTCCTTCTTCAAAGACAATACCCTAACTGTTAAGCTTAATCCTTACTAGCTGCCTTAATTTTCCTTTTTCTCTCCTAAAAAGTCCTTAAGTCTTTTATCTTGCATAAAACTTCATTATCATTGCAGGCAGAGAGCTAAGAAATAAATATACAAAACTGTCGTTACAATAAAAGTTACCAATAAAAAACTCTAGAGTGTTCCTATCATTCTTTAGGGTTTCTCGCTGTCTAGAGGGCCAAATATATTTTCCTTCAAATCTTTTGAATTCACTGGTTTTAGATGAATATGCCCTAGAGTGTGTAAGTGTGCATAATCACTGCTAATATTCACAGGAATTATGCATGTTTATTAAGTGGAAAATAGGCTTCTATATTGTGATACTTCTTGGAACTGGGTCACTGAACATGAGAAGCAATCTCTGCTCTAAGAGAAACAAGCACCAATGGTCTTTTAGTGGGAAGAGTAGAGTTAGGAATGATCATGATATAATACTAACACTAATAAAGTAACTTACTTTGTGAATTTAGTACCCCAATATTAGTTAGATATGTTTTGGAGTTTTATAGATAACTTTTAAATGAAGGGGAAAAAAAGAAAAAAAGAATGCTATTTTGTTAATTGGAATCAAATAGTTTGTCGTATTTTTGGCTTCTATCTCGCATTTCCGGCCTTGAAGGGAATTGATTTTAGTCCTTTATTTTAATATGCATAGAACAAAAGAATCTCAAAAATCTATTGAAATTTAAGTGGGTGTATTTGCAGTCTCTTTCAAGACAGACTAGCATCTTTCTAAAGATGGCACAGAGCTCCTCAAAATATCAGGTTAGAGCTGGATTTCAGGCTTTCAGTGGCTGTAAAAAAAGTAGGATTCCAGAATGGCACAGCTGTGTTTACAGATGTCCCAAACATAGATGCAATTGTACTGGCAGAAATTGATGTTTCCTGGGATCATCTCTTTAACTGGTAGAGCTGTGCTGGTTTTATGAGTGTACTTGGGCACTTAAGCTCTCCCTACAACAGGAATACTTTTAAGGTATATTATACTAATGTTAAGTATGTTATACCAAATATAATTGATATATTTAGCATTTTATACCAATCCTGTGTTTCTGTAGAACTGCAGCATGTCTTGAAATAATGTAGATTATTAAAAAATATTGATTTATCTACTCACACAATGATTTTAGCCTTGTTGCTACCTTCCAGAAGATTACATCTGGTGTGCCAGCAGTATTCCTGGACAGTATGACAGGATATTTTCTTGCATAAATCACCTAAATTTTACTGCAACACAGAAAACATCATATGTATTTATAAAGAAAAAACCTCTTTAAACGTATCAGTATTACTGCTGTGTTGCTGAATTTTTCAAACTGATATGAAATAATAAAACTAATGCTGTTATTTTAGAAATCTGTGATGCAAACAAATAGAGCAACAAATAGCACTGGTTTGGGGACATCACAGTATAGCTCTGTAAGGAGGAGCACATATTTATATGGACAGATAAAGTCTGGAAAGGAATGACAGTAACATTATTTGCTTCAGTAGAAGCTTTGCTTGTGGGGAGTAGTAAAACTGTTGATGAGGTAGAGATTCTTAATGCATTCCTTAAGCACTTAATACAAATCTGCACATCTGAGACAATTACTGTAAATCACTAGGAAAAAAAAAATCTCTTTTTCACTAGAGGTTCAGTGAAGTTGCTATGAAAAGAAAATTAATATAGCAGAATCTAAATGCAGTGTGCTGAAAAGCAACTGGGCTTGTGGCCCAGCAGTATCGCTGGGGAGTGCTTTTCAGGATGAGCAATCTTCTTGGTGCTCCAAAACTGTATTAAAACTGGGTTCTGATAACTTTAAAACCAAAAGTGATTGCAACTACTTTTCAAACAGGACTTGGCCAAAAAAAAAAAAAAAAAAAAAAAAAAGCATGGTCTTGTTACTTGGATGTTTTCCATACAAAACTGCTTTTGCCATTATTCTTTTTCTTCTCCTTACAGACATGAATAAGCAGGTCCTGCCAAAATGCAGGTCTACTTCTAAACCACATAAAAGGCTTATTTTATATTTCAAACAGAAGCTGAGATTGTGCTCCATGAATTTTAAAACAAAGGGCCGGAATGTGTCTTACTTATAAAACCAAAATCATACAAACCCTGAAGGCAGTGTTAACTTTGAAGCTGACTTTGAGCAATTCAGGGAAGGGGAGGACACTGGTAACGCGCCTTTCTGATGCATTTCTGTCTCCGTGCTTATCCCAGGAAAAATAATGTCTGGGCTTAATATAATTTTGTGGAACAGATTTTAGAATCTATCTTTAGTAAAGAGAGCTTTAAAGATCAGCAACCCTGTTGAAAAACAAAACACAGTTAAAAACCACATATTCTCTTTTAAGCTGCAAAGCAAATTGAAAACAGTAATTTGCAGAAGAGGACCAGCATGCTGGGGTAGCAAACAGTTCTGAAAATATGGCTGTAAATCACAACACTGGATACTAAGAGCCTTTAACAATGTGGAATGGAGTCAGTTTAGATTGAAACACTAATCTCTGTGAAGCTAATAGGAATTTTCATTCCTGATCCTTACTTAAGCGCTTAGCACTGCACTGAGCTCCCAAAATTGTTTATCTTTGTGAGACCCAAGTGCTGTGAAGTCTGCTGCAAGCTCAATTAACCATTAGTGTCCAGTCCTGCAAGCTGGATCTAGAGTCTGGAGAGTTCCTCTCATCACATGTGAAGATGTGTACACTGGGATCTGTCATTTAAAGGCAGCAATGGCTTAAAACCTAAATCTGGGAGGAAAGGGATGAAAGTAAGGGTCCTAAAGCTGGTAAAAAAGTTTCATAGGCAAAAGGACAAGTTCTTTTCTCCTTGCAGTATTATGGCTAGTGGCTAATTTTAAAGGCTAAAATTCTTCTTTTTTTTTATTTTTATTTTTTGCTTCTGTTGCAGAGCATCTAATGGCTCATATCCTCTAGACAATCTCCTCTGGAGACTCTAAATCTGGGAAATGAGGAAGTCAGACAATTCTGAGATGAAATCTAAACAGCTAAATCTTAATTTCTTTGAACAGTAGCTTGTGGAGTATCCAGGCTAGTGTAATGAATCTTCCTAATGCTTGAACAAATCAGTAACATATGCTGACACTCTGTTTGGAAGAGGCAGGAATCATGGTCTCATGAATCCAAAAAGCAGTCCAACTGTCCAGAGGCATCTTCAGGGCTTACAGAATCAGCAGATGTGTGGGAATGCAAAGATTTAGTCCAAACCTCTGATTATTGCCAAGTGTTGAATATATCTGTAATCCTGTGGCTATGTGTGGTTCTTGGAGGCACTTAAAACTGCCTCCCAATGCATTGAAGAGAGTACATCGAGACAGGACAAGATGATCCAGCCTGGAATGCTTAAAAATATCCGTATTTACATGCTATGCCCCAGTTTCCACCGTAGCCTGATAAAAGAATGCGGGCTGGGTAAATTTTCCAACAATAACATGCAAATTACTTTCACTTTGTCTTCTATTTTGAAGGAAGTTCACCAGTTCCCAAAACTGTCATGCATTTTTATAAGAGACCTTCTTCCTTTACAGCTCACCTTTGATCTATGTTTTATTCCTCTGAGAAATCAAAACAATGAATTTGGGATACTGTGATTATTTCTGGAAAAAAATACTGAATTCATTACTAAGGTTATCTGAAGGGTACTAAAGGAGTGCTGCAGCTTGGATGGAAAGAGCCATTGCTAACACTAAGAATAAAAGAGCTCAAAGAAAAAAACCCAGTGAATTGTCAGCATCATATCCCATAGCTGTTATCATGTTCAGATCTACTAGTTGCTGTAGCAATGCTTATTTTACCATTGTTGCATAGTCCTCAAGGCAGGTATCAAGACTGATCAGTGGTTCACAATTGCTACACAATCTGCTGCAAAAGTCAAGTGTTTCAGACTTTTGTCATTCTGAAACTTCTGTTTTCTACCTCCCTTCATCCCACCTCAGTGCTTTCCTTGTCATCACAAAGAAGAGTATTCACAAAACCAGTGAAAATACTTCAGTATGTGCAGGAGAGAGAAAGGGAGAAAGGTAATATTGGATGTACTTCTTCAGAAATCTTCCATTTGCTTGCAGTCAAATACAATTGTCATAAATGAAGCACATAAAATCTCTATATTATGTGTGAACACTAGAAATTCTAAAATGTTAAAGATGTCTTTAGCAAAGTCAGGGTTTCAATTACTTCATGGGTCAAAATAGAAATGTCTTTTACTTCATTTTTTTGGACTGAGGGGTTTTTTTCCTACAGAATGGCTTAGCAATGATTTCCTGGTGTTATACATGCACATAACAGTATGGCACTTCTGGCCAGTTGTTAATCAAATATCTAGTTGAGATCTACACTGGTTTCTGGGCCTTGTAGTTAAAGTGTGACCATGTCTTAGTGGAAACCTGTATTTTAGGTCTTCAGTGACCTGGATTTTGAAATGCTGATCATCCTTTTAGGATGATACTAGCATTATTCTGAAGGCTAGTAAGCATGTGTTTTTGTTACTTGAGACAAAGTGAATAGGGTCTTTCAGTGACTTCTTCTTGTCACATTTCTTTGCTGTTTGTTTAATATATATGTAAAAGCTGTTTAGTATTACAGGGTTCTTGAAGGAGCATTAAACCAGAGTATTTAATTTCAGCACTGGAGTGAATTACTGTCATTTAAATTTTTTTTACTTTTAAACATTGAAGTGCTTTCCTCTAGTATTAAAACGTGCATTCAATATCTTGATTGTGCACAAAGCCTGGAGCTGAAAACAGCATTTTTATTTCAAAAGGTATGGACAGGAACTTGGTACTCTCAACCTCTCTGCATTGTCTCTGACTCTCTTCCTCACCTTCTCCTCCCTCTCTCCTCCCAGGAAACTAATCAGTCCTGCAGAAAGTTAATTTACCATACTAATGCATACTTGATGGAGTGAGTCACTGTAGCTGGGTGTGAAAATCTCAAAACTTAAAGGGGACTCGTTAGCGTGAACCATGGCAGTCAGAGCCAGGCATTGCCTGTGTCAGCCTGCTCCATCTGCTCGTGGTGTGCTGAGATGGCAAATCACTGCTGCCACTGCAACACCTGCTGCTGTGGGAAGCTACAGATAGGCAGGTAATGAAACAAGTGCTTTTCCAGAGTACTGTCGAATGGAAAAGCATTTGGGAGCTTGGTTAGTTATCAAATCAAACACGGTTTTTATTATCATGTAGACATTAGTTGACATTCCAGTCAGATTTCTACTACTCATAGTTTGAACACTTCTAGTACCTTGGGATATCAACTCCTTTTTCTTCAATGAGAGTAAATTTCCATCTTTTCGTGTTTAATTAAGGCTCATAGGAATAGACTATTTGCACTGACAAAGCTAATGATTGCCAAATTGAAATGACTGACTGCTACCTGGCATGAGAATTAGGTAACTATCTTAATTTTATATTCAATCACAAACAAAAGAAAATGAGAAAAGCATACACTTTGGAAGATAAAGTAATCAACAGAAGGAAAATTAGAAGGAGATTTTGCCATTTTACTAAAATACATATGAAACATTCTCAGGGAAACGTGGTGTGAAATCCACTAGGTTAAGAAGATGTGAAGGTTGGCTCTCCGATTGCAAGAATAGCTCAGAATTGAACATGCAGCTTTAAATAAAATCCTCCTGTAGTCCAGAGAAAGAACAATATATACAAAAGTGTAAATCAATACTGCAGTTCACCTCAAAGTGAATATCAATTGGGGATTATTTCCGTATTAACAAAAAAATAAAGGAACTAAAAATTCCTACATAATTAATTGAAATAAAATTGTATGTAGACCTTGTCAGCAGCTTTCAGAAGTATATTCAATTATGAAGTTATTTCTAGATGCCTCTAGAGGTTCTCTTTAATTTGGTAGAATATACTCTGGGATTGCTGTAATCCCTTATTAGGATATTACACTTCTCTAAGCATCCTTATGACTCTACAGCTTTCTTTGACAGATACCCTCAGATTTGCTCCTCCCTGTCAAACCCATCAGGGTAGGAGATGCATGAAGCTCTAGTTCTAGATACATGAATTTTGGTAATGTGGTTCCTATCCCTGGTGCTAATACCAGATACACAGGGATTGATAAAAAGGAACAGTCCTTGAATTTGCTTTTGTGTTCACCGGCTCCAGCTTGTACTGCTAATTTCCATATTGGCTGTACCTGTGTCCCTCTTCTAAATACCTTTTTGATACTGAAAAACTTTAATTGTGTTGGTATTTATTAATGTAGCAATTATTGTGACCTGATTTTATGTTTTGGTGATATAATTATAGCTTAAAACATTTAACTGAAATGATGGAGTTGTTTAAGAATGTATCAGCTAAACCAAGAAATTGTGTTGTGAAAGCCTCACAGGACATCAGAGGCATGCAGATGAATTTAGGTGATGTACTTCCTCTGAGCATGGATCTGTTTCCACCAGAATAAACTCCCTGCAGCTGCTTTTCATCCAGCTGCTAAATGCTGGTCTTTGGAAGGTGATGCTCTATGGATGTTGTCCTGGTGAAGAGCAGATGTCCTTAGCTTCCTTCCTGAGCCTTTCTATCCTCACATATACACCCCAGCCCCGGCAGGAAAGGATGGAGTTGTGAAATCACTGCTTCCCATCCACCTTCTGCTTCCCACTTACCCTCTCACCCACACCTTGGCACGTCAGGTGCTGGCCCCTCTGCTCAATTAACAATGCTGATTTCGTTTAGAAGGAAAATACATCTCCTTTCCTCAGGGTCCAATTTCTACATTTCCATACAAAGCATCTTCAGCACATTGAGTCATATATCACATGTGCATTGGTACGTTCAGTACAAACATTATAGACTCACATTAAGCTTCTTGATTAGGACAAGTGATTTAGGTGGCAATCACTTCTGAGCTCACAGTTGCTTAATGATGACCCAATCCCACAGTTTTCTTGCAGGGAGACAGTTGTAGTACATCTAGAGCTATAGAAGGATACAGCTGAGCATCATTAGTTTTTATATCATGCACAGTTGTTTTTCATCTCATCTCTTCTGTTGCACATTTGTACAGAACAAGGGATATCTTAACACTCTATTTCTCTTAGAAGTCAAACTTCCCAATATTTTATATTTAAATATTTTAGATATTTATTTATTTTTAAATCGAATTTCCATACATGATGTTTGTTTGCTTCATTGTGTTTTTTTAAAACAATGTAATACTTCAGATTACATCTAGACTGAGAAAAATACACTTTCTGAGTTCTATATTGTGGTTTTTAAAAGCTCAGCAAGAAAACTGTGGCTGAAGTCTAGAACACAATGCTGAAAATTGTAGTTTATAATAGTAATAATCATAGTTAATTATAAAGGTGCTATATGAGTCATGGCTTAAAGAAGCAGTTATTTATCTGTTGATTAGCTCTTGCCACAATTAAATACACAGTATATGACAAGGGAAACCCAAAAAATTAGTGACCTTGTGTTAGAATTGCTTGCTCAGTGCCACAAATTAGCCCCTGTGGTGTGTTAGTCTATCCACTCATTTATTTTTCAGATTCTTTTCCCCAGGAGCTTTTCTGTATAGCACAGAAATGGTGTTTAATGGACCTGAGGTTATTTTCACAGAGACATAAATTCTGGGGTTATTCTAATGTACAGCCAAGGATTGTAGGAATAAGGATATTTCTGCTTCCTGTATCTACTACCCTGAGGTATCTTTGAAACACGAAAAATCATGAGAAAGAGCACATGCTCTGGAACAACCTGAAAGGAAAGCATATTTTCATTCTCAGAAAGTTTAGTTTCTCATACAGAAAATCACCATCAGGTCGACAGCAATAAAACTGAGTAAAAAAATACTGCTAACAAAAGGTAAATGCTGGTCTTTATACCCAGCAGTTTCCTTTGAAGTCATGTACCTCTTTGTTACTTCTCTGTAAGAATAATGACATTTTGCCAGAGAAACAAAATCTGTTTCCAAAGAATGAATTGAACACATTCAGTATAAAAATTACATTAACTTGTAGCCAAATTTATTAAAAATACAAGATTCAAAATTATTAGTTTGGCGCACAAGCTTCTAATAATTCTATAGAAGTGGACTAGCTGTGGGAAATTAGCTCTTGAGCTCTATCCAGAAGACAATTGTCAGTGGGAGAGAAAAAACTCTGTATTCAGGCCATCGAAGGCTGGAAATTTTTTCTGCACAGGCACAATAAATAGTTTTTGATAGAAATAAAAAGACTGCCAAATCAACCTATCTGAATAAAAAGTGCATTGTGCTTTACACATGGGAAAAGTGCTCCAGAACAGTTAATCCCTACAAAAACATTATCCCTGGATTATCACCAGTAGTACTTGCCTTCAGGCAGTTTTCAGTTGTTTCCATTTTCTATACATGTACCCAGTGTTTTTATTTGCACGTGACTGTTCATCTCAATCATTTTCTTTGCTCTCATCTATTCTGGGCTCGTGCATGTGCATCTTACATGCTGCCAGAGTACTTTGGGCTGTATTTATGTGTCCAGATTCATAGAAATATTGTTCTATATATAATGCTGTGAAAGGCAGTACGTAGTCCTAAAAGGACCACTGATTTCTGTGGCGTGGCCCATTTCATTGCAAAGTACATCAGTGGGCCAGAGTACCTTGTAGCTTTTCTCCTTCCCTTTAGTGTAGACACGATATAAAGATCTGTTCTAGGGGTGGTGTGAGCGAGTTCACGCAGCTTCCTGGCTGAAGAAGCCTCACGGGTTTTATTGCCAGCACACTGGTGCAATAGCTGGGTCAAGGGACAGCTGAAGTCCTGTTGCTATGCAGACAGGATGTCTTGGAGCCAAAAGGAAAGCAAAGGGTGAAAGAAACTCTCTACAAGAAATGCAGTCCCTAGTTACTGTCTAGATCACTTCCTGTGTAGCCAAAGGGAGTGGTAACAGTGCAACTCACATCTGCACTGGAGTGGAAGCGTTATGGTGAAGAGTAAGAATTTGCCCAAAGTGAGGATAGTTCCATTAATTTAATCCATCATGGATTAAAAATGTGCTCTTTTAAATTGCCAGAACTAATTTATTGCATTAAAGCCTCAATTCTTGCTATATTGCTATCCTAAATTAACAAAATATAATGAAAAAATAAATGTTTTTTTCCTAAAATAACAAAGTACCATCCTTCTTCTTGGAGTGCACCAGAAGATGCAGCTTTGGCATCTACAAACTCCTGTACAATCCTGGCTGTCAGGCATGTGGAATCTTTAGATACATCCCCACCTTCTTCTTAACTGTAATGTGCTCTTCTTTTCTTCCCAGCTAGCTCATATCCTTCTTCCCTAGGGCACTTGCTAGGTGCATGGTGAAGCCTGATGGGATGTCTGTACCTCTTCATTTTCTTCTCCAGCTTTTGAATTTTTACAAACTCAGCTTTGTGACTTCAGCACAAAGAGAAGGTTGCTGTTAGTCGTGCTCATACAGACTATGATTGGGGCTTGGTCATTTTATTTTCTTTTGTCTCTCTCCTTACCTGAAGACAAGGGCAGTCCCATATCAGAAAGCTAGCCCAATCCTTTATGCAAAGAAGAACCTTATATCTGGAAATTTCTCCGAAACAAAAGTCTACAAGCTCTGTCTGGCAAGATGCTGCATAGCAAAGCATAATGAATGGGCATAATTAAGTGTTTGTTATTCATTGTTAATGATGCTGAGAAACACTTGAGAGAAGCAACTACCCAGATTCTATTACCTGAATTAAAATGAAATGCATCCAGAAAGATTTTTTAAATGCCTTCCTTTTAGTCTTTAAACATATACATTTCTAATTTATAAAACTAGAGATTGGGTGGGGGTCATTCTTTGTAATTTTAAATTTTTTTAAACTTATTTGGCAGCAATGAAAGGTATATACATGATGGTATCAAATGATACAGGCTTGAGAAATGAAAGTAAATTTAAAAGAGAAGAAATTGAGGTTGGGTAAGTGTAAACTTGCTGTAGACTTTGGAAGATTTAAAATTACATTTATTTTTATAAATCTAAGGGGTTTAAAAATTAAGACAGGTGATGAAGATTATGTTGACAGGAGGACATTATCTAGACAAGCCATTCCCTATTTATTGTTGTACATCTATAATAAAACACATGGTAGTGAGAAGACTTGCACTTGCAGGCTTTAGATAAGGTTGTAAATAAACAGATGTAAATAAACAGAATCATAGCCAATGGTGATGTTCAAATCCATGGGAGATTTGACACCTTCTGAGGGACCAAGGCTTAGCTTGCATTTTTCCAGCTTCTTGTTTTATAACATATGAAACACTGCAAAATAATGACAGATGGCCCTATGGCTAATTTTTTTTGTGATTAATATATGGTCACTTTTTGTCTCTTGTATGGAAATTCCTTCTCTCTTGGTAACTCCTACAAGCAAATATGCCATTGCCAAGCTGTTCCTGAAGTGATAAATATCTGGAAGCACAGAGAAGATGCTGGATTGGGCACTCCTGGGAACTCCCAGTCAAGCCATTGTGGGTTTTTTCAGTTCATTGGCCAAACAAATCAGATTACCACATCTGTTTAGCCAGATGGTCTTTCTAGTGTCGTGAGGAAAGTGCTGTCAAAATACTATCTATAACTAAAACAAGGATTGTATTGGCGTCTTGATGCAGAAAAGTACTTACATTACAGAAAACCCCTCTTAATGACAGTCTTTGATGACAGTTTCCTTTTCTAACAGGCAAATGAGCTGAACACCATCTCCAGCCATGGTTTGGGTAGGTGGAAGCCATCATGCTCACTAGAGATACAGCTGGTTTCTAGATTGCAAGATGAGAACACTAATTAATCTCATTAATATAATATTAATATATTAGAATCAGAGAATCATAGCACTGGTTGGGTTGGAAGGAATCTTAAAGATCATCCAGTTCCAACCTTCCTGCCATGGGCAGGGATGTCATTCACTACATCAGCTTGCTCAAAGCCTCATCCAACCTGGCTTTGAACAGTTCCAGGCATGAAACATCCACAGCTTCTCTGGGCAACCTGTGCCAGTGACAGTGCCTGGTAAAGAATTTCTTCCTAACATCTAATCTAAATCTGTCCTTTTTCAGTTTAAAACCATTGCCTCTGTCCTGTTACAATTCTTGCCCATATAAAAAGTCCTTCTCCCTCCTTTTTATAAGCCTCCTTTAAGGTGCTGAAAGGCTGCTACAAGGTCTCCCCAGCTCCTTCTCTTCTTCAGGCTGAATAACTCCAATTCTTTCTGCCTGTCTCCACAGGAGTTGTGCTCCAGCAGTCTGAGCACCTTTGTTGCTTCCTCTGGACTTGCTGTTAACAGATCCACATCCTTCCTGTGCTGGGGACTCCGGGCTGGGTGCAGCCCTGCAGGGGGGTCTCATGAGAGCAGAGCAGAGGGGCAGAATCCCCTCCCTGCCCTGCTGCCATTATAGGAGAAATGCGTGGGACTTGGCTACCAGTAGGAGAGCAAAGGCATTTAAACAAGAAATTATCTCATTCCAGGATAGATGTGTGAGGGACATGGCAGAAATCATTCTTGAAAAGAACCTAACTACCTGTATCTAAAGGATGCCCGTGAGCTTCCCAGTTAGATGTCTAGAACTGGGAAGAGGAACCCAGACCTTTGTAAAAGGTATTTGACAGAAAAGCAACTTTGCATAGTAACAATAATAATTAAAAATTTTCCCAATTTGCAAACTATAATATAGATTTTATAATGTTGTTTAGAACATACAAGCATGTTTTATATCAAGATCTCATAATACTTTCTTAGCAAATGGTAAAAATCCCAGAGATAATCCTACTTCACACATTCTTTATATATTTGTTGTTGTAAAATTCAAGTATCCACTGTGGTCATTGGAAAGAATTTCTTCCCCTTTGGTGGAAACAAAATCAAATTCTGTGGACTCAGATGGACAAAGGGAAAGCAAAAGCTGAAGTTCATGGAAAAAGTTGTGCTTTTAGGTATTTGTAAACTATTTATTTGCTTAGCTTTGAGCATATTCATGCTGGGCAAAAAAAGATTGTTTCTGACTTTTTATTAGTTTTGTGATAATTACAATAATTACTTTAAAAGTCAAAACCCAGGAAATTCTAAATGAGACAGTATAATTATAATATATAACCATAATAATGCTTCCTTCCATTCCTCACTTGGGTATTGTGAGGCTTAATTAGTTAATGTTTGTACAGCAGAAAAATGCAAAATACCGTAAAAGTATTAAGCATTTTTCCTGTTTCAGTTCTTCAGTATAAACAATTATCTTTCATAAGGTTTTTAAAGGAGATAATTTAAAAAGATCTATGTAAACCAAACTGTATTTTATATCTGTCTTGCTGGGAGATGGAGTGGCAAATCAGTGTTTAATTGCATCAGTATTTCACATGAGCCTGCTGACACTGTGACAATGCATTTGGCCTAGAAATATTTGTTGATTATCATATTTCTGGGCCATGCAACAAAATTAAAGTGTTCTCATGGGAGCCAGAGACACAGCTGATGAAAATAAATAGAAAATGAGTGTCACAAGCTGATAAACCATCATACTTAGAAGGGGGAAAAATAATGAATAAATAGCGTTTTGTTAAAATAAATAAAATCTTTTGTCAAATATTTAGAGTAGGAAAATCTGTTATTTCATCCTTTCCCTGTATAGAGTTCAGTGAAGAAAAACAATCTTGTGCCATATATAAATATGCAATGTATAAACAGCAAATGGAGCTAGAACTCAGGGAATGTGGCACTGTAGAGCAAAATATGAAGTTTTTCATTATCTTTAGGTCTAAGAAGTCCTGAACAAGATCTGTGTATCAAAATAATTGTTTTACACACTGTAAGAATCAGTCTGGGTTGGAGGTGAAAGTAGACATAAATGAATTTTCAGACGATTTCTTTAACCTCAGGGGATGATATGCAGAGTCTGTCATTTACAATGCAGGACATTCTGCAGTAGATCATTGGTTATTTAGTCACCCTCATCTCTACTATTGAGCTTCAGCTCAGAATCAAGGTTTGGGATTAATTTTGCCATCTGAATGTTTGCTCTTTGAGTTGCACTAGGGTCAATGGACAGACAGATTAGATAGTTCCATGGGATTATTCATTTTGTCTGCCTTACGCAGAACCACCTTTGTTTCTTTAATAGCTGCTGGACCAAAGGAGAGTTCTCAAAGGAATTAATCTGGTCATAAACCTTTATTTATGAAAGAAATTAATGATGGTATGGAAGCAGCATTCTCCTTTCACTGTAGAGGGATTTTCATGTTTCATATCTGTCTTTTAGACTCAGACCACATGGATGCAAATCAGATAAATTGCATGAGGAGTGTGGGCTCACCCCTAAACATGTTACGTGGCAGCAATGCAGAAAACACTGACGCAGGTGTAGAAAGGGACAGTTCTCATCATTGAAAGGGGTCATTCTCAACTTAATTTGTTTCAGTTTGGAGACCATTTTAGGTTCTCTTCTGCTGTTGGTACTGTAGAATTAAGAACCTTAGGTTGTAATCTGCATATTTCTGTGAGCACATGGATCTGTCAAATGCAGATTAAAGCAGGTATTTTTTTAAGCAGAGAGGGAGTGCTAAGCAGTTGGCTTTGGATCCACATTAACACTTGGATAATGCTTTTTAAAACAAGACTTAATGAAAACCGATTTAGAAAATAAGAAATCCCAGTTCTATAAAGGTGGTGAAAATTTTGAGGTTGACTTTTGAGAATCTATTATTTCACCCATTAAATGAAATTAAGAGTGGCCTATTTTACTGGTAATCATATGATTGTTAAAATGCTGAAATAATCAATATGTAAAAGCAATCATAATTAAATATTGACTCTTTACTTTTTTAGCTTTAGTCTCTATTCCTTGTGCAGGCCAGTTGGATATGTATTCAAAACTGTGCTTCACTGGAAAGAAATGGTGCCACTTACTCCACTCCCAGACAATTTATAAACATCCGCTTTTAGCAGGCAAAGGCTTTCCACTTTTGAAATAATGAGAATTTCCATTATAGCATTTACATGTGCCTCAGCTGCTGCTAAGCAACAGGGCTGTTACCTGCCAAAGCCTGGAGTTAAATCCCAGATCTATAAAGAGGATGGATAGAAACACAGATTTATAATATACTTAAAATAACAAATGAGGAATGTGGTTTTGGAAATATGCAGAAATGTGGAAGCATTAGAAGAATACAATTCCATTCTAGAAACATGAGAATAAGGGTTATATAATGTGTTAGAGAAAGTTAAGAAAACCAATCAATTTATTATATTTTGGTGATTTGTTCTTGAAAACACACTTTAGTCAGATTGGTTTTGCTTTGCCAAACCTTACCAAGAAGCATTAGGTGTATATACAGTTTTGGATAATGGGAAGTAAGGAACAGGGAGAACTTCACCAAGAAAATTTAATTTAATTTAATGCATATAGTATTTCTAAATTGTAAAATCATATAAAAGCTGGGTTGGAAGGGATCTTAAAGATCATCTAATTCCAACCAAGTTTGATTCATAGTATTTTGCATAGTGATTTTGCTTCTTCTTTTAGAGACAAATGTATTTATATTTGGATAAGAAATGAGTCGGTATCAAGTACTTTTCAAAGGCTTGATGGGCTTCTTTTCCATCAGTCTTTTTGGTGTCAGCTTTGGCTCAGCTGGGTGGGACTGTTCCTGGGAAATGGTCTGGATGTTAGAAATGCTGTTGCAGTTAATGGCATTAGCATCTATGTCTAAGGGTGTGTGATCAATAGTGCTGTACCAACACCAGGCACAACAACGGTCTTTACCCTGCAAAATAGCCTGCACTGGGGGAGGAGGAGGCAGTGCACAGAGGGGAACGGACCATGAGGATAAATGTGGAGAGTGAAACAACACCAAGAGCCCCAGAAGTCACAACCCAAATGCCAGCTGCCTAATTGTCAAGCCCTGGGTCAGAACAGCCTTCAAGGAGACCTTTGAAAAGGAGGAGCCATCCTGCAGCGGGAATTGCTGTTGGCTGCGGAGCTGTAATTGGTAACAGGCAGCATCCTTTGCTTCAGGTGAGCACCCAGGCTGCATTTGTGCCTCGGGAGCGTGAAGAAAGAGGTACCATGAGGGCTGCAGTTCAACTGACAGGACAGCTAAATGAATTCTGCAGCAGTGTTGTCATGCTGTTAACAGTGGGAAGACAAATTCTGTAGACAGAGAAAATTTTCAGTGATCAAGTTCAAACTGCTTGGACAGCAAAAGTGACAGATTTTCATTATGTTCAACAGAAGCAGAAATTCTTTATTCTCCTATAAAATTTGTTCATGTGTTTTCCTAGTTTTGAAGGCATTTTATAATTCCTTAAGGCATTCCCTCCTCTAGAATAACACTATATGCCATTTAACTTTTTAAATTTTATTAGTCTTTATTAAAGCATTTAGGGGAAGTTTCCTAAAAAAGGGTTAAACTTTCCTGCACTTCAAGACAGAGTCTGATGACAATAAAACATCATAAAATGTCATTTTAACCAGGCAGTTTATGCAATAAATTCCTTATTCTTTAATTCCCTTGGTTGTCTACAAACCAATTTATATACATGAAATCCCTTAGGAATACTGTTGTAAGAGACAAAGAATTTTCACATGTATTGTTAGTACTTTGGTACATACTGCTTTATTAACAAAACTGTTGAAATGAGGAGACAAAACTGTTGTGACATATGGGGCAAAATGTTTCAATGTGAAAAACATTGAAACAAAATTCTATGCAGAAATAAAAAAGATACACATTTATAGTGCACAATAAGAACAGAACAACTAGATTTCTAACATAATTTTTTAAAAAATTAGGATTATTTTATCTTTTTATAATAAAACCACATTGTATTTTTAGGGAAAAATGGCAAATGGCATGGAAAATTGACATACAAAAATTGAGATTATATTAATAGTTCAGTCTGACTGAACAAATTTTTTTTCTTTAGCACTCAGGTAACTGTCCAATTTAGCTATACATCCCCTGTCTAGTATCACTAGTATGAAGTCTGAAATATATCTATTGCTATTTATGTATTTACAGTGTGCTAGGGAAGAGTCAACACTGGGTATTCTTTCCTTACCTCTTAGAAGTGTCTGATGGGGCAGGCGAACAGCTATGTAAAGATAATCTGATTAATACCATTTCCTTGATTTTCCAAAGAATTTTGCAAAGACCTTCACGAGACTGAAATGAGTGTCTCCTGGATTTCTTATAGAGAAGTTATTGAAAAGAGATAAAAATTCTCCCTAGAATCACCAAGAAGAAGAATATTTCTACTGAGCACAGAGGAACTTTGAGAAACAATAACACCTCAGATAACCTCACACTTTCAACTGCTCACTTTAACATCCCTACGGGGTCTTTGACTGGATTTTCTGAGTTTCTGTGCCTCACAATATTTTTTTTTACTATATTATGTTAATGCTGTTTTGAAAGGCAATGTATTCTTAGCCTTAACTTTTTTTTTCCCTAAGGATATGTTTAAAGCTTTAGGAGAGGCAATGGCTATCTCGTTTGAAAATCTTACTGCTGTTCTCAGAGCAGTAATTGCTATCTCATAGAGCATGGCTACCTTTTATTTTCTCATATGTATTATGATTCATAGAGGAGGATCATATTACTTCTTGAATGCCAGCACCTGAAGGTGCCAACCTGAAGGGTTTGGAATAAAGAGATTGTGTCATCAGCACCAGTGGAGAAAAA
Source organism: Chloebia gouldiae (assembly GCA_003676055.1). Lineage (NCBI taxonomy): Eukaryota > Metazoa > Chordata > Aves > Passeriformes > Passeridae > Chloebia > Chloebia gouldiae. The sequence continues at coordinate 7,557,310 of QUSF01000002.1, read as the reverse complement.
CCATGGGAAAAAAAACCAAAGCTCTTAAGTATTTTGATTATTTCCTCATGCTAGCACTTCCAATGCATGCTCTCACCTGCACTCACATGTTTTAACTTAACTGAAGGAATCTGAGCTAATGTACCCAGGGATAAGTTGACATACAAGTTGAAATAGGATCATGGGCCATAAATAAAATACTTGTAAGCAAATTAAATTTAAAATAAACCACCAAAACAAAAGAGCCAAAAAAGGTCATGTAGACATGGTGCTTAGAGAAGTGACTTAGTCATGGTATTGTGAAGTTAATAGTTGGACTTGACGATCTTAAGGGTTTCTCCCAACCTAAACGATTCTATGATTCCCTAAAACACACATCTGGATGACATCAGCCAAGGCAACAACTAATCATTCTTTCCAGTACTACTGTTGGAATGGAGGAACCGTGTCCTTAGGTTAGCATCCAAGAGAATGAATCCATTAATCCCCCTGATTCTGGATGAGAGCAGAGCCTCTATTGCATTCTATTCCCTCTGTTCTGACAGTGGGAAATTGTGTTTGCCACTGGCTGTGCTGGCAGAATTTGTGCTCACCACACCCCCATCTGGGACTCCTTGGGGCACAGGGGTTATGTTGTCTCTCCCGAGCCAGCAGCTTTTGAAGCTGGGAACATAGGGCAGATCCAGAAAGGGCAGGTAGCCTTTATTCCTATCTTCTTCAAGCTGACACACAAAAGTGTCCTTGCAAATTACTCTTCTGTGTTGAAGGAGTGAGGAACAGTGCTGTGAATCTGGCAATGCTATTTCACCTACAGAGAAAATAGAAGCAGCTTCCTGCTAAAATAGCCCACTGGTGAAATGGGAGCCATCTACAACTGCAAGGAGAAGTCAGAGTTCTGGTAACAGATTTGAGGAGAGAGTCCAAAAGCTGAGGTGGTTTCAGCTGCCAAAACAGTCTTGAATTCCTCTGGAGAACAAACCATCACTAAATTAAGAAGAAATAAATGATTGTCTGGTCTTGTGAGACAGTTTTTTAACTCTTAAAGGATGTCCTCCTCTCATTGGCTTAGTCTTTAAAAGATATCTTCCTCCTGCATAGAAGAGAACCTTTCTGGCAAGAAGGCTTACTGATGTCAGTGAGCTCTGCCTCCATGTGCAGTCAAGAACATGTAGTTGTTATTTTCCCTTCCACTGCTAGTGGTGGGCTCAACACACTGTGTGTAATCAATAAATGGTGCGAGCAGTGGCTATTTTGCATGGAAAGCCTTATTTTTTACAATCAGAGTCCAGTTTATTACAGCATCTGTGATTAGGCTTGATCTTTTCCTCTCTGTGCCAGCATGAGAGAAGATCATTCTTTGTCTACCTTTGCCAAGATAAAGAGACCCAGGGTGGATGATAAGATAAGAAGGTCTATGAGTTAAGCATCCCTCTGTTATACTCAGAATTCAGAAGTGAAATCCAAGTGCTGACAGTCTGTCTCAAAGTAATGAAGCACTTCCACAGCAAGAGCTGTGAATTGCTCTAGTGGGCTCATTTGGGAAAAGGGGCATGAACAGCCTGTATAGATGAAGAGCACTTTCGGGAAAAAATTGTGCAAACAGAATGTCCACAGGAGATCCTGGGTCTACCAGCGTAATGGAGATGTTCAACAAATAAAAACTGTACTATTAACCTAACTGGACAAATTCAAGGGGAAATATATTTTCATTTTTTCTTCACACAAGGTGTGTTTTTAGCTTCCTGCTCAATGAGAGGGGATCAGCTTAGTCACCTGAGCCAATATTTTCAGGAAAGAGCTGATTTTCCAATGAAAACTGTGCTGGGAGCAGGGGGATTACATCTAAAAGTGCTCTCAGGAATCATGGCATCCCAGGACCTGTGCTGAAGAGGGCTGTGCTGCCAGTTTTTGATTCCTAGGGTGGAGAGCCTTCCTGGAGCAGGGCACCACAGCAAAATCAAACCCTTCCACAAAAGCAGTGTTTCTGGCTCCTCTAGAGCACATGAAGTAGTGCCTTGAAGCATCCTGGGGGTTGAGATGCAATCTTAGCACCACTGGAAATTATTGCTTCAATGTGGTTTTCTAAGCTCCCATTAAGGTGCTCTTGACACTTGGTACTAATGTGGTTTTGACCCTCAGCCTCTTCTCTGTTAAGCTGGGCAAAGGCGGCCGTGCTGGGCCGTGCTAGGTCAGAGCTGCTGGCCAAGGGCACTGGCTGGGCCTGGAGCTGGTCTGTCTTATCAGTCTGGGCCATATTTGCTGTCTCCTTTCTTAAGAAAATGAAGACAATGTGACTGAGCTGTGTGTGTATGCTTGCAACCTTCTGATGTATCAGATAATTCACATGGGCACTCAGTTGTGAGATGCAATGATGAGTTTCTCTGAGCCTGATGCTCAAGAGGTTATCTTTCCCCTGTTAGCAAGCTTAATAACTTGTTCAATATCATACTTAATAACGAAACTAAATTATTAACGATTTCAATAAAGAATTTGATATTAACCAATTAAGATTATGAAGGCTACGGAAGCAATCAAGTACTTGTTTCTCTCCCATTCTATTAATAATTTAAAACAAGATAAAAAGTATTACATTATTCTTGTCTTATCATTATGATTTAAAATTTATTGCTTCAACCATAATAGGTTATAGTTAGTAGCCTTACATACAGATCTTGCTAAACCTTCATGTCTACTCTGAGTTTGTAATTCAAGGCTTCAGGTATGCCCTGCAAACTAATGGCTTTTCAGTTGTGATATATCCTGTAACTCTGCAGTGCTGTCATACAGTGATTATGTCTGAAAGAGGTCATCATAAATAAAGGCAGTAGCTCTTTTAATATAACTGCTTTTACTCAAATGTCTGCATGTTTTATAAGCATTGTTAGATTGACATTTATTTGGGATTCTTATCTGCTTTCTGAGGAATGACCAATTCAGTGCCTCAGACAGCATCATGCATGTTCATTGCTTCCAGTCATGAAGCAACAGATGAAGTCCAGTGACTTCTCTCCCCATATTCTCCATTGGTGATATCTTCAGCAGCATCACTCATCACTACTTGATGAACTGTATAGCTTGTATTAGAAAATAACTGATTATAAAAGCTGTACAATTCGGGCATAAATAGAAATAATATTGGTCAGTAATATCAATAATCTTTAGAAAACATAAGCTTGCTAAATGACTTTTGTTGTGTGACAGCTGAATTTAATAGGTGCACTACAACCTCAGTTTTTATGAGCAGAGAATAATCTTTATTCTTTGCACTGACAGACCAACTCTGTTAGTATCCATGCAAGTTCAAGTGGTTGAAAGATTGTGATGAAGGAGACTGGACTGTTTATTGCATCACTTGTCCATTACTGTCACATTATTTGTCCATTACATCACAAGTGTACTTGCCCCTTTGTCAAACTACCCAAATGATCTTTTCTCAGGTTAGATCACTGAAATAATCTTCTTTGTTTCTAATCTGGGATGATAAGCTTTAAATGAGGTTTGAGGGGGTAGGTTTGGGGGGTAGGGCTTTCCATTTGCCTTCTGTTACCATCTACTGGCAATTGTATTGGAATTAAAAGTCTCTAGAGTTAAGCTGTTAATGACATAAATGATTGATTTATCTTTGGAAATTAGTTTATCATGGGAGGGAGCTGAAATCTCTCTGTTGTAGAGTGAAGAGGACAGGTTCTCATTTAAAAAAAAAAAAAACAAAAAACACAAAACAAAACAAAACAAAACCAACAAAAAAAAAACAACCAAAGCAAACCCCAAAACAAAAACCCCAACCTAAAATAAAGCCTAGAGATGAAGGAGGAATAATACCAAGTGTTGGTGGAGGCAGCAGAACAGCTCTCAGTGGGGAATGACGGCTGCTGCTCAGAGCAGAGGTCCCAGCTGCTCCCTGTGGGAAGGTTTTCCTCCCTCCCTGTTCTCTCAGTGTTCCTCTGGTTGCCCGTGCAGGACTGATTTTAATATTCTCATTAACATCTAAAATGTCATGTTGCTGTTTCAGATCAGGTTGGAGAGGGGATTTTTGAGGAAGATAAGTTGTTTTGAGAAAAAAACCTCTTTGGCATGGAGGAGCTCTTGACAGCACAGCTTCCCTCTGCTCAGGGACTGGATGCTGTGGGGACATGGTTTGCAGGATGAGCTGTGTAATCTGGGCACAAGTCAGAACTGGGTGCCAATTGTAGCACCTTTTAAAATGAAGAGCTTTTAAAATGCAAAATGCAAGAAATTTATGTACAGGAGACTCTAGATTAAAGTGTACTTGAAGAAGTAGTTCTACTTAATGCTGAAAAAGCCTTTGGGATACAATCCCATTTCATCCAACCTGTTTGCAAATTAATTATGCTAAGTAGGCTTTTTAATTACATTGCTTGAAGGAAGAGCAGCAGAACATGTAAATTCCATAAGAGAGGAAGCAAAAAGGTTTCCACTGCCAATTATGGAGCTAAATTCGACAAAGGCAGCTGACCCATGATGGTGCAGAGTGTGATTATTTTAAATGAAATCTAGAGAAACTCCAAAATTCCTCATTTTTGTTTTTGTCAATGTCCTGCAGTGCTTTGTTGTTTCACACTGGGTATGACATTTTTTCAAAGTTTTAAGACTTTCCATTATGGAGCTTTTGACAGTGAATACAAGTTAAAGCACTTGGTTCTTGCTTGGAGTGGGATCCAGGATAACGTTTGACGTACAGCACAGTGGAGGTTTCCACAGTGTGCCCAAGTGTTTCTTGTGAGAAAGCCAACCAAGAAGTGCCAGGTACCCTGTGTGTGGCATCCACCACCACCATCTGGTGGTGGTTGCCTTCCAGCCTGATGGGTAGCAGTTTGGAGAGTACTATGTAGAATTATCCTGGAAACTGGGAAAATTCTCACCTGGGGCTATTCTACCTCAATACATTTCTGCATAATTTATTTGTTTACTTAGTGAAATCATTCAGAGGAAAAAAAAAACATCTGTTGGGAAGTCTGTCTCTGTATAACAGCTGGAGAGGCCATGTGAATAATCAGTATAGAATGAAAAATGTGATACGAAAGATCATTGGTATTTATAAGATACTGCTGAATGCAAAATACTTACAAATGTGACTCTTGAATGTCATGTACACAGTTCCAAAAGAAGTGGAGGAGTTTTAAAAGGAAAATACTTTTTAAAAAATCCAAACAAAACCCATGACTCCCTTTTGGCATGTTTCTTATTCTGAGCAGTTTAAACAACATTGGTAGTTGAGAAGAAGTATTTAAACCTATCATTTTTAACTCTATACTATCCTCTTTAGACACGTATTTGATTTTTCATTTTCACAAACAACCTTCAGACAATCAATGACACATAAAAGTACTGTGCTTTATATAACAGCATCAAGTGCACACTGGTCAAGACAGAACACAAAATACCCTTGCAAAATGTCCACCAAATGCTTCAAGAGTCACTCCAGGTTACAAAAGATTGTGTTCAACTTGCTTAACTTTGTCACGTTGGAGTCCAAACCAGGTATACATCCAGTGACCACCACCTGAAAGAAGAATTAATCCTACCTATTCCAAACAGACTCCTAGTTTAAGAAGAACAATCTCCTGTTGGAGGTGACAGCTTCTCTTCATTCACTCTTGAGGGAAGCTTGATAAGTAATCAAGATGGAATACCTGGGTTTGGGAAAAGATAAAGTGAGATAAATTTTGTCCAAAAAATAAATGCACAGAAGAAAAGAAAAAAAATCAGCATTGATCTTATGAACCAAAACTGAATTTTTAAACCTGGCCTTTATTAAAAACATAAGAAAAAACAAACCAAAGAAACCCACCTAAATAATATTTTTTAGTTAAGCATATAAATCAGAGCTTTCTGTTCTGATATGCAATGGGAGGATTTGTCTTGCAAGCTGTAAAATAATCTCTTCTGTCATTTCCTGAGGTGAATGTCAGATATTTCACATGGCTTTGGAAATCCAGACCTTTCTCTTATTGTAAAGAAAAGGCTTAGAAAAGGCAGCAGTTAGGAATTCTGTTTACTCATCATTTATGTGTGGACCCTTCATTCCAATCATATGAATTCCAGCTTTAACCTCTCCCCACACTGTACTTCTCAATTGGCAAGTTGCTGAGACCCTGGCGAGGGACCCTGGGCTGAGGGTGGGTCAGTGATACATGGCCAGGATGTTTCTGCAGCCCTGGTGCCCTCTGCAACCCCCTTGAGAGACAGAGGGGGACCAGCAGTGCACATCTTAAATTCTTACTGCACCAAGATGGGAAAACCAGCTCCATGTGGGGAAAGACCCATGCTAAGGTCATCTTCTGCACTGTCATCCTCTAGTCTTGTTCAGAGCACCTTTTTCCTCCTCAGTCTCTGTTTTGAGGCCATGATCTGCTCTCTGCCTTCCTGCCCTGGCTCCATGTGCCTGCCCGAGCATCTGCTGGTCCTGCCTTTGTGCCGCCCTTGTTGGAAGGAGCAGGGAGCAGCCCTGGGCCAGCGTGGACTGATGCTGTGGTGGCACTTCAGTGGGACCACCAGCTGGGGAGCTGGCCCTTGGTCTGAGTTCAAGGCAGCAGAATTACCACAGCTCTCTTTGAACTGTTTTTTGCTCTCTTTCTCTTCTGTTCACCCACAAAGATTTATTACCCTTGAGATATGTCAGGTTGACACTAATCGGAAATGAGGCTTTTTGGTAAGGGGGTAGAGATCCTCTGTCAAAGCCCAGCCAGTCCTTGACCTTCCTGCTTAGACTTTTTACAGCATTGCAGTTCTGTTGATATGTTATATTTTGAAGCTACCACTAGCAATTAAACAACGACCACCATCTCATTCCATGTGGCTGCCAGGCAGCAGTCAGATATTAATGACTGGAGTTTGCTATGAGCAGAGCTGGATTAAAACGGGTGACCTACATCTGAAAGACTTTGTATCTCATTTCCTCAAGCTATTCACCCCTAGACTTCTTTGAAATGTAATGCTGTTTCCTGGCTTGCTCTTATTAATCACATTTACTGCTGTCTGCCTGCTTTACTCAGTGAAATGTCTGGGATCGATATTTCATGGTCCTCTTTCTTGGATCACACAATTTCTACCCATCCTAATTTTTATTCATTCTGGTTGGCCTTAAGAGATCCAGAAACTGGATAATAAAGCAGGAGTAAGAAGATCAAAGCTTTCTACATCTAGGTCACTTCTAATAATCCAGTGGTGGTCATTAGAGCATATGCTTAGCAGCCGATGTAAATTCTTTCAATCCCTTTCCTTGTGGTCACAAAATAAAATGTGTCTTTGTTTGATTGGCACTTTTGTTGACTTCAGAGGGAGTTTGGCTAATTAAGAACAAATCTATGAGCAAGGCATCTATTCAGGATTTGACCCTGGTTTAGTACGCTGCTTGACTGCTATTGTTCCTGTGAGATGGGAACCAAATAAAGAATCCACTGTTGAAAAATTAAAATACTCCAGGCTGTCAGTACAGTTTAGACCTGCCTTGCCATGTGCTTCCATTCAGGGGAAAGATTGCTGGTGTGGGGGTCCTACAGAAAGCCCGCAGCTGCTACATGTTTCCAGAGAACGCTGAAGAAATAAAGGTTCTAGGCAGAGATCCAGAGCAGGGATGTTGCCAGGGTTCAGCCTGTGTTTCAGTCCTCTAGCATACAAATTTTCCAGACAGACTGGTTCAGCAGTTGAGGTGGTTCCACCCCAGCTCCTGGACAAAGCGTGTGACACATGACACATACACGTGTGTGACAGCCCTCTGTGCTGCATCGCTGCTGCCAGACACCAGATGCCGTGAAGGAACAGAGAAATGCTTTGAATTTTGTCATGCATGCTTTTGGAAGGAGAGTGATGTTATTAGCAGCAAGATTGTCTCCTGAAATGGAAATACATAATTCAGTTTGTGGTTCAGTTAGTTCTATTAAAACTTTGTCTTTATTTCTGCTGTCAAAATATATTTAGAACAAAACCTTCAAGTTGAAGGCAGGAAAGATTAAATTGCTTTTATCTTTTCAAGTTAAACTGAAAAGAGATGATGGTGGCAGGGCCTTTTGAAGGTACAGCCGTGCTGTAGCCTCCTTGCATCCACCTTCAGACGGGGAAGGACATGCTCACAGGATTTTGATGCAAAAAACATCATGGGGCCACCTTCCTTCCAGTGTCATAAATGTTTCCAGTGAAAATGGTCACTATTTGCAGGGCCCAGAGCTCTGCCAATTCCCTGAAGCTTCTTGGGATGCTGCCTAGCTTTTAGCAGCCCAGAAGTGTTGAGCAGCATCACATGCTGAGACAGTATGAAACTGGCCCCCGACTGTGGGAGCTCCTGGAAGGTCCTTCACACTTCATACTCTCCCTCACCTTCAGACAATCTGTAAGTAAAGCTGAAAACCTGGCATCAAACAGTGCAATGGAAAGCAATGAATGGCACAGTATTCAAATGTAAATGACTAAGTAAGTGGTTGAGACTTGTTCAGAAACATAACACTGACATAAATGCTTCATCTTAGCTCATCGGTTGGCCTTGGCATTTGTTACGCCTAAAAGCAAAAACCAACCTTCCCACTGAGAATTTGGAAGAAGATCAGATTCATGATCCAGGTATTTGGAAACCAAGATCTCACCTGCTTTACATGGAAACTGTAATTCCTGGGCGTTTCAGAGCAGCCAAAAATTTGCCTTCCCTCTCAGTAGAGTGCTATTTGCTTTTGTGGCTTGAGAGCTCTAGATGATTCAGATGTGGTAATTGTTTCCAATATCTAAATTCAAAAAATGCTGTTTCTCGTAGTTTTGTCTGGACTCCTCAGTAATCTTCCTGGGGAGAGTTACATGCTTCCACACCACGCAGTGTGAATAGCAGGTGGCTCCTCCCGATGTCTGTGAGTTGTGTAACTGATGTCTGAATGTTGTATAACTGATTTGCACTGAAACAATGAGCTTTGCACCTTCTGGCATCAGTCCTGGGCATATTGTTCATGTGCTGTTTGCCTGCAGTGCAAGGGCAGCCCCCCTGGTGCTCCTGGTACATGTCATACAGGCTGTGCCTCACTGGGGAATCAGTCTGCCACTGCAGGATGAGCCTTTATCTGCGAATTTGAGTTTTCATAAAGCCTGCTTAAATTCCATGCTGTTTTCACCTGATAGTCCCGAGCAGATGGATCCAAAAAATAGTCAAGTGACAGGTCAGGTATAAAAGCTGGTAGATGGCTTATTTATGTGTGATCCCATGAGCTCATTTGTTTTGTTGCTTGGCTTTGCAGGTTCTCTGGTGTCCACCCATGTGCGTATGTAGTGGGATTAGATTGATGCCAGCAAAGCATCTTGGGATCACACAGAGTTCTTTAGGTGTGAAAACAGTTCTTTTTTTAAATTGAAAACCTGTTATTAAGTACACATCTTACAAATTGGTATAGCTGGCTACATCTACAGATTGTTGTCTCTCCGGAGACAATGGTAATGTTGATATCTGTCAGGGGAAAAGCATAAACTGGTTTGCTGTGACTAGAAAATGTACTTTGCCCTCTTGTGAAAACACAGCTCTGCTGCAAGAGAAACAGCCAAGGATACATTTCAGTTGAAAAGTCAACATATGCTGCCACTCTATAATTATAGCTCAGGTTAGTTGTTAGATTGACATTTAGATTTAGATTGACATTTCAGTGTGCTCACAGGACAACAGAACCAGATCCTTCCTATTTATGTGCACAGAGTAGGAAAAAAACCATCTTTTTTCCCCCCTTGACTCTGCAGTCATCCTGGATTTTATTCTCTTTATGAGCATGCTGAACTGTGCTGTCATTGTATCGCTGTGACACTTCGCTTGTATTTCAGCTTCTTGACAGGTCTCAAACACATGATGCTGTAGCCTCAAATTTACATTGTGCTCAAGCTTCAGCACCACACCATCCCTTTCTCTCCCTGCAATTTCAGATCAGCACATGAAATAGCTAGTTGTAGATTGCTGATATTTATGCACGTTACCGGATGTGCGACAGAACTGTCTTGTTCATTGGTACATCTGGAAGAACTCTGGGTGTACCATCAGTTTAGGACAGAATGAGGAAACGCCACTTTATATTTCAGTTGAGAATTAAAATCTTACTCTTCACTGAGATATTCATGTATTAAGCCTATGGTCATGCAAATCTTCATAACCCTAAGAAATCACGAAGTTCTCACCTGGAATGGGATGTGAGTCATGCCTACATTGGGATTTATAACCCACCTTGGGATTTATCACCCCACTAAGAGGCAGCATCTCTCTCCATTGAGCAATGTGCATTGAACTGGTGTTTGTTGGGCTAAATGGGCCAACAAACCATTTAAACACATCAGCTCATAAAAATATTTTTTTGGTGAGCAGTGCTACTGGAAGAAAAGAGGGTATATTCCCAGATAAGATGTGTAGGTCCTGTAGCATCAGTTGGATACCAGGACTATTCCACAGCTGAGAGGGTGTCCAAAATGTACTGAATGAGAAGCCAGATATAAACATTTTTTAGGGTAGGGCTGGATAAAGTATTGATGCTGACTACAGGGAGAAGTGATTAAATTTGAGACATTCTCTCTCTGCCACTGGGGCTTTATTTAGATTGAATTTAGACAATTTTCTTCATGAATAATCTGGACAGCTGTGAAAAATCTACCTTTTTTCAGTGCTTGCTTTGAGTATATGCTCACTGTTTCCCAAATGATGAGAGCCAAAACCTTGACGCAAGCATTCTCCAGCTGGCAGACTTCTGTGAAAATATTCAGCTCTGGGAGCTTCCAAAGAGCTGGCAGTGTGCTGACATTCTAACAGGAGAGACTGAGCTATTGGAGGTGCTGCAGGCTCTTGTATGAAAGGAAGAGCAGAGCTACCTCAGAAAGCAGTCTCTGATTGACATTCATAGATTTCATAGAATTAAAATACTGTTCCTAACAGCTAATGGTGTCTTCTTGGGTGAGTGCTTAAAATGTTGAATTTGGGAGCTCTGGAGCTGTGGTTTAGGATTTTGCCTTTTTTCTCATGCAGTGTCTGTTCCCAGGGTCATAGCAGATGATGCTGCTAAATCTGTCCTGCCAGATTTCGGTATTCTCTGGGCTCCATCCCAGGTGCAGCGAGAAATGGCAGGGTTGTGGTTTCTAGTTGGACCCTAAACCCCAGCCTGGCACATTAGTCTGTTTTTTGACAGAGCTGAAAAGAATTGTCACCCATTAGCTTGGTAGGCTACTGTTTTCTTTAGACATGTCCTGTCCATATTTCGAATTTCTTCTCTCCTATTTTTTAACAGAAGCTAGACTAAATTCTCCTATGTTTCTTGTTCAGACAGTATTTGTTACTTCCTCAGAGACTGGCTGCTTTGTAGAAGGTCATTTCCTGGGCATATTTCACCCTTAGGTGTTTGGATGTCACTGAGGAAAGACGCAAAGAATTTTGGGATTTCTTTATGAAAATCTTAGGAAATCTGACTGTAACTTTAGTTATAAAGATGTTGCCACCTCTTCATAAAGATCTCATGCTATAAGCAGGAGGAGGTTGCCCTGGTTTTTTATGACCATGAACTCTAAAGCAGTTCAAATGCCAGCTCTGTCATATATTTTTAAATAAGATGCCACATGGTGTCTCTGTGAAACTCATTGCAATCTAGAGACAGCTGCCATAAGACAGTGGTTGTTCATTGACTGCCTCTTGCAAATGGGTTATTAAATGTTTAGAGTCTTTGACCTCTAAAATCCTTTGATCATCAAGAAGACTCTAAGATAAGAATGTGTTGAGAAAATGCAATAGAGGAGGAAATTCAGAAAAGCTTCCCTGCTGGACAAAAGGCCTACCTCTTACCTCTGTGAAATAGCAAACAATTGTGAGAATGCTTTCTCACTTAATTCTCATCTTCTTGTGACTTTGGTTTTGATATTTTTCATTTGTTTGAGAATTTAACATCTTTCTAGAATAAACTTATTATATTTTATCCTTAATTGCATCTGGTATGAAATGGGAGTCCATAAGTAAGTGTAAAATATACATTGTTACTGTGCCTCTAGAAACAATTTGTCTCTAGAGAGCACCATATGAAGTCAGCCCACAGAGGAGATATGAAAGAACTTGTGGATGTCGGGAGCTGGGCTATATTCCCCAGCTGGAAACTTTAAAAGGATACTTTGGGAAATGGCTTCACCAAGAACAGTGTTCCTGGGAGGCTCCCTCTGGCAAGCATAAAACAGAATCCCTTTGGAAAGCAGTTGGTAGCATAATAGGTTGGCTGTGATTACACTGTTTATTGTTCAACCATTAATGTCTATACAGCTTTTTAGTCATCTTCATTGACTCTGGGGTATGAGAATATTAAGGATAATACAGTGTGCTGCTCTCACAAGATAGGAGAGTGAACTTCTCTGAAGGCACATATGACTAATCAAACTTCCTTTGAGTTCTCACCCCCATACCAAACTCTTTTTTTGCCATTATTGTTGTTATTGTGTTCTTGTGTGCTTGCTAAGGACTGAGTAGCTGTTGTTGTGTATTCATGAAATGCTAAAATCTGATTTATTTAATGTGTTTACCAGAATACTTGGAGGGGGCGGAGGAGCACAAATCTATTACTCATATTCATTAATCAGCATGGAAAAGTAAAAGTTTTTTCCCCAGTGTGAGATAGTTACTATAATTATAGTGCTGGGCAGTTCAAATTGCATCATTCTATATTTTTGAGCATTTTTGAGGTAATGTTTGTTAATGGGAAGCATTGATTATGATACATCCTCTAGTTATGCTTTGCCATGTTTATAAATAGATATTGTATTTTGCTACTTGCAATTTTATTTAGTCAGACTTTCAGGTTTTTAGATATTTTTTGTGAAAAGGATGGGGAAAATTCATATAGATCTGATTTTAAAAAGAAATTTCATTCATCACTTTAGTGAAGACGCCAGTTTTACATTTGTCAGGCTTAGAATTTTATGCACAACTGAAGAGATGCAGGGACCTTCAGCTGGTCTGGTGCACAGAAGGAAGCTTAATCCAAAGGAAAATACATAGCTACACTAAGCTTCTGTGATAAATAAAGCAGCAAAGAAGCAACACTGGGGAAGTGTATTGCTTAAATGCTTTTTGTTGTGTTTTCTTTAAAGATGACTCCCAGTTATGTTATTGAAACTTTGGGCACTGTAATGGTGTCAAATAATACATGCAATGAGATATCCTGGTGTTGGAAGAATGGATAGTAGCTTTCTCTTAAGCATGCATATTGATCCTTTTTTTTGTGAGTATAGTCCTTCTCACTTTTTAGAAAAGGATAATTTTCAATTAAAGGTAACTCATTCTCTGCAGATTTTAGAATTTGTCTTATACTATCCCTTTTTATGGTCTTACTGCATTCTAGTGCTCATTTTTTGTAGACTAAGTGTATAAATAATATCTTGAAGGAACCAAGTGGCAGGTAGCTGGCTGACTTTTCTGTAATAGAGGAGATTACTCTATTCATAGGTTTTTGCATCAGTGGTAATTTAATAATGGGAAAAAGGAACTGAAATTCAAAGTTACCATGCACTGAAGGATTTAAGATTACACCAGCAGGCAAATGCAGGAGAGGAGGCAATCTTGCCTCTCATTTGCCATGCTCTAAGTCAACAAGCATCATATTCCAGTTCATAGTAATAGGTTTATGGATTTCCCCAAAATAAGCCCTTGTGATCGAGTCTGATACCTGGAAGAGTGGATAAACCCATAGAAACTCACTGGAAGCTGATAATACAAAGTTACCCTGGTACAAAGTTACTGAGAAAACAGAATCTGTGGGTAATTTTCCTTCTCTGAAGATCCAGTTCATGGAATATCACAAAAATCTGCAACCCCAAGAGCTGATTGGAGTTGACTGGGATGAAATCTGGGAGGAACTCTACTCTGTGGTATGACACTGTCTTCTTTAGCCAGCCTGTTCCCTAAAAAGGAGACACTTTTGGGGATCATCTAGTCCTGAGTATCACTGGTATCCATACCTACATGCTGTCTCCATTGGCTGAGCACAGCCAGTACCTGCACAGCAACAGCAGTGCAAAGTGAAAGCAGTTATCTGTATGGCCCACAGGGAGGGTTTCTACATCACTTTCTACAGAAAGAAAAGAACACATATGATAGAAAAAATAAATTGTATATTATGAAGATTTTCCCTTCTTGCACCATTTTAGACAAGGAAAAAAGAATGTGATGCTCCTTTTTATGATTCCTGATATCCTTTGAAAGTCTTTGTTCAAAACATCTTCCCCTTAGGGGAGCTGGTCTGGGAGGTTAAAGCAAGTGTACCTGAGAGCTGTCATTGTTTGAATACCTGTGGTTTGTTCTAGGCCTGCCCGTGCAGCTTCTTAATTAGCAGGTGACGCAATGGGTTGCACTGTTCCTGTCTTCTCTCCCACCCTTGTGACAATCCTTTCAAGTCACAAATAAATGTCTTCCAGCCTCCTTGCACAGTATTTTCCTCTTTCTTACATGCTGAGATTTAGATGTTATCCAAATGCTGCTCAACCAAGATTCCTAGATACTGTGACTATCAATAACAGCAATAATAACAGTTACCCCTGTAGAACTGCAAATGTGCACAGCACTTTATGTAAATAAAAGTGTGTTTTCTTAAACGTCAGTGAGTTCAACAGTATTGTCCCATTTCTAAACAAGAACTGATTTAGTCCATCCTCTTAATGTATGTCTTTATAGATATACACATATAGAATCTCTAGGTGTATATATAGGTACAGATGCATGATCCCTTGCACCAGAATGCTGGTATTTCAAGGTTTTTATATCCTGTTGGGCTTATAAGTCTTGCCTTTGACCTTTGAAAGCGTTTATGCTATTTGAGAAGGATAGATATGGACAAAAATACATTATCTTGGAAAGCTGTCTTCTTAAAACTGCACTGTGGTTAAAGAGTCTTTTTTTTATTATTAGTCTTCATAAGAACAGAATTGGAAGGGTTACAGAGGGATGAACCTCATAGGTCAGGTTGTACAGAATTTTTTCAAGGCTACCTGAAAACCTATCTGCTCTCAGCTTCATTGCAAACGAAAAGCTTTGAAACAGACCTTGCAGTAGTTAAAAATGCAGGCCTGATTTTAAATGATTCAAAACTTCATTTCAGTACAACTCCTCTGTGAATTGCTGGATTGCTTTCAAATTCCATACTGAAAATAAAAGTCAATAGGCACAACAGGGAAAAAAATGATCACACCAAGTTGTTGCCCGCCTGGCTCGTCTGTATTATGTCAACTATTGCTGCTTTTGCTGCCATCCAACTCTCCCCATTTGGGGTCCATTCCATTCCCTTACCTCTTCTCCCTTTTTGGAAGTATCAGTTCTCTGATAGGCCCAGCTACAGCCATTTTCCTTCTGTCTCTGCAGTTTCCTTTCTGCAATACCAGGCTATAACAACTCTATATGTAGAGGAATTTTAGGAGGACACATTGCATAAGTATATGAGACAGTCAGATATTTCAGGCACACGGTTTTTTTTTTTTTTCTGTAGTTCCATCTGTATATTCATGAGATGGTTGTCTCAGACTTTAGTGACTCGTGTTTCAAATCCCTTTTTTGGCTGGAAATGGCACTAACTTGCGCTTCTATAGCCCTGTTCTTTTGGGAAATTTGCACTAAGGACTTAACAACACAGCAGGCATAGCATTCAAGTTACTCTGAACCTTGGGAACTAAAATTCACTGGGGAAAAAAAGTCTCTTTCAGAAATGAAGTCAGATGATCTTTACTGGCGGGGGGGGGGGAAGAAAAAAAAGGAGGGGAAAAAAAAGGCTGTGTCTCAGCATATCCTCCATTCTGTATGTTCCCAGATTCCTGGAGAGATAACATGGTGTCAAGAAAACTGAAGCTGTAATTAGGCCAGGAGAGAGCCACAATACAGCAGGATCCTGATAGCCCTGTTCTGTCCCTGACCTTGGGTAGTGGAAGACTGTGCCAAACTTAAAATAAATAAAGTGTTTCAGTGCTGCTGCTCAGTTAAGGAAGATCAAAGCGAAATAACAATTAATCAGTGGTAGTTGTGGTGTTAAGCACTAGCAATACTAATTGTTTTGATGAGAATTCTCCCTGAAGATTTTTTTTATTAGCACTGAGTAATAGCTGAGATGCTAGTGTATTGACCTATAGCACTACCACAGCTCAATTAAGTTTCTTATTGTCCAAATCTAATCAGAGAAAAGTTGGGATTGAAAATCGATTCATTTCCTGCTAGTTAATGACTAATTCCCCACAAATGTGAATATAAAGATTAACTTTTTGTGTTTAATGTTTTTATAGAGGTAGACCCTGCCAGATGAGTGTTTGTGAAGAAGAAGCATGGCTCCTCTTTTCCCATCCATCTTCCTCCAATCTCTTGCCATATTCTAGCTATTTAGAGTCTTAGCCTGTGGTTTGTGCTTACTCTCTGGTCTCTTAACTCATGTCTTACACAACTGAAAGGAACTGCTATTGATAATTCATGGTCAGCTCCTAAATTCTCAAATATTTCTTCTCTGTATTCTTCAAATGAGCATTTCTGAGGAGGTTAAAAGGCCTTCAAGACAGAGCAGCTTAGTCCTTAACCATAATGCAAGGGCTAGACACAATCTTTGAGGTCTAGGTGAGACACAAACTCTTTGCTGATCCCACTTCAGCCTGTACAAGTTGGGAATTTTGCAGGTGAACCAACAGAAAAAGTTACATGTTTTGTCTCTAAATACTAAATACTAATACTATCTAATACTAATAACCATCTAAATACTTCTTCCTTACGTAAAGAACTAACAGCTGTTTACAAACCTCTCCATGTGTTTCTGCCTGCACACAGCACTAAAGCTACTGAGCAGAGACATGAGCAAACATCCATGAGGTTTGGCAGCTCTCCCCAGATCTTGCCAGCTCTGTGACTTCCACTGCTGCATCATCTGAAATCATCACAGATCTTTTCTTGTATTTATCCTCCCAGTGCACCTCTGAGGTGGGGACAGCTCACAGATTTACACATGGAGAACTGAGTCCTGGATCTAAAGAGACAGATTTAGATTTAGCTTTAGATTCTTTGGTGGTCCACAAGATTATCTTCTCCAGAGGCCCGGCACCATGGTTTAGCTGCTGCTAGAACCACAGACCCACAGCTGTGGATGGTCCCTTCTCTTTGGGATCCTCTGGCAGGCTGAAGCCAGATGTCTGGGATATTTCTGCCTTAGGTGGGATATTTCTACCTCACACTACAGATGTGCTGGAGAGTGCAGCAGTCAGATCTCTTCCAGAACAAGGACAGATGTGTGGCTGTGTCTTTTTGTGCTGGCCTAGTTCTGCCCTTGTTACATCAGTTTTCATTTTAAAAAGAGGTGGTGGCAGGGACAGGCTGCAGCCCTGCATGTCACCCTGGTACCAGCATGGCACAGCCTTCCCAACAGGTCCTGGCAGTCACAGCCTGGACACCTCTTCCCCTTCCGGTGTCTTAACAGAAGTGCAAAAGTACAGGGCATTGTAGTAAATGTCAATTTTTTTATTCCTAAAGGAGACAGCTAAAGTGTAATCTTTCTTTCTTATCAACTCCTGTGTTGTGCTGCTGGCAGGAATCCAGAACTTCATCTTCTTGGAAAATTTGTGAGGAGAAACCTGCTCCCCATCATGACAGGCATCCTCCCCAATGACCTCTGTTCTGAGGATTTGTAAGACCAGGCTAGACCAGCAGCTATCAGCATCTGGGTTCAACTTTAAGAGGTTTGCTATTAAAAAACACCTGTGTGAGCTTCCAAAAGCAGCCAAACTTTCTGATTCTCAAGGTGCTCATGTTCTTCACTTACAAATTTAACGTGGATGCCTAGAAGACTTACAAAATAAAACACTAATAAAGTAGATAAGAAGGGTAGGTTTCTCCTTCCTAAAGCATAACAACATCCAATATTTAAGGTTTTTCCCATGAGAGCCAACAGCATCACTTGTTTTTATGTGCTGGCCCTTGACAGTGCTTGTTCTGCTCCTTGCACTGGCTGTGCCCCCTCATTCCCCTTCTCTGCTTCAGCTCTCAGCAGAGCTGGTAGTGCTGAGTCCCAGATCTGCCCCATGATGAGCCCCATCTCCTTGGACAGGGGAATCAGCAGCTGCTTCTTCCATCCTCTCCAAGCCTGGGACACAGCAGCTCTGTGCCATGTCCGGCTTTCCCACCTCCTGTTCTGTGCTCCAGCTCCCACCAGCTCTGGAAGCTGTGACCTTACATCAGTGACAGAGCTGGGGCATGTGTAGGCAGAGTGCCCTGCTTTCTGTACACTACTGTAATTCTAGTTTTATCTTTTTATAGCAGAATTTCCATTTTAATAGAAATGCATCCCAAGATCCCATGATAAAATATCATGTGGAAAACAAAGCACTACTCAGGCCAGTCTATAGATTCACTCTACCCCATCCTATTAAGGATGGAGAGACCTTTTCTTTCCTAACCCCTCCCTATCACTGAGGAATTTGGGAAAGTCGATTTTGGGTGTTTTTTTTTTATTTAGCCATGTGAAAATTTTGGTTTAGCCACGTGCTAAAATGTTAGTCATATGCTTTAGCATATGCTTCATACTTTTGCAGTAACTCCCTCACAAAGATGATCTGAATTAATTGATCACTGGGTTACATGTGAACAGCATCACTTCAAAGAGGCTAAAGCAGTTGCAGCCAAACACATAAATATTTCCTGGTATTTGATCAATTTCCCCAAGGGTTATGTACAATTTATAGGTGTTATTCACTAGATATTCTGATTCCAGGACTGACTGAATGCCCCCACACACCAGAAAGGTGTCTAGAAATACAGTGGGAGCTAAGAATCTGCAAGAAAATCCTCATACAAAATTCCAAAGCAGATTAAGGGATTTTTTTTAATTTTCCTTTTACTTTTCTTAATTGGCAGTTGACTGTAGAGATAACACTTTGTTCACACCCCAGCATGTTGATCTAACTGGTTAAAAAATACCCAGAAGAAGCAAGAGATGAATCCTGGAATGGTTTGGGTTGAAAGATCATCTAGTTCCAACCTCCTGGGATGGGCAGGAACATCTTTCTCTAGAGGAAGGAGGCCTTTCACTAGATGAGTCTAGAGAAGTCGAAACAAAGGATTGAACAGTGTTGGGGTCACCTGTGGAACTAGGTGGTACAGTTTGTCTTGATTTTTGGACAAAAAGGGTAAATCAGGAGACAATGCTGGTGCATGGAGTGCCCTTTTCAGTGGCAAGTTGCAGTAGAAGGGAACTCGTTGCTTCCATGTGTAGATTGATCACCTGGTCAAGGCTTTGCATGGAACAGTGAAAGCTGAAGCTGTATCTGAAAATCCCAGTTGTGTTTCTTTACTTTTGTTCTGAAGTATTCACTGAGCTCATGTGAGAGGCAGACTAAACCACCTTCCTCATATTCCCTCTAACAAAAAATTGGTGTTTGTCTTTCAGAGATCCCTGTCTCCCATTGCCACTTGGCTCAGGCTGCTCTGAAAGAAGTTAAAGCCTGTGCCTTTGTACTTTGCTAAAGGCCCCACTGTATTTTAATAGTAAAAAAAAAATGTTTTACCAGAGCTGGCATCTTTTGCTTGGTAATTGTTTTAGTTTTCTTTACTTCATGTCTTATTTATGAATAGTTTCAAAACAGGCCAATGGAAATCTTCAAGTAGGTTTTTAAACAAGTTTTGACAATGTTTTTGGGTTGTTCTGAGCTAAAAATAATACAAACCAGCAGGTACAGACTGGAGAAAAGTGCCTTCAGTCCCTAAAGGACATTTTACTGCAGTTACTTCCCTACAGGAAGATAAATAGGAAAAAAAAATTAAAAAGTAACAGTTCCATACGATGCTGTAAAGGCTAAGACTTAGCTGAGCAGTGCCACTGTCTTCTTCACCTCAAAAAAGAAAAAAAGCATGGTCTTGTCTGTGATAAAAAATTAGAAGAATATTTTTCTAACTGCTGCATGAGGCTAATGGTTTGACCAGCAAAGAGGTAGGCACAGCTTCCTGATGCTTCTCCAGTGGGAGACTGAAAAATATGTTCCAGAACAACTTTTAAATGGTTTTCAGGATCTCCAGCCACTGACCCAACCTAATTCCCCACTTTTTTCTTGAATCTTACATGTTTTTGGGTGTCTGACACTTCTTCATCTTTTGTGTAGGCATGCTTTTTCATTGTACTTTTGTTCTTTGGTCTCACCAACATATTTGCATCATTTCTGTATTTTGGTTTTCTGGGCAGTGAAAAGAACAGTCTCAGTTCCCTCCAGGTATTTGCCTTTCTTTTATTGAGACTGTAGAGTGACAGTCACAGGAACAGAGATTAGGCAGCATCCTTAGCAGCAGTCAGCTCTGAGCAAAAAATACTTGGAAAGACTGTAAAATTTTGAAGTGTTTTATTCTGTATATGTCACAGGATACTCATCAGCACAGATTTAAAAAGCAAAAGATTTGTCCTTTCAGCTTTGAACAGCCAACAGACTCTCAAGAAAAGGTGGGGGACATGGAATTCATGGTGGAATAGAGGCCATGGGAGCCATCTCTTAACCTCTCAGCAGGGGACTGGAGAGGTCCACATTCTACACGTACACATAAAATTAAATGTCACCTATGTTAACATTCAGAGCTGGAACAGGAATTGGAGGGGGAGCTTGGTCATGGATGGGAGGAAGCAGTGAGGAACCTAAGAATAACATTCAGGTTTTGGGAAACATTTGCAAATTTTGTTTTGACCCTGAATGCCGGGGCTGTGAACCCAAGGAGCCCTCCCATGGAGAGAGCTCTCCTTGCTTTGACACAAGGTCAAGGTTGTCACTAGGAGAACAACTGAGCCAAGTCTGGTAACTGCAGCCACTGAAATCCTAATTGAATCAGAGAACCCAAATATCTTTGTATCTGTTGGTGAGCCCAATCATGATCATTTTTAATGGCCAGAAAACAGAAAGTACAGAAGGATCTGCAGCAGCACCTTGACCCTCCATCACTTTGATTATCAAAACAGAAATAGGGCTTGGGTTGAGTACAGGCAGTTTTTCAGGAGGAGAAAATACCAAATGCTCTTTCAGGGAAAACAGAAAGTTGAAAGGAAACTTTCAGGTTGGGACCCATGTGGCAACACAGCAGTGGCTCCTGATATGATCCACATGGCCACATAGTGCAAGCAGCTGGCTGAGCTCTAAGTTTTGCATTTTTAAGGCAAGACACAGCTCTGCATGTGGAAATGGAAAATTGTAAAATGCAGTTCCACTTCAGCTGCCACTGAAGACTTTCCTTCAAGCTTACATTATAAATGCAGTACTTAATAATAACTGGAATTTTAAAAAGAACAAAATAAGATGGCTCTCATATGGGGAGTAAGGCATGTTTATATTTTAGGAGCAGGAACACCTCCATGAAATTGTGCTGGGAATATAATAACAAACATTGTTTGTGTATGGTCCCTGCACTGCAATAGGACTTCAGCACTGGTTTAAAACTCCCTTTCTTTAGCGGTGTGTTTTCTTGAGTCGGGCCCACAGAAAGAACAACTACCTGCTCAAATGTCTTAAACCATACACTTCCTGAGGGGAAAATATATCAGCTGAAAGCCTACATGTTATGGTCATTTCAAATACTCTGTTCAGCTACAGTCAATTACAGTGTTCACTGAAGGATATTAGGATATTAAACATAAAAAGCATTGCACTGTATTATTTAACTGAATCTGTTTTCATCTTGTGTACTTGAATGCTGGTTTTCAGAACAGAACATATGTTCATCTGGGTTTTGTATGTTACATGTGGATTCTTTTTGTAAATAAATGAAGTTATATAACAACAATCCCACACATATACTTGGTTGCAACATGTCAAGAGCTGGTTAAAATTCTCTAGAATGCACCCTGGCTTCTTTATTTCATAGTCAAAGAATATTGCACAAAATCTGCCATTTACACTCAACTTCATTTTACGATTCATCTAGTTAATTTAGCTTTAAAGTAGCATTATATATATTTGTATTATAGCTTGTGGAAACCTGTTTTTGTAGAAATAAGTTTTTAATAATCGTTCCAGTGTAACTGTTAGGGAACCTTACACTGCAGATCCTCAGTTTCCCACAAAGCTCACCAGCCTCTCTTCATAAATGCCTCACTTTGGTGTTTTGCAGTCACATATACAGCTCTCTCCTTTGCATTAACACAGTTCTATATATTATTTTATTTTGCAGTTCTTTCCATATGGAGATGCTTCTAAGTTTGCCCAGCATGCCTTCCGAACCTTTGATAAAAACGGAGATGGGACCATCGACTTCAGAGAGTTCATTTGTGCCCTGTCCATCACCTCACGAGGCAGTTTTGAGCAAAAGCTGAACTGGGCCTTCAACATGTACGACTTGGATGGTGATGGTAAAATTACAAGAGTGGAAATGCTGGAAATTATAGAGGTGAGATCAATATGACACTGAAAAACGTCACAGCGTTAATAAAATTTGATTCCCTGTTCACACAGACTTTAGATTTGAGGCTTGCCAGAGGCTGTATGGTACATTAAATGCACATTACACACATTAATCCTGCACTGACTGGTGCCCAAGTGGTACAAGCACACTAACATGTTTGTTAATAGATGTAATCTTGGAGAATTACAGAGAGTACATATGTGCATATAAGCTTTTAAATATCCTGAGATTTTATTTCCCTGATGAATGGATTAATCACAAGAACAGCACAGGATTTACAAAGCTCATCTCAGTCACTTGACACCCATGAAATTATTGAACTGTAGCTCAAGTAGCTGAAGCCTGACTGTAGATTAACTTCAGATGATTACAGAAATTTACAGGGATAACAACATGCTATTTTAAGTGAGCTCTCACAGATGGGCTCTAAGATGACCACAACTTTTAAGAGGAAGGATAAAGTTTACCACCTTCGTCATCTGCCGGCAACTTGCCACAGCAGTTAATACCAGATTGTGCCCACATGTACATACAAAAACCTATTTAAGGGTGCTGACTTTCAAAACTAATTATTCAGAATTTATGTGAAATATTTCAACTAAACAATTGATCCAGAGAGTTAGTTACAAGAATTTTACATTGTGAAACGGGAAGCCAAAGAATTTCATTCTGGGATACAAAATGTAACCATCAAAATAAATCTACATCTAAAGAAAGTAAAATATATTCTCCCCTGTTTAAAGTACCTGGACTTTGGATCCTAAGAAAGAAAAGAAAAAAAAAAACAAAAGCAATCTTTAGAGAAACTTGCAATCATTTTATTGTTAGAACATATTTCCAGAATTTGATCACATAAAAAAATTAGATTGAATTTCATGTTGAATTTTCCATTTGGTTTCTTTCCAAAGGCCATCTACAAAATGGTGGGCACTGTGATAATGATGAAAATGAATGAGGATGGTCTGACGCCTGAGCAACGGGTAGACAAGATCTTCAGTAAGATGGATAAGAACAAAGACGATCAGATCACACTGGATGAGTTCAAAGAAGCTGCAAAGAGTGATCCGTCCATTGTATTACTCCTGCAGTGTGACATTCAAAAATGAGCTTGTGTACGATGCGTCATAGACTGCACAGAAGTTTAATGTTCCATTCAGTTTGCAGCTATTTCCACACACACAAAAATTTGCTTGGACTACCTATAAATGGACTTGCTTCTTGTGTTTGAAACACTTGTGTGCATGAGAATGTCATTTGCTAAAGAATTTTAAAAGTATATATTATAAAAATAAACTGCCACAACGTGATGTGTGCAATGTCATTTCATAACAACCCTCTTCCTCTGAATCCTGTGCAGCAGGCCTGTGCTGCAGTGAATTATATTATTTATTGTTCATGTTTTACTGATGCTAGCTCTGTGTCTCCTAGACTGAGTAATGTTAGTGACACTGAATTCCCATGGTAATGTTAACTGTTTATTATAAATCATGTCACCATTCTGCTGTAAAGTAGTACTGGACAGACAGAAAGGAAGAGCTTCTTGGCTCCCAAGTCTGATCCACACGTGCTTGTATTGTCAGTGGATATAAATGTACTTCATTTGCATGCCTTTTAGGTTTGCCTTAATTCTTACCTCATTTGCATCCCTTCAATCTGGAAAGAGCTATGTCAGAGGAATGCAGTATATTAAAAAAAAAAAAGAAAATCCTGCTAAAATTAACCCTTTAATTAAGAATATATATATAAATATATATATATAATGTTTAAAATATTGTTTTATTGCAAGTTTAAAGGTTTTATTGGAAGTGTATTGATCTTTGCCAGAATTTTCAAAAGCTTCCACAAAGGTTGCAATATATATGTCCCAAAATAAATTTATAACATTTGACCTTTTCCCCTAATTCTTATTTAATGTCTTCAGCATGGTAATAAAAAAAGAAAAAGTTCAATCTCTTTAATTATCTGTCACTGCACACTGGGAAATACGTATTTCATTACTGAAGCATGAAGAAAACTACTTTACACTCACTCACTAGAAGAGTCATATTATACAAAACCAAAAGTTGCAGTTCTTGTACTTAAGGCTGGAGCAGCTTTTGGTACTCTAAGATGCTACTGCTAAGATTTACCAGCACAGATACTAAACCTGTGCTGATTTTTAAGCTGTATAAATGAAATACAGTTTATTTGCTCGGCCTAAACCTGGTTCTTAATGTTTTTTCCCTCCTGAAGTAAGAGATTTCCCTCTTACCATCTGACACTAAACTACTCTGTGTTTATTAATATAAACAGACATGATGTTAAAAATCACTACTGATAAATTAACTATGAAGTGTGATGATAAAGGAGGGATGGTGAGGAGAACCAACTTCCTCTTTAATTCTATGTGCATAAATCAAGTTTTTCTCTATCCTGTTACAAATTATGCACAGCCTTGGGAAAAAATGAAGAACTATCAGACTGCAGAAACTGCAGATGAAAAACCTTCCTATGCCCCATTTCCCTGATGCTTTAAACAGTCAGTTGCTTGCTGGATTAAAAGAAAAAAAAAAAGCAATCTGAACACCTTACAATTGCATGTTTGATATTTCTTCCTTACCTTATGAAAAAACAAGACCGTACTTTTAATAGCTAAAAATCAAACAATAAAACATGACATAAATCAAATAATTCTCTGTATTTTCAAATTTAAAAAGCAAAGCTCATCTTAAAATTAAAGGGGAGAAAAAACCAAGCAACAAAAAGAAGTTTTACACAGCTTACTAAGAATTGTGGTGGGGGGGATCACAGAATCCCTTGCTGCCAGAACCACAGCCATACTATCATTTTTCAGTTGCTTTGTATTCCAAACAGCAAAAGCAGAAATGTCAACCACATTTTCTACATCAGAATTTTAATTACACTACACATATAATAGCCTTAGCAAATTAGGGAGAAGTTTGCTTCTTGTGTTTGGCTGTAACTTAAAATACACATTCTAGAAATTACATACATCTGAGAATGATATGCCCACATTGAATACTTCTCAGATTTTATGCCTCTGGTTTACATATATGAGAAGCAATTTCTCATTCTGTGTTTTCCTGCACCTTGAATTTATGTAGCTAGACAGGTTCCATTTACTTTAATGCAGCATTATGCAATGCATTGAAATCCAAAATGGCTAGCAACTCAAAAACACAGTCAAACTCAAAAACATCAGCACTGCAATCTTCTCTACAGGTAGCCTCTACAGTAAACTCTGTATTTAAAGAACAATGAATATGATAGTTTGGAGACCTTAGTAGGATCACTGCAAAAATAAGTGCATCCATTCAAGGCCTTCAGTAATTGTTTATTCAGAATTAATTCTCCACCATGAAAATATGCTTATAATAATTATACAGTCAGGAACACATCTTCATTGTACTTGATGAAGATAGATTAGGGGTAGATTAGAATAAATACAAAGTATTGATTTGAACGAAACACCAGAATTGTTGCCATCTCCTCCAATATTTCAAGTGAGTCTATAAAAGCTTGGGAGAAAGCTGAAGTGTTAAACTCAGTAGGAATGCAGTAATTTTCCTTAATCTCTTTTCTCCACACAACTCATTATAGAAGACTAATGAAGATAAATGGTTTACTCCTTCCTGCCTCTGTACTCTTGCCATTTTTTTTGGATACTGAAGAGAATCAGGAGGCAATAATGCAATGCCATTTTATCTCATACTGTAAAAAGGTCTAAAACCTACTCCAATTTCATCATAAAATAGAGTCAAGCTTGACATGTGGCTCATGATCATGTCCTAGAGAATCAAAGAATGGTTTGGGTTGAAAGGGACTTTAAAGATGATTCCATTCCAACCCCCTGCAGGCATATCTTGCATTAAAACAGGTTGCCCATCCAGCCTGATCTTGAGCACTTCCAGAGATGAGGTGTCCACAACTTCTTTGGGCAACCTATTCCAGTGCCTCATCACCCTCAAAATAAATAATTTATTCCTAATATCTAATCTAAATCTACTATTTGTCAATTTAAAGCCACTCTCCCTTGTCCTGTCACTGCAGGCCCTTGTAAAAAGTCCCTCTCCAGTTCTCTTGTAGCCCCTTTAAGTACTTGAAGGTGTCACAAGGTCTTTCTGGAGCCTTCTCTGGACTCAACAGATGCAACTCTCAGTTTGTCTCCATAGCAGAGGCTCTCCAGCCCTCTGAGCATCTTTGTGGCCTCCTCTGATCCTGCTCCAACAGGTCCATGCTCTTCCAATGCTGAGTGCCCCAGACCTGGGGGCAGTACTCCGGGCAGGATCGCACAGCAGCAGAGTAGAGCTGTAGAATCACCTCCCTCGACCCGCTGGCTCCAGACAAGTTTTGCCAAGCATGCACTTTGTAAGGTGCCCCCCAGAATCTTCACATAATCATAAACATGTAAGTACCTTGAATTATGGAATTATAGAATTGTTCAGATGGGCGAGGACCTTCATAGATCTCTTGCCCAGCTTCCTGCTTGAAGGAGAGGCAGGAGTCTATTCAGTAGACTCCAGAAACTTCCAAGGACAGAGATTTTACAGCCTTTTTGCATAACATGCTCAAATACCTCTTACCTTTATCATGAACAATCCCTCCTGGTTTACTCAGCCAGAATCTCCCCACTTCAATCAATGACCACTGTCTGTCTCTTGCAGCATGCACATTAACAAAACGCCTGGTCCTCTTTGTCAGCAACCTCCTCACAAGTGCTGGGAGTCTGCCCATTACCCTGGGCTGTCCAAGGTCTGCCAGTAGAGGCCAACAGCCTCCGTGCCTGGTGAAGAAGAGCACAAAAATATCCCTTCAGCCCCAGCTGCATCTGTGTACTAGTGGAAGCTTCCCCAGTTATGGATGACGTGGCGTAGAGCTCACTCCCCTGCAGCTGCTGATCACTGAACCCGCTGTGTCAGAGGCCTCTGGACACTGCTGAGGGCAGAGGCAGCTGTGCAGCTCACAGGAGTGCCTGATGCCTCCCTGCAAGGCAGTTCTTTTGCAGAAGGTGTGCTGTGGTTGAGGAGCTGTCGCCAGGTGAAGGGGCTTCAGAAGGCAGTGAACAGGCTATGTGGTATTCAAGTGAACAAGCACAAGATAGGTTATTTACAGAGATGCCATAGTATCAAGACTCCCACGAGTCTCACACCTCCATTGTAGTGTCAAGGGTCTTTTAGTCAAGGGTCTGCTCAAGATGAAGGCTGGAAACAGGTCACTTCACATACTGGGAGGAGGTTCCTCCTCCTCCTTCTGAAAACAAGTAGGACTGGAACCTTCTACAACAGGTATGAGGCTCTGAACAAGGTCAGACGATGAGGTGGGAGAAGGTCCTACTGGGACAGAGGGGCCTCCTAAAGCAACACCTCCTCTACCCCGCATGAAGACCTCCTCTGTTAACAGGAAAAGAAGGGTAGTAGTAATAGAAGACTCCTTCTAAGTGGAGTGAGATGAGGGAGGCCTTGACATGCAGACCAGACCCAGCTCATGAGGAATTCTGCTGGCTCCTAGGGGTATGCATAAGAGAAATTACTGGAAAACTCTCCACTCTAGTAAGGGCCTCTGATTACTATTCACTATTGGTTGTTCAAGCCAGCAGTGATGAAAAAACAGAGAATTCCGAGGACAATCAAAAGAGACTGCAGGGCCTTGGGTTGAAGGCTGAAGGATCAGAAGCAGACATAGCAGGGATGTAATGCATGGAGCCTACAGTTGGCAATGGCACAGTTGCAAGCTTCTAAGCAAGAATCAACATACAAATAATGCAATGTCATCTTGGCAATCTACTATAGACTTCCTGGCCAGGACGATGACACTGAGGAACTAAGGGACTCTTCCCGCTCAACTGCCCTTCTCCTTATGCGGGACTTCAACTTGCCAGAAGTCAACTAGGAACATAACACAGCTGATGGCTCCCTTCCAACTCTGCATTTTTCATGGTCCCATGATTATATTAGGTGTATTTCCTTCAAGTCTTACCTAGCTTCCATATTTTAAAGAAACCTACAAGTTTAACACCATGCTGTGACTGAAAACACATTACGCTACAAAGTCAAGTTAAAACTTACACTGTAATAAGGTTTTATTAACAAACTGCTATTCAGTAAAAAAGTGCAGAAACTGCTGAATGTTGTTAATGGCTCTTGTAGCCACATAACATTAAACAACAACAAAACATCCCCTAAAACAACAGAAAAGAAATGCAGCTGAATGCTAAAAAGTGGTTTTTTTTTTTTTCTGAAGAACCGCCAAAAATTTCAAGCTCCTGGAGAAAAAAAAGAACAGAAGAAGTAAGTTTGAAAAATCTGTTTCTTCTTTCTCCCTCTTCTCCCTCTTCTTCTCCTCTTCTCCCTCTTATCCCCAGTAAATGCTTGCAATATCGAAACAAATCAAGTTTAAGTGCTCTAGTCCCCTCTCCCAGGGGAGAAAGGGCAGGGAGACCAAATAAAACACAGGTCTACAATGCTGTAGAAAAGTTAACATATTATTTCCCAAAGTTCTCATTCTACTTCATTCCTATATATTGTAAAGACTTGTGTCTCTTTAGGTTATGATAATAAAATTAATATTTACAGACTTTTTCTGTACCTGGAAACTCAAGAATGTGTAAGAACCAGTTCACCGGAATTAAGAATCTGGGTTTATAAAGACACAGCTTGCTAGGTTTTGTAAGCTCATGTCTGAAGACACTCAAACTCATTAGGAAAGGAAAGAAAGAACTACTTTCCTGCCAAGATAATATACTACATATAAATTTTTCCCTTTTCTAATTATGAAAGTATAAATTCTAATAGTTTCTCATGTTCAGCTACTGTGGTTTCACTGGAAAACTAAAGAAACACATTTTACTGCATGCATTAATTACCACATATTTAAGAAATAAAGCATAGCTAGGAAGAAAACAATATTTGTAACTTAATGCTAATTTTAAGTGTGTAGAGACACTAAAACATTACCACAAGTATCAGTTCAAACAGTTTATTAAAATATTATTTCATAGTTATACAAAATATATTTCAAAATTTTCAGAAGAAAAATCAGAACAACAGATAAAAAATTCTAGAGTTGGTAGCTAAAAATATCAACAGAACATTCAAAATTTTCTCCTCACCCAAACTGTGCTTATTCTTCTGTGCACACACAGTAATCCTTTAAAAAATAATTAATAACAATACAGAAATATCTTCCTGAGAGTATCTAACAATTAATCATCTTTTTCAGTATCAGGAAGCAATAACTTTACATATATTATTACACATTTGTCTTCAATATAATACCATATTCATACAGAGATACTTATTGATCTTCATCTCCATCATTCCTATTTTGAAAATTCAGCGTTCTTTGGTCTTTTGGAGGGTCTGGCATGCGGAGGATTCGAATATGGGGACTCGTAGGCAGAGAACTAAAAATAAAGGATGCATCATTTAAACAGTGTTTCTTCTCCAAGAATTTTAGTACTTCCATTTGATTAATTACATTATATATTTTCCTTTAAATAACTACACCTTTTTTCTTTGACAGTTTTAAAAAAACAGTAGCATGAGGTAAAGTTTGGGCTTCACAGGCCTGATTTGAATAAAAGCTTGAGATAAAGACAAGCACTCCTTTCAGTCACGTGATTTCTAACAATTAGACTGCCTTAACTACAGAAAAGGTTATTTTATGAAAACCTCCAAATGGACAAATGATGGAATACAAGCAAGGATTTGCCTTACAGATACTGAAGTAGCACACACTATACACATATGTAATCAATCACAACATGCTAAGAATGAGCAAAGTTACTGAACATAAATTTACACTGGCTTCTCCAATGATTATCTGAAATGGATTTTTCCTGAAGTTGCCTCCATATTTTTCTTAAATTTAATGTCTACTGAAACATGGAACAATATAACAATGGAACAAATATAACAAATTCAATCTGAACTTGAATTACTAATTTTTTTAACAGTAACCATACAAAAAAATCCTGTGTGTTTACTAGATTCAGAAAATCTCCACAAAAGCATTTTCACTGAAATAGCAACAGATACCGCTACTTTACTTTTTATATACTGTAGTGAGGGAAGTCAATTAGGAATAAATCTACTTCTTTTTGAAGACTGCTTGAATAACCCTCTCAGGCTTTACTAGTTACGCTGGGTTAATAGAGAGGAGTTGGTTGCACAAGGTTAAAGACGTGACTGTCCCCTTAAACTGGGCATACCTCTACCAGAATTTTCTATAAAGGTTTTGAAATAATTTTGAACCACTAGATGACAAATTTAAAACATGGTGTAAGCTATGGGTCTCTAGAGCAGAATTAAAACCCAGAAAATAAAATCAACTCAAATGACAAACCCCTTGAGAGTAGTACAGAAAAATCCCAGGTCTTTTGTTATTTTGGGAGAGGAGAGTGACATATAAAGCCAAAAAGACAAATGAAACATTCATTTACTTTTTGACAAATGAAACATTTCCAGAAATTGTTTTATTTCAGATAAACTTACTCAAGTCCCACTGAATTACCATTATGTAAGGAAGAATAAAAAAAACTTATTAAAAAGCCCCTTTAAATTCACAGAAGTGCTTCATTTTTTATGTTTGACTGTGACAAACAGCAAAATTTCTTTCTCCTCACATTCAACTTTTTCATCTTACACTTCTTGCAAGAGAACTCCCTTGCAATTCTTGTCCTGAACTAAACCACAACAGTATTACCTCATGCTCAGGGGGGTGAACAAAATGAACTGTCGATGCCGCTGAAAATCAGCCCTCTCCAGAATCATGTCGACGGCAATTCTTCTGTTAACCATATCCTAAAGACAAAAGATTTGTCAGGAAGTGGTACTGACAGTAATAAATACATTAGAAAGCATGATGATTCTAGAAAACCTATCAGAATTAACTTCTATACAGTCAAGGCTGGCTAAAAAAAATATCTAAGACTAACAAAAACTAAGAAAACCTGGAGAAACATTAGGGTAAAAAAAAGCTAAAAATTATAGCCTGGGAAATTCTTAGACTGTACTTTTCAGCATACATGGGCAATGGAAAGCTTTTATCAGAAAAATCACACATTCATGTTCTTATATTGTTTTTCTATCATCTTTGATGTGCATATAGTATTTCTTACTTCATTGGTATGCTGAGATGAACTGTACTTTAGCAGAATAATATATCCTGTAAAATCCTTCCTGAAAGATCACCTGAAAGTGAACAAGATCACTAACAAATTTTGCTTTGGAGGATTTTGATTTTGGTTTGGGGGCTTTTTATAATTTACAGTTAACCATAATGGTTTTAAATCTAATCAAATACAGTATACAATCTAATCAAATAAGTAACAACCCAACTATTCCGCTAATTTATACAAATCAGAATGGAAGATATAGTTTAAGTTTAAACTATACCATGTAGACATCAAATTCATCCATGCATCTGAAAGGAGATTCAGAAATGTTCCACAGAGAAAGAATGAAACAAACTGTGGAGAAGGAACGTTCACCTCCTGATAAGGATTTCAGATCACTACGGGGAGTTTTTTCATCCTCTCGAGGCTGAACCTTGAAATAAAAATATTGGAGCAATTTTTAAATCTGAGATGAAGATATACTAATAGAATCATAATTTTAACAGCAAACACATTATACATGAACACTTGAAAACACTTTTCTGCATTTCACTGCAACTGCCATTCTGGAATGGGATGGCTCCTAACCATTTAGTAACACATTTCTAGGATCACTGCAATTTCTTCTATCACAGTTATACACATTGAACAGACTGAATGATTCTGCTAGAGTTCTGTTATTCAAATCTCTATCTCTAATAACTGTTACATAGTGTTTAATAAATGTCAACATAAATGTTTACATAACAGTAAAATCCCATGCTTACCATCCACAATAGAAAAGCAGGCAATTGATTTACAGAAGAATTTTAAATGAGGAAGGGGTTCTTTACATGGAATACATGAAACATTGTGAACAGCCATTTGGTTGCATTGATTATGATGACATCTTGTGGCACTCCTCTAAGATGAAACTTGGGCATTTTCTTGCCCTTCTAATTGCATTGTCTTTAATGAGTTTAGCAAGCAAATAAGGATTATTTTGAAGTAGAATCTTTTTTTTTTGCAGGGAATTGTTTTCTTTTTGCAACTTACATTCCTTGACTAAATACAGATCTCTTTTGTGAGATATGTGAGACATCAGCTATTAAAAATATATATTCTGATAAAGCCAAGTAATAACTTGATATTTTATGGACTGAGTTTAGTTCTTAATATACACTTGCTTCACCTGTCTAAGTAAGACTGTGACATGTATTTATGTTGCTACTTACTGCACATTTTTCCCCTTAATTCCTAAAACTGAAGTCTGCTACAGAAACAAGAGTAAATTAAATAAATCCATGATAAAACTGTTTGGGATGTATCTTAAAAGATACACAGAAAAGGCCTATCAAAGCTCTCCTGCATTACATTGTTTAAATAACAACCAGAGCCATTATAGAATCACACAAATACTGCTGAACTTCCTGTCAATGACCCAGGAATGAGTTATTTTGAAAGACTGGATGACCAATCCACATTTACTCTTGTAATCCAGCAGCCATTTAAAATGGCAATGTTTTCTGTCCTTGTTTGTTTTCAACAACATCCTACTATCACCAAATGGGATGAAAGAAACTTATCCAGCACTTTGGATAAGTGTTGGATAAGTCTGATGTGATTAAGCAGACACTTCTTCACTGAGGCTTTTGGAAACTCTTCCAATGTGTCCTGCTCAACAGACAAAATCCAGCCATTTTTACATACTTTTGCTGCTGAATCATTGTTACATAAGTTCTTTTACATACTATGCATACATAATATACTTACTCTTAAATTTAACCTTTGCAATGACTGGTTTTGCTAGTTATAGAACTTCATCAGTATTCTTATCCTAAAACAATCACTGGTCATCTCTGTTGAGGTCTACTGATTGGAATAATTGATATTAAAACCAATAGTTGATATTAAAACCAAGCAGCATAACTGGTGGCCATGACAGTCTTCATAGTTTCTTAACCAAAACACAGAAGTCCAACAATTTCTTTGTGAGGTTCCTATGGCTGCATATTTCAAGCATAACACTCCTAACATTTCTATACCTTATACTTCACAATTTTCTACTTGTAATAATAACTAAATCTTTTATATGATTAAATTTATTACCTGATCAGAATATTTATAACACTACAACTTAGTGTATCACATTTTGCAGAGGGAAAAACAATTTATTCTAACATTTGCAATGCATTTTTAGTATCTGAGACTAAAACAGATAATAATTCATTATGTATAATAGTAATTGAAGTAATATAAAATAACTTACTCTTATGGAAATGGTCTCATTCTTGTGGTCAAACATTATATGTCCAGAGTAACCTCGAAGACGTAATAACTGCTCAAAGTGGAGTTTGCATTGCATAGAAAGTTTCCTTAAATCAAGCAAACAAACATTAGGGGAACAAGCTTTTAAAAACATGAAAAAGTGACAACAGATTTTAATCAACAGTTCTGCATCATTTAAGTATTAAGCCCTCCTCCAATAACAACATTCCCCCAAAATCAACTGCACTCTCAAGTGGACAACATTAGACATACTGGAGAGAATCCTTTTGAATGAAGCCAACAACAAAATCTTCATGGATAGGTATAAGATATTAAGGGACTGAAGCAAGAAAGAAGGGATGTACACAGTAATGGAGAAGTTGTTAAATTATAGACTCTGAATCAGCACCTTAAAATTTTTCAGCACACAGCAGGGGAGAATTCTTTGTCCTAAAATGAAATTATAGGAGCTCAGCACCACTGATTATAATCAATAATTATATTGTGACAGCCCAGATTATTTCAAGTCCTCATATATTGCTGACATTTTACTGACCAACACTGAATTCAAACAAAACTGCCTTGGATGAAGTCAGCACAGTCGAGATCTTTGGGATGAAGCAAAATACAGGCTCCACTACCTCACTGCTTTTCCAGCTGTCAACCCAGGCTGCGTCTAAACTCTCAGGCATGATAAGATTGAAACTGGGAGCAAGCTTAGGTTAAAAAGATTGTTGTGAACACTGTCTTAAACTCACCTTAGGAACTGCCGATACACTTTGAGCCTCTCTGTCATTACTTCGTCCAGCACTGCAATAAATCTCCTCAAGTTCTTCACTTTATTGCTTGCATCCTCATATCTTTCCTTTGCATAATGAAATTGCCTGTTTTAATTAACAGAAAGGTTAGGAGTAATATGCATTGCATTAAAACTGAGCTATTGCTGTAAATGCTGAAAATCATTCTGATAACCAAAATATTCAAATGAAAACTTTCTTGAAAGTGAAAGCTAACAGCATTGATAAGTAAGACACAGTTCACAATGAAATGCAGACAAAAATTAAAATTTAATTCTATTTTTAATTCTTTTGAAAATAAACTCTTTCACCAAGAAGAATGAATGACTGGTTTCTCCAGGCTCAAGAATATCTGAGGGGAGTGCTTCCCTGAAATACACACAAAGAGCTTCCAGCTTGTGCATTAGTTACTCAAACTAGAATTATACTTAATCCTCAATGCATCACAAAACAATGGTGAGTTAAATTTGCATTATCGTAATTGGGATACTTCAAAACACTAAGAGCATATCTGATTTTTGGTAACATCATATATATAGCACAGATGCTGCTTAAAATCACTGGAAGGTGTTTCAGGACTCTTAAGCCTGTTCAGTACTGGGAGAATTAGTACAAAACATTTCTACAGCTTCATAGATAGCTTAAGTAGTAAAAACACATATAAACACACAGTGAGTCAGTAAGAAAACTTTTTCCCCCTCTCTTTTCCATCCTACCTGAACTGTTTTAGACAGTAAAGATGACTTACTGTATTATTTCTTCTCTGTTACCACGGTGACTACTTTCTAAATTTATCTTCTCTCTCAAGCGATTCATTTCTGCATCAAGACTTTTAACAGTTCTGCTGACCTTGATGGGCTCTGGGAAGATTTGCCTTGCTTTTGCGATTTTTTCCTAAAGGAATGTTTGAAACTCAAATAATTGTCACATTTTTCAAAAATCTGTTTAGTCTTCACAACAAATATTTTATGCTGCAAACTCCAAGAGAGAACAATATTTTTCTGTTCTTTCTGTTTTCATTACAGCAAACCCAGTTAACAGTTTATCGACAACATTTATACATGGGTTGTTATTTCAGTGCCAAGAACTGTATCCAAGATTTTTAATGCAGTCACAGTTATTTAGTTAATGCAGATAAATAAGGAACCAAAATCACCATATTTAAATAGGGTAGAAGACGAGATATGGGGCCTATACAAGGAAAACCCTACCATCCAAGAAACCAAAACAATATTATTCAATATAACTTAAGCCACAAATTTTAAGTAATTTTAATCTTCTCGTTGTAACAGACAGAAGAAATGGTCCTAGATGGATGAACCCTAGTTTATCTGTCAAGTGAGAACTGGTGTCCTATCAGAAAAAAGAGGCTTCAATTCACACAAAATTACTTTACTTGCTTTGCTTGCTTATCAGTGTAGGACATAGCTGAGAGAATACTCAGTGCAGTTGAGTATATTAATAGGGTCTGTATGTTATACAAGTGGAATGATTTATTATTAAATATTAGAAGAATTATGACCATCTGACTTCAATAGCTAAAAAAAGCCCCACCACACATACCTCTAATTCCTTTTCTTTGGAAACAAGTAAATCTTTGTGTTTATTTATGCAAGCCACGTGTTCTCTCTGTTTGTCTTCATAGTGCTGCAAATGGCGTTTACTGTTTTCCACTTCTGACTCAGCCTGGTTTAATTCAGCCTGTTTGGGACAAATCATGATGTGAGCTGTTTGGGATAGATTCCTGTGAATCTCTCTAGTGTTTACTGACTTCTCACAGGTTGTTCTACCTTATTTTGCATTCAGGAACACTATTTCTAGAGTCTGGGAGCTTTAACAGCAGCTTATGAGGAAGTCTATACTCAGTTCCGAAAAGGAATAAATACATGCAATGATTTTAGCAATTATATCTTGAGGTGATGTTTTAATCTTTAAAAAAAAGCTATACTTTCTCCTAAAGCTCAAAAAACTGCATTTATTTTTTACACTACATTCTATCTGGAGCTTCTGATGCCTTTGTAGTATCAGCCAGAACTGCATTTCTCTGTGAAAATTCAGTGTCCTGCTATACCTGCAATATAAAATCATAGAATCATAGCATAGTCAAGGTTGGAATAAATCTTTAAGAACATTAAGCACAATCATCAACCCAAAACCACCACATACACACCACTAAACCACATCCTCCAGTACAACAGCCATATATTTTTTGAATGCTTCCAGAGATAGTGATTCCACCACTTGCCTGGGCAGCTTGATCTAATGGTTTACAACTCTTTCCATGAAAATTTTTCTTCTTATATCTAAACTAAACCTCTCCCGGTACAATTTGAAGCAATTTCCTCTCCTTCTGTCACTTGTTACCCAGGGGAAGAATCTGAGTCCCATCCCACTACAGCCTCCTTTCAGGTGGTTGTAGAGACTGGTAAGGTCCTCCTCAAGCCTCCTTTTCTCCAGGCTAAACAGCCACAGCTCCCTCAGCTGCTCCTCACAGGAATTGTGCTCCAGACCCTTCACCAGCAACCTCTATTCAGGTTGCTGAATATAGTGTTGAAGTGGTATATCTTTTTAGAGAAGCAAAGAGGTATAAAGAATTACATAAATTAGGACTTTTTTCTTCTTCGTTCCTGTCAACTAGATGGCTTGTCTTAACAAAAATAAAAAAAAAACAAACCAAACAGAAAAATACCAAGAAAAACTCGAAAACCCCAGAACAAAAAACACGAAAACCAACCATCACCAACAGTAACATATGCTCTAACTTTTTTCCAATCCTATCTTAAAACCACAACATGCTATATGTCAACAGTTAATTAAATGACTGTAGAACACTTAACAGCACATCCAATTTAAAACTTCTTCAGGAATTTCAGTGCTTCCCTCAACTGTGTTCAGTACTCTAAATAACAATAGCAATAATGTTTTTCATATTCTGAATAAATCTCTTTCCATACAGAGTGGTTCTTTTAAAATAGATCTTCTTTTTAGAATTTCCATATTAGATACATTAGAACTAACACATTTATCTGTTGCTTTGCTGCCCTGTTTCCTTACTCTTTTTGTTTGCCCTTTTAATTTGGGCTGACTACGCAGCAATTTACAGTTTAAATGAGATGTGTAAGAGATTCCCATTGTGATCTTTTAAGCTTTCATTATTTCATCCTTCTACAAGTTTAAAGTACTATAAATGTCCTGAATCTTATTTCTGATTTCTATTTTCAAACCTTAAGTTCTTCTTGCCAAAGTGCTATTGCCTTCTATTTGCCAATATCAAATTTTGCATGCCACCATTCTGCTATTTATCCTAAGTCTTGCTATTTCTCTGCCATTTCCAGGTGCCTTCTGTAGTCTTGAATAATTAAAACTATACACTGGTACCTTCTGTGATTATGTAACTTCATAAAATAACAGCCAATTAATCTAGAATTTCAAAATATATTTTGAGAAATGAACAGTTATGAGCATTCTTAGCCAAGGTTTCTTAGAAACAAACAAGCAAAAACAACAAATGTGATGCATGAGAAAGGAAAATCAAAGAAACCATTTTTCCTGTCTTTTCACTCCATGACTAAAGATACCTCGAAATGAACTCTCTTTAAACATAAAACACTACAGTGAGTACTTGTAACAATCAACATCACCTTCAAAATATTGCCAAGAATATTTTCCAATATGTTCTAGATGGAATGCTCCATTTCCATTTTCTAGGTAGACCTTAAGTATATCAGGCAACAGAAGTTCTCTTCTCCTGCCTCACCTCTTCTTAACCTCATTCACCTTGACACACAATTGGAACAAATCAAAAATACAATATAAATTTACTGTTACCTTAATTGGGCCAGCAATTTCTTCTACTTGATGAATTTTTTCTTTCACTTCTTCTAATTTTGTTTCAGCTGCTTGGAGAGTATTTTTCAGATCTTCCACTTTTCTGCTTTGTAGCTGCATGTCTTGTTTTACAGATTCCATCCTATCCTTATTTTCTTCAGCTTCTTCTTGCTGTCAAAAGGTGTCAATAATAATAAAAGAAGACACATTTGTAAACTACTACAGATGTTTTTACTATCAGTATTAGGGTACAGTATTACATGAAGTACTCTATAACTTTAGTATAGGAGCAGTTCAATGTAATTGTCACTAAAGTCCAAAGGAAGAGACTGATGGATCTTGTAGGAGAGCACTAAATCGAACTGCAAAGTAAAAGTGGAACTTCATACTTATGTGACTGAAAATTAAGAGGATTTTATTTCAGAGTTGTGATGAAAGACTGAAAAGAACAAGGTAACTTCCCTCTGGATCTGTGGCCAATATACATCCAATATACAATGCAATGCAGGAAGAGTAAGTGGATTGTTGTTGTCTCCTAGAAAATAACATCATTCCTAATGAATTATCATCATAAATACTCTTTGATTCAAAAAGACAAATATTGCAAAACCTGGGAAAAAATTTTAAATCATCAAAAATAAATAAAATCACTCAATTTACAGAAGTGTTTAGAATTATGGCATGTGTTCAATTCTTCACTATCCATCTTTGCTTGTTTCAAAACATTGCCATCATTAAAAGATATTATCCATACACAGATTAGACATAATTGCATAATCTATTCTTACTAATGTATGGATGTCCGCTGACTGGTGCTCTTCTACATTTTCAAGATCTGCTATCTCTGCATTTGCTGTTCTTACTTTAACCTGGAAAGAAAAAGAAAATACATGTTCTGAAGCTTAACTAAAGAGAAAAGTTCACATTTGTTCATTTAAGTCATCACAGGAAAGAAGATACTTGTATTTTTCAGCGTCGTTAGTGACTAACAAGAGACACAACTCTTCACTCCCACCTCTGGAATTCATTTTCATGAGATATAACTTGTTCTAAAAGTTGTGTGCTTTAATTCATTAAGTTATCATATTTCCATTCAATATGACAATTCAACAAAATACACTTTATTTTTTCTTCAAGTATTTATCTTCAGCATTTCAGACTACATGCTAGTTTTTTTTTTTCTGCTTCTTACTTATTATTTACTTAATAATATACTTTTAATATAACCTTACATAGTACTGTAAGAGA
Organism: Chloebia gouldiae; assembly: GCA_003676055.1. Taxonomy (NCBI): domain Eukaryota; kingdom Metazoa; phylum Chordata; class Aves; order Passeriformes; family Passeridae; genus Chloebia; species Chloebia gouldiae. Next base: position 7,517,718 of record QUSF01000002.1, on the reverse strand, counting down.
CAGTCCAAAGTTTCCCTCATCTGCCTCATGATCGTCACAAGCACAGAGCCTAAGACCCTGACTGGAGTTCTGGCCTGGCTGAGGTGGACACTTGCCAAGGGATTGTTTGCAGATGTGCTTGCTGTGCTGCCACACTACACTGCTTTGAGCAGGGACTGGCAATTAGCAGCTTGCTCTGCATGCTTGCACCTGCTTCACGATCCTTGCTCATCACAATAGCACATGAATTTCCCCACCTCTTGGCCAGATGATCCCCCACAAAAGACCCCTCATCTGCCTCACAACTGCCATCAAGGACGGAGATTAAAGCCCCCCACCAAGGACTGAGACCCTTAAAATTCTAACACAGGGGCGCTGGCCTGACTGAAGCAGGATGTCTACCAAGTGTTGCCTGCAGGACCAAGAAACAATGGGTCCTGCTCACTGCTGGGGCTGGTTTGTCCCTTTTGGAACTGGACTGTCTGTCCACTGTCCTGTACCTGTTCTCTTGGCATACCGTCCTGTTCCCTCCCCCACCTCAAGACTATAAAGGCCCTTGAGTCAACCAAAGACTTTGAGACTCTCCCCGACGTGACAAGACGGATCTATTGGCTGGACCATGAGGATTTCATCTCTCAGTTGGTAGCTATTTCCCTTCCCCTCTTTCTCTTTCTCTCTCTATACTTTGTCTCCTTTCGAATCTTTCTATCACATTTTCTGTGGACACTCAGTAAAGGTGCATTTGTTTTGATTAATATTAAAATCCCCTCTGTGATGTTTTTGCACTCAGAGATTGGTAAAACGAACCATCATGACTCCCGCTTGTACTAGTGGATTGTGACAAGTATGTATTAGCTTACACTGCCTACCTAGAGCACAACTGGCCACCACAAATATATATCCTACCCAGAAGAACCAGAGACCACAGAAAGGAAGCTAACAGCTGTAAAATGGTTTATAAACAAATTAAAATTAAGAGAACTTAAAGAAAAAATATTCAGTGTATCAAGATAAGTTAAGAATATACCTGAAGGACATGAAGATAAACAAGATTCTGGGAATGAAGAGGCAAGGCTCAACAGAAATAAAGGAGGGAGAAGCATCATATGATGCAAGTGTCTTTTCTGTGCAACAACTTATACTAGTGTCAAAAAAGCAGTAGAAATTTGTAAGATTTAGAACAAGATGGGGAAAGATACCAAACAGAAATAACAGCATATGTAAGGATTGATTTGGCCTCTATAATTCTGTCCTTAATTATAAGAGCCTACTATAAAAAAAAAACAAACATGAAAGCAAACAATAAAATTAAGAATAAAAATTAAAAACTATCGGGCACTCCAGATAGATTGCAGAAGTCAAAATGAAATAGGGAAAGACTGAGTAGTTTCTAAAAATTAACACTGTACCTATTTTTACCTGTAGTTGTTTTTGGTGTCGCTGATGACTATAGAGATGATCTTCATTCTGCCTAATCTCATCTTCAATGGAATATAAGCGCTGCTGAGAGGCTGTCAACTGTGCCCTTTTGTTTTCAATTTCATTATCCAAGTGACTTTATAAACAAAGTGATATCGACATGTTACATTCTACATATATTATTTGTGACAAACACATGCAGAAATACACAAAAAAAAATTACATGCATGACAAGACAAAGGGTAAAAATGCACTCCTTTTTAACTAGCCGACATCATTCCCCCATAGCAAAACTGGTAATGGAATGCCTGTAACACTTTGAAAGTTAAGACAATCTTTGAGTGAAATTTATTATATACTGACATGAACAAACTACAATTAACTGACACATTTAAAACTTTGAGTTTCTAGAAATAAATTTTAACATTCAATTCAGTTTATACTATCAACTATTAATACTAAAAATTGCCTAATATGTCTCTAATATAATCTGAGCCTCAAAATGAAAGTATTCTATTGTCACAAATTTCCTTGGTGACAGCTCAAGTTTGTAATCTTTGAAGTATATTTTACTTTTTCAACTACCATTTTGAAAGCAATGAGAGAAAAAAAAAGCTAAAAATATAAAAGGGATGGAATTCTCAAAGACAACCACCATGAATGAAGTCAAAAGCCTGAGGAAACACAGATGCAAAGTTTGAAGCCAACAACTGTGTGCTAACGACTTTGGTTGAACATCACTGTTCAAGTATTACATTTTTAAAGAAACAGCCTTGACCTCATATACTTTTTGACCAATCATAAAAAAGAAGGTAGCTAGATTTCCTGGAGTATTGAGCACAGAAAATCCCTGCTTGGTGGGTAAGATCTACATGCCACAAGCTGAAAGATAACTAAATACAACACAAGTTTTTTCCTATCAGAAAAAGGCACTGAAATTAAAAGATTTTCTAGAATTCTCAGAAAGGAAGTATAAATCTCAGAAAGAAAATGGAGAGGTTAGAGAGTAGTGTACATGCAAAGAGACTAATATATTCCACTATTCATGCCAACAAGCACATTTTTTACAAACACATTACAACATGCTAACCTGATTTCTGCTTCAACATCTTGACTTAGCAACCGTGGTCTGACAGAATTGGAAGAGTAATAACGTCGTTCAAATACTTGATCACCTTCAGCTGTGAAAGCTTCTCTACAGTTCCTTGGGGGCTGATTGTGCTGCATTACCTCACGAGCCCTCCGGTTATTCTGAAAAACAAAATGGCCTTATAATACCAGGAGAAATGCAACACCAATTTAAAATAAGAATTTAAAAGTTGTCTACATGTTTTCACCCAGAAATAATTTCAATTCCTAATGAAAAGAAATACAGTCATGAAAAAATGTGAAAATTACCTGTAATGTCAAGAATCTACTTTTCTTAGTTGAGTAGGACATTTACGTTCTCGAGAACCCACTAAGTTTAACTGGTCATTCTGCAGTCTAATCAGTCCCTTAGAATTTGCCTTGGGGAAAAAAATCACTAACCAGAAGGTCACTATGCATAGATATATTCAACTGTCAGAAGCAAAATAAACATAGAGGAAACAAGCTTCCAAAGCAAGGTATGAAGGACATCAAACAATATTCAACTAAAGTTCGGGGAAACATGTTGGCAAAAAACCCCAATATTGACAGTGCCAGACTAAGTGGTCAAATGTGCCACTGTCCAAGGCAGTCGTATTATCTATTCCAATTTTTCCACAGAATACTTCTTTGAGATTTAGTTGAAATTTTTCAGTTAGGGCTCAAAGATAATAATGTTATGAAAATCACTGGTTAGTTCAGGCAGAGAGGGAAGAACAATCCCAACATTCCTGCCATGAGAAAAGCCTACAAAGTTCAGCTGTCATGTAACCCACTCAGTGACAACCATGCTTGATAAACAGTCAGCTCTGCTTTAGACAAACCACAAACTGATTCTTTCAAGTAAGAATGTCAGAGGATAAACTGGGACAAGATATTTTGGAGAAAAGTAAAATTCACCAAAGTAAGGATCATTAGTTCTGCTTACTTAGAGAACACCTTGCCTTCTCTAAATAAAAACATATACAACATTTTACCTATAATCTTATCTGCAGGAGCTGGTATCTTCAGTACTAACAGAAAATCAAAAATCAATTAAGATCAGAAATCAGATAGTGTCAGAAAACTTAGCTACCAGCTGCTAGGTACAGCTGGTAGGGGTAGTTGGAAATTTTGGTAACTCCTGGACTACATAAAAGCAGCACATCCTGAACCCACCAATTAACAGAGACATGAGACAGAGCCAGTTAGGAGGCTCTGTCTCCTAACATGGACTATTTAGACTGGGAAACTACACCACTTAGAGGCCCAGAAAGGTAGTGGCAACCTAGAAACAAACAGGGAAGGTCCTGAAACACATGGGGCAGAAAGGAGAGCAAAACTTCCTCTACCTCTTTTATCCATTACAGACACTACTAGTGAAGACATCATAAATGCTCCACATATTACTTAGATAACAGGAAGCATAAAGCCTTACTTTAATTAGCAGGACTGTTTCTATACCCCTCATATCAATCAAACAATTGGCAACCACTGGATTGTCTATTTCCAATGCTGTCAGAACTGATGGGAATTCTGGATGATAAACACCTCTGAAAAAAAGAAAAACCGACCATTCATAAAACTCACATGAGATTCTTAAAAAAAATTACAAATAGTTCTTTTAAACTATCAAGGCTAAGCAATAAAATTGAAAACATACTTACCTCTGACTAGTATCATAAACTCTATTCTGAAATTTAATTACAATTATTTGAGGTCTATGTCCATATTTATAATATTTTGACATCAGTAACTGGAGAGTTCTTTCATCGCTATAATTATCACAGCAAAATGCCTGAAGGAGGCCTTTTAAACAGGATTCAATAGCCAAGATCAGTTCAGGATCTTTTGGATGAATCAAAGCACCTAAATAAACATAAGAAACAAGGCTTTAGGTACTGTGTTCCATGACAAAACATTCAGTACAGCATTTTTACCACTCAAGGTTCTTGTTTTGTTGTATTGCAGGCTTTTTTAAGAGTCTAAAAGAAACCCTTCTTATAGTTAGAAAAAAAAATTAAGAGGTTGACTAAAAGTTAAAAGACTCTACAACAGACCTGAGAACACAAACATAATTTCTCTGCCTAGACACACATAGTTGCAGGTCTGTATTTTCTTCCATTAGGGTATCAATTTTATGGCAGCTTAGCAGAAATGTATCAAGGCAAAGATAGCTTGTCAACAATTTAATGCTTTAATAATGAAGGCTGTGGAACAACTATACTGCAAATTAAACAAATATGAAGATTTCCATTATATCACCTGTCTTCAGTAGCACATATTTTTTACCCTGCAGTATATGCCACGTACTTTACATCCAGAATATGCTGAAACCTTTCCTCCCATTCACAAACTGAAAATAGCAGCCATTGTCAGAGCTGGACAGAAGACAACTAGCAGCCAGATTCCCAAGAAAATCTCAGCTGGGTCTGTCTGACCAGTTTCACGCAAAACATCTCAAGTTTGAAAAACCCACAAGTCAGCCACTGGACATTTTGAACAAAATCTGTCCAAGACCTAGACAGTGCTAGCCACTGAGGAAGAAGCAGTCAAAGCACAGTTCTCTCATGCCTGGAGGATGTGGGGGAGTTGGATGGATGACCAAAAATTTACTATTGTAAAATACCTCAACAAAAACAGCTAGAAAATTAGGAAAGCCAGTAGCTTTAAGTGAGTGTATAACAGAAGCAAAAGATAACCTACCCGGGTAAAACCTTTTATCCAGGAAGTACAGAAGAAAAAGATATATCTGTCAAAGAACAAAGTTTTCTAAAAGACCACTATTTACATTAGCAGTACAAAAATATCCCATGAAAAAATATGTTTCAGAAATTATTCTTACCTAAAGGTCCAAGAGGTTTCTTTCTAAATTGTCCTTGTTTATGGGCTACTTCAACTGCTTCAAGAAATGCTGGTATATGTGGTCCAAATCTTTTCAAAGTGTTTGTTTTACTATCTTTCAGGTCTCTCAGCTGTTTCTGCTGGGCATCCAGTGCTTGTTGCACTTCACTGCTTTCTCTCCTAAGATAACAGGTGTTTTTTAGTATTTATGGAGCCCAAAGTGCACTAAAATAATTATAAAGCCTTGTTTTGCAGTTATTAATAGCATTGTGTATCAAGATATCAGTAGTTCAATGTAAAGTTAGGTGCACACATGCAATAATAATTTTATAGTTTAAAGAAACATGAGGGAAAAAAAAAGCAAGAGAGAAAATTACTACTTTGCAAGAGTTCTACAAGATGTTTTTATTTCTAACAAATTATAATAAATTTATTTTACTTCTAATTATATGTTTCAATTTCACTGTCTTGAAGGATCTTCAACAAAACAAACAGTATGCACTAGTTACAATAATTGATAAGAGGCATTTAAATTAATACACCAGATGCAATAAGGAACAATTCTCAAATCATTTAAGACAACAAGTGACATTGCCATAATCCCCTTCAGTAATTGTTCAAGTTCAGGTTTCCAAATCAAAGACAGAGTCCTTTGTTTTTCCTGTCTTGGGTATGGCCTAAATTAGTATTTGCACCATTTTGCCTCAAAGCATCTGCCTTAACTATACAAGCATTAATTATTCCTAAGTGTATCTATTGTCTTATAATGTGAAAAAGAAACTGGAGCCTAACACCTTAGGGATCACAAGTACATTAGAAGGGATACTGAAAAGAAAAAATTCTCTCTAACTTGAAACAGAGGTAAACAATTACAATCAAAAAGCATAACTTACTTGAGTCTAGAATGTTCTTCCCTACACTTAGATATAGCCTGCTGAAATTGATCCAACTGCTGAGTAATCATTATTTCTTCATTGTGGAATTCCTTTAACTGTTCCCTTAAGTATTCAATTCTCCTTTGTCTTTCCAATTTCTCGGGCTCTGAAACCTGATTAGCACTAGAAAAAGAACATACGTCCATATCTTAAAACCATAACGATTATTTACACAACATGTATTTCATTACTTGTAGCATACAAAAGATTTACTCATTCAGTTACATTTAAGATTCTGTTAAGTTGCAAGATCTACATATCAATAATGATTTTTTTTAATTTCTAATCACATGTAACTCCTCCCAGTTATATTCCTATTGCATTTAGTTTAAGACATATTTGTTTTGCACTATTATGGAAGCTAGAGAATATCTATTATCACCAAAAACAAAATAAAACAAAACAACCCAAAAACAAACAAAAAACCCCACTTTTGTTACCCACTTGCCTCTTTTGACATTCTAGTCAAAATCTTGGTATGTAAAGAAGCAGGATCAGAAATATTCAAGTATTTAACTGGACCCTGCTAAAGATTAAATAAATATTTTTTATCACTGCATGTTTTCTCATTAATCAGAAAAGCTCACTTCTTTTCAACCTACATCTTAATAAACATACATCATAATCACTGTATCTGTATTTACCAGCTTTTCAGTTCTTCAATTCGTTTATGTAGCTGTTCACTGTCTTTTTCCAGACGTTTTAATTCCGTTTTGGAACGATTATAAACGATCTATCAAGGAAATAGGATACAGTAGTTTAAGAAATAGACAAAATAATTTCCGAAAGAACTACAGTTTTGAGTAAATACCGAACTGCACCAAAGCAGACAAACATAACTTGATTTTCAAAAATTACATCTATTTATTTATTTTGACCTAAGCTTAACACTGTTTAGTAACTATGTAAAGGCATAAACACCAGGACTCCTGAACAGACACTACTTGCCAGTCAGGCAGGAAATTGAACCAGTTCTGAACTCACCATGGACTCAAGAAGCCAAGACAGGTATAGAATTTTACAGATCGGTAAAGCACAGACAAGTTTATAGCTTTAAATTGATATGAACTTTGAAAGCGGTTTTTTTGCCTACCTCAGCTTCATTGACTGTTTTTCTTTTTGCCTGCACTTCAGCCTTCAAAGAAATACACTGAGGATGAAGGGCTTGTGCTTCTTCACTTACTGTTATCAATTTGTCTTGTATTGCTTTGTACTTTTTTTCTGCTTCATTCACTTTTACCTTTGGTGAAAAAAACAACAAAACAAGTTGTAATGGAACAAAATTTTCTTCAAAACCTCTTCATGTTACAAGACAAATATCTCTCAAAGGAATCCATCAGACACATTTCAATTTTTAACAATTGAATGTGTTCTGTTGGGTTTAAAAAAAAGAGCAAGACAGAGTACCAAACCTGTGATGCAGACAGCAACCTTTTTTTCTATCTCAAGGTTTATTCAAGCACAGGACTTTTAATGCAATAAGGTAAAGAACCATGACATCAAAAGAAATGAAACCAGGATCTAGACAATGTTCCCTCATCGCTACATAGACATGCTGACCATAAAAAAAAAATATCTCAATTGTGAAACAAATATTTTTTAAAAGAAAGAAAAAAACCCATAAAAACATTAGAAAAAAAAGGAAAATAAGGGCTAACAAAGAAAGTTTAGAGTTTTAATAGACTAAAAAGTTTTGGAGCTGTTCAGCCTGAAGAAGTGGAGGTTGCATGAAGACCTCATAGCAGCCTTTGGGTAGCTGAAGGGGGGGTGAAAGAAGCTGGAGAGGGGACTCTTCATTATCTGTATTGATATGACAAGGAATAATGGGTTTAAACTGAAAGAGGGGAAATTTAGGTTAGATATAGGGAATGAATTCTTTACTGTGGGGGCGGTGAGGCAATGGTACAGGCTGCCTAGAGAAGCTGTGGATGCCCCATACCTGGAAGTGTTCAGTGCCAGGTGGGATGGAGTTTTGAGCAGCCTGATGCAGTGGAAGGTGTCCATGCTCATGGCAGGAGGGCTGGAATTGGATGATCTTTAAGATCCCTTCCCACCCAAACTATCCTCTGATTCTAGATTCAAAATAATGATGCCTGCTTCTCTGCACAAAATGTGTTTCATATGTGAATCAGAATGTATGACAAAATTATTCTTTCTTGCTACCTACAGAAGTCTTAAGAACCATCCCAAAACTTCCAGAAGTCTCCTGAAATAATTTTTCTTTTCTAAAGGCAAGAAAACCTTCACAACATATCTCTGACTTGGGGGGTAACTATAGCTAGAGTGATATACAGTTTAGACCATATACATACCTGGCATTCTTCTACCTTCTGAAGGAGCTCTGTATTTCCTTCTTCAGCTTCGATGCCTTCTTTGAGCAGCTCTACTTCTTTTTCCATCTCACTCACCTAAAGAAGCCTGTATTAGCATATGCACAGCAGACTGGGAATGAAGTACATTTCACATGAACAAACATATTTTAGCAAGACATTTACCACTGCCCATGCCATTTGATGCTTCAGATCTTTGAGACGACTTTGCAGGTCATTCACAAATGCGATGCTTTTGAAAATTTCCTTCTTCTCCAAATAAAGCTGCTTAAGTTCTTCAAGACGCTTGAAAAAGAAAACAGAGGTTCCAGGGGTTCCAAAAAGGGTTCAAAAACAGGGGTTCAAAAAACAGGGGTTAAAAAACAGGGGTTGCAAAAAGCTGTGATATAATATAAAATTTTGGAAAGATTTGGGGTTTGTGAAATTTAATGTCACTGAGATCTAGTAAAACCAAAACTATGCACTTTTACTCCTGTACTTCTTTCACTGCTCAGATCTGTCTTAATAATTTCTTTAACTTTTACATACCTCTTCCCCTTGTTCTATCTGAACACGGGTATTTGTTTTTGTTTTCCCAATAAATGAATAATCTTCTTTCATTTGTTCCAGCTGAGTTGCCTTCAAAAAAAACTAAAAAGGAATAAACAGAAGTAGATGTGAGATCAGCACCTTACTTAAGTGGACTGTCAATAATTACGACAGAATGACCATTCATCCCAACATCCTTCATGTTGAATGATATCCAAAGTGAAAAAAATGGTCAGGTTGTGGTGGTACAACTTCCACTCCCTCCTCGGGCCACAATGTGAATTTGAAATGTTTGTTAGCCCCAGCCTTGATGAACATAAGCTGGGCTCAGCTCCTCTTGAGTTTATCAGAAGCACTGTCTATTCCCAGGAACTTACATTGTCTGACAAACTCCTCTTTCTAAATGAAGAGCCTTTGAAACTTCTTTTTCTTGCCTGACTAACAACCCAAATGGAACATCATTTTTGTTACTGAATTTTCAAAGAAAGTTACTGACTCAAATTGTGGTTGGGACTAAAGTCCACCCTCTTGTGACCTATGAATAATGGTACCAAGTGAGACCCACTGAGTTGTCCTGTCCCCAGTGGGCTGTGACAGCATCCCCCTCTGAGTGAGACACCACTGTGAGCCAGAGAACTCTCAAGTTTACTTGGAGGACTGCTGCTAGGAGCTGACAGAGGCTGGGCTGATACCCCTGACTCCTCAGGGATCACCCTTCACCCGCTGAGAAGATCCACAGGCATTTGACATGACTACTTCTCTGAGCTGCAGGGAATTTTTCACAGGTACACAACTTGTACATACTTAAGGTCTATTTACATACAAGTGTGTACATGGTATAGCAGCTGTAGTATGAATGTTTCTTAAGATTCTTAGGTACTTAGATTAGTAAGAAAATTAGGCCTACAAGTGAGTTACCATTGTGCTATTGTAAACTCTCTAAGAATCATCAGTCAAATTGTTGAAAGCAGGCTACTAATTAAGTACTGTTAAAATAATGGACTGTCAAAACCTTCAGGCCTAAACTGTGGTCAAGTCTACAGCTCAGTTTGGCAAGTAGGTCCATTAATGGGACTTAATGGGAAGGTCTCCCTTACTCCTTTTCATCTTTACCTTTTTCCCATTTTAATCTGCACAGAGATCATTTTAGGCTGATTTTGGTTTTAGATTAATTTCAGGTTTTAGTCCAGTTTTCCTCTTGTTCATCTATGTAAATAGGAGAGTGAACCTGGCCGACGAACCTAGCCACAATTTCACTTTAGTATTAAACCTGCTTTAGCTGATACCAGTGCCAGGGGCTCCTTGGGCAACTTAAAACACTCATTTCCAATAGGGGTATTTCTGAATAATTAACTAACTCAGCAGAGCCCTAAAATTTAAATCTATCCATCTCTTTATACAGAAGAATCTTCAAAAATACTATTTGTGCAAGTGGATGATTGGTGCAATCAGATAGTGCACTGGCTCTGGTTGGGATGGAGTTAAATTTCTTTACAGCAACTGTTACATTTTTTTTTTTTAGATGTGTGATCAAAAAAATACTGACTATACACTCCTATTTTAGCTGTTGCACTGAGGCCTCCTGTTTTTCACTCTGTCCTCTCAGTGAATAGACCAGCCAGGTGTGCAAAAAGTTGGGGAGGTATACAACCAGGCAGATGATCCCAAGCAGCCAAAGAGATATGCCACCTTAGAAAATGTCATTGTGATGGTTTAGCCCCAGCCACTTACTCACTTTCCCCTGGGGTGTGAGAGGGAAGAGAATCAGAAAAGTAAAGGCAAGAAAACACATGAGTTGAGATAAAAATAGTATAATACAGCAGAATCTGCACACACAAGCCAAGCAAAACAAGGAATTCATTCATCATTTCCCGGGGCAGGCAGGTGTTCAGCCATCCCCAGGAAAGCAGGGCTCCATCGTGCCTAACAGTGACTTGGGAAGACAAATGCATCATTCAAAACATCCCCCAATTCCCTCTCCTTCCCCCAGTTCTATATGCTGAGCATAATGCCATATGGTCTGGGAATCCCTTTTCAGCTGGGGTCATCTGTCCTGGATGTGATCCCTCCCAAAGCCTTATGCGCCCCCAACTTCCTTGTTGGTGGGGTGGAAAAAGAAGAAAAAGCCTTGACTCTGTGTAAGCCCTGCTCAGCAGTTACAAAAACAGCAAAAACATAAACATCTCCCCATTATCAACACTGCTTTCAGCACAAATCCACAAAGTAGCCCTATACAAATTGCCATGAAGAAAATTAACCCAGCCCAAACCAGCAAAGTCATGTTCATCAATAAAAACAGGTAAGAGAGGGTTTAGGGGGATTAGCCATCTTTTGCTTGGGCACTGGTTGGGCCTCAGTCTACCAGTAGGAGGTGGTGAGTGATTCTCTTTGCATCTTGTATTTTGTTTCACTTTCTTTCTCTCTCCTTCCTTCCTTTCACTTCAGTTATTACACAAATTATATCTCATCTCTCTAATTTTTTTTTTTTACTTTTACTCTCTACTTCCCATTCCCCCATCCCAAACTTGGGGGCAGCACAGAAGGGAAGTGAGCGAGTGGTTGTGTGGTATTTAGCTACTTACCTGAGTTAGCCCAAAAAAGGGAATTAAAATTAAGGAATTTGATTTTTTTCCCAAATGCTCTATAAATTTGCAATCAGTATTTTAATGTTTTATGACTATGCTAAATTTTTTTCCTTACCTTGTACTTGTCCCCTTCATTTTTAGTCTGTAAAAACTGTTTACTCATCTCTTGGGTTAAAACAGACACAGGATTATCTACCTGCAAAAATAAATAATTTTCATTTTCTTTTAATTGCAAGTTACCATGTAACTGCAAATCCATGAAAGTGAACGCCTTGTTTCAGTCTTGCAACATATTACTGAGCTAATGTTGTGAAAACAAGCTTGCTAATCCTCTCACATCTTCAAAAAAACCAAAACATAACAAACAAAACCAATACCAAACAGAAAACTGAAAAATCCAGCTATAACAAATACAAAATAGAACAATAGCAAGGACAACTAAGGAACTGCTTCCAAGAGGATATATGACTTTTATAAAAACAGCACCTGTAAGTTCCATTTACTTAACAAAATCAGCACTAGAAATTCTTGCTGTGTCAATATATTGCCATAAATGCAATTAATTGACTCATATATTCTTACAGACGTTGGCACAAAATAAAATCAGTACATACAAACTGAAATTTCTATTATTTGAAATTCTAAGTTGAGTATTTTAAACTTCATATGCACTACTTGATCATTTCTTAATCAATTAGGCAGAAAAATCATATTCAAATTTCTGAAACAGCAAGAACTGAAATAATCAGCAGGAAAAATCTCTCCAGATGCAAAAGAAACCTACATATGTCAAGACTTTCATCAATAAGACACATGACTCACAGCTCACAGACAACAGCAAATACTTAGCTGTCTGGGACAGAATCCTATTCTGCATTGCATGAGTTATATATTTCAATTTTCTTTTTGCTGATGAATTTGATCTTTAAATGATATGGAAGAGGTACAACTCTCTCCTTTAAGGAATGGTACATTTCTTTTTAATGGAAGAATTATAATATCACATACCAATGTCTTCTTAAATTGCACAGAATTTAAACTACCTGTATATTAAAGTGATCCAGTATTCCTATGAGTTCTTCTTTCTTTGAAGAAATTATGGTCCCTAGTGGTAAAAAAAAAAAAAAAAAGGAAAAATATCAACAGGTATAATGTCCCAGAGTATTTTGTTCTTTGCAGAAAATGTAAAAAATGAAATCCATATTTTTATAACACAGACTTAGTTCTAAACTAGAAACATTAGTTAGGGGGTTGTTTTAATGATTATTTTTTCAATATACTTTCATTTGCACAGAAAGACTTCAACTAATTGAAGTCCTTCTTCGCCTCATAAACCCTCTGTGACAGAATTTAGAGAAATAAGCAAATTCAATAAAACCTCAAAAAAGACTAAAAACTATGTTCAGCCTTATCACGTAAGCAGACTTTTGTAAAAACAAATACATAATGTAACACCTGACATACTAAATAATACATATCAAGAAATCCATAATTGCTTTTGATATACTTAGTTTGGGATAAAAACAAAAAAATTGACCTTTTCATCATCCTTGAGTGATTATATGAAAAAAGAAACTTCATCTTTTGCTAACATCAAGGCATTCAAAGCCATGAACAAGTTTAGAGAACTTCTAAGACCGAGAACAAAGCAAACTACCACCGACCAGATTTGCTTTTCAGTTTGCAAGTTCTGCTTCCATCCTGATTAATGCGCTGATTCACAGTAATAGAGGTACCATACAATTCTGGTTTAAATGCATCCCTTCCTTGGTTTCGCAAAGTTATTGAAATATCTGCAGAACTAAAAAAAATATAAAATACAATAAATAAAAAATCCCCTGAAATTAATTTCAAATCTAAAAATAACAAAAAAAAATCAGAACATTTCAATTTTCTGTATAAGTTGTCTTGTGTCCTACAGGTCACAGCTGCAACTCACAGTACCAATCAGAAAAACATGTATTTATTTGGTTTGAGCCATAACAGGATTAGATGCATTGCTGGTTTAAAACCCTGCAGGGAAAGTAAACCCACTCAAGCTGTCCCCTTTCCTCCACCCCCTTCCCACAGCAGAGGAAACAACAGTAGAGATTACAAAACGGAATAAAAATTTACTGCAAAATCTCAAAACCAGTATTAGTAGGAGTGTACAAAACAGAGAGTGTTTTACCCACTGAAGGGTATTCAGCACTAAACAAAAATGCTTCCCCAAGACAGCATCTGGCATGGTTTCTCATTCAAAGGCAAAATGCAACCAGCCTCGTGCTGGGCCATGTAGTGCATGAGAAGCCAAAGGCACTACGTGGCACTGTGTCCGGGATGCTCACGGCTTAACACTCCTCTTCCCCAGCGGAAAAACAGGGACCAGACAGAGGCTGGTGGGACCTGACAGGGTCCTGAATCAGGTCAGGGCCCCTTTTCCCGGGCCTGGCCGCACACGAGCGGGACAGGAGCGCTCGGCGGCTCTGGCAGCGGCGGTGCTGCACTGCTGCTGCACTGCTGCTGCACTGCTGCTGCAGCGGCTGCCGCGGCCGGGGCTCCGCACGGCTTGGCTGGGCTCAGCTCCGCGCCGCTGCTGCTCCCTCCCGTTTCTTGTTCCCCCTGCGGCATCTTGGGCTCGCCGGAGCTGTCTTTCAGCACCAAACAAGAGCCGTGGCTCGGAGGAAGGGGAAAGGGGCCGTGTCTTGGGGTGACTTCCCGATGATGCTCTATTCCTGATTGCCTGCTTTATGGCCAGAAAAGGCTGCTGTGGCTCTAAGGTGGCTCCAGAGGAGTGGCGTGTGCCTTTGCGGGCTCCTCTGTGGACTTGGTGTTCAAGGCTCACTCCCCAGCATGCCGGGTGCTGTGGAGAGCAGCAGTTGCTTTTTTGCTTATCTAACTCGATTTTTAGCAGCTTAAGCAAGAAGTTTCCTTTTCCCCCTCCACCCCACCTTTCTCCTGGACAGCAGCAGCAATCCTTGTGCAGTTTTGTTTGTTTTGTTTTTGTGGTTTTTTTTTGTTTTGTTTTGGTTTGGTTTTTTTTGTTGTCGTTGTTTTGTTTGTTTTTTTTTTGTTTTTGTTTTTCTTGAATTGTTTCAGCTTGGATTTGGTCCAAGATCAGATAATCACCGAGACCAGCAGCGGTAGCCACTCCAGCCAGCCCAAAACCTTGGGCAAAGATGAATCAACAAGAGAAAGGACACCAAAATCCACCAGCTTCATCTGCAGTGAGGAGGGGACCAACACCAGCAGGTTCCCATCTGTTTTGCCCAAGCCACTGCATGAATTTTTTCCTCTTCCTTGAGACAAAAGCCAGCCACCATTCTGTCCCCACTTTGCCATGCAGCCAGCCTGTTTATTTCTCCCCTAGCATTCTGAGCTTTTTTTTTGTTGTGGTGTGGGGAGGAAAGATTCTGAAAGTTCAATATTTAGCATTTATTCCATTTTTTTTCATGCCATGCAGGCACTTTGTTAGTTAATAAACAGGGTTTTTTTTCGTTTCACCTGCTGGTATTCATTTTCTCATTGGCAAAAGAAATTACTGAAGCCATTCTCTTCAGAGGAGACACTCATTCCAGAGTGTTTTCTCCTAAATCTGTCTCTAAACCAAGACAGACTGCAAGTGGCAGAGACAGGCAAAGTCTGCTAGGTTGACCCTAACACCTACACACCCCTCCCCTTGAACCTGGGAAAAGCACAAGCTGCTTTCGGCCCCAGCTTCCTCATGCTGACACCACAGCCCTGCCATGATGTGGATGGTATGGAATCAAACACTGCCAGAAACTCCAGCCCTCTTCTCCATAACCATGTCAGACACACTGCTGCCATACACTGACTGCTTGCACCTCCGATGCTTCAGCTAAATAATGAGCCAAAATCAAATATTTGTGAGAGAAGATTTCATCCATCTTCCCTTCTCATCTGAGTGCCCTCATTTTACATCACAGAATCAAGCTGCTTTTTGGTAGTTCTCCTTTTTTCAAATTGGCTTCTGTATAAAACAGTTGTCTGGCTTCTACAGCTAAACCAAAGTATTCTACAGCAGAATGCTTAAGCCATTCTTCTAGAAAATATGAGATGCGATTTCAGCTCCAAATTCCGATTTCTTGTTTCTCCAGTGAGTGCTGAAACATTAACTTCATATTCATAACGCAAGTACTACAATTTTATGCATCTCTGAAAGTAAAAGACTGGGACTCTGAGTAACAGCTTAATGTAAATATAAATTCACAAACCTATCTTTTTATTGGTTTCCCTAAACACATTATCTCCACTCTCAGAGCAGACAGGAATCCGCATCTTGAATGTTTAAATATCCAGCTGTAAGTCAAGGTCTTTATATTCATTCACATCACCAGAAAGACGGAAAAATAATTAACCTCACTGCTTGCAAAACAATGATAACTAGTCACCTATGAACTTTTCTAGTAGACTCCATTTTTCTGTAGGATATTCAACTGCAGAGTGGAAGTAATACACAAGAGCAGGGAATATAGAGAACATACCACTATGTTAACTAGTTCAGTGTCTCAGTTTCAGGTAGGACAGAGCTAATTTAATTGCCATTACTGTGAGGGAAAGAACCCAGAGCCATTTGAGTGTTGTTATTCTGTGTCCCACACATCATCCACAGCTTCAGCTGGAAGAGAAGGAGAGCAGAAGTGGAACTGCCACCATTTTGTTCGTTTATTCCAGGGAAAGCGGATGGCAAGTGAAGCAGTGGGATGGCTCCAGTCCTAAGCTGGGGTTGATGTATCATTGTTTTTCTTGTCTTGGGCTTGGGAAGTGAATGTGGGTGCGGATGATTTGTGCACTGATGTTCCTTTTTTTTCACCACAGGGGCACGAATTTGCCATTTTCTTCTTTGTCTAGAAGATGTCTGACTTGGGCTGTGGTGCAGTCGCCTTGAGTCAGACTCAGTGAGCATTTCTGCTTGCAAACACCCTCTTTTATACACTGTTGATAGTAGTATTGTTGCTGCTAGCATTTGTTTTCCTCATCTCATTGATGGCTTTTTTCAGCACATTTTTATTTCAACGCATAATCTCCACCTTTATCCCTCTCTCACTGAAGGGGACAGAGACCAGCTGTTTGGAGCTTAATTCCCAGTTGGTTTCAAAATACAACATTCAGAAATAAAGATATACTAGTGGTAAAACTTCTGAAGTTTTTTGTTTTCAGGGTTTGTGGGTTTTTTTTGCGAGAGGAGAGTGTTGTTTAAATATGGTCTCTTCAGCTTTATGCTTTTTATTCAAGGCTGGTGGATCCCATAAAAAGATGCAGAAAATTACTGTAAACAGAAAATCATAAGCTAACCTCAATGACAATCACCTCAACTACAAATGCAACTTTTAGATTAAAGTTTAACTTACGTCTCTCCTTTCTGAATAAACATTTTTAATGAGGAACCTCGGTTAGTTGCAGTGGCTTTTCCACCAAGTCCAACAATTAGTGCTGTTAATACAGAACTTTTTCCACCTGTAATTGAAGCATTGAACTTGTTTTAAAGAGAAGATATTGTAATTTCTACTCCACCCATATTACAGATTTTGACTTGTTATATAGTCAAGCATTAGAAGTCCAAATTCTGCCCTTATTGAACATATAAAATAACAATAATGCTAGTAAAGTATCTGCCATTTTCAAGGTTCTCCCTAAAAAACCCCAACATACTGAGCCAAACTTCTGTTACTTCTATTTAGCAAAAAATGTCGTAGGTCCAAAGGAAGGAATCTCTCCTTTCTTAAAAGCATACTGAAAACATTTATACAACAAAAGAAATCAAACACACATTATCATTTACCTATCTGAAAGGTTTTAAGCTCTCTTTCAAAATTTATGTTTATTTTTTTAATTCTTTCTCCAGAACAAACAAGATGGTATAAATAGGTATAACTTCCTTTTCCTATAATAGTTTCTATGTCCTGGTTTAGCTGGGATAGACGTCCTTTTCCACCTAGTAGCTTGTGCTGTGTTTTGGGTTCAGCATGACAATAATGTTGATAACATGCTCATGTTTTGGTCGTTGCTAAGCAGCAAAGTTGAGGACTCTTCAGTGTCTCATACTCTGCCACTGAGAAGGTGCACAAGAGGCAGGAGGGAGCCTGGCCCAGAGAACTGACCCAGAGAATTGGCCAAAGGGGTATTCCATACAATAGAACGCCATGCCCAGCACATAAACTGGGGGATGCTGTGCAGAAGCCATTGATTGCTGCTCATGGATGGGCTGGTTGTGAGCAACTGCATTATGTATAACTTGTTTCTCTTGCATCTTATTCCTCTCTTTCTTTCAGTTTTCCATTACAGTGATTATTATATTTTATTTTATTTCAATTATTAAGCTGTTCTTACTCCAAACCACAGGTTTTACCTTTTTCAACTTATCCTTCCTATCCCACTGGGGGACATGGAGAAGTGAGTGGCTGTATGATATTTAGTTGCCAAAAGGGATTAAATGACAACAGTCCTTTCTAGCACCCAATGTGGGGCTCAAAGGGTTGATATAACTGACCAGAGTATGTTAAAACAAATTTGCTCTAAGCATTCATGATATTAGCTTAATAGTTTCTGATCACAGTGCTGATTTATTTTCTCTCAGAGCTGTTGTGCTGGTTCTGAGCTGAATTATGTAACACCTTCCTCATAACATGCGCTCCCTGCTTTGGTGTTTATCACCTTTGGGGCCTGGGCTAAGGCTGTAATTTTGAAGTACTCTGCAATGCTGGCTGATAAGATATGATACGATAAATGACATGATATGACATGACGGATCTGCTGGCCGTGAAACTCCGCTGGCATGCGGCACCACCCTCATCCCTGGGCTGCGGGAGCCATCTAGCAGCAACTGTTCACAATTACACCTTTCACCCTTCTCAGAGCCAACCGAGAGAGGACATACCTTCCCCTCCTTCTCCAGGCTAACTACAACAGCTTCTCAAAATTTTGGATGTCCTCGGGAAGCTCAAACAATCAGGAAGCAGGATGTTGCTGAATGTGCTTCAGATCTAGTTTAGCATTATGCAACTATCAGCAATACTCTAACCCCCCACTACAATCACTGTGGTTCCCCCAAACTCAGTGATGGGCACTGCAGGCACTTGGACAATTATAGTGCATTTAATACTAAACATATAACTATATATCAAATAAAAATTTATGCATTATTTAGCAATTAAAATATTTCTATTCACATAATCTTTTGCAAAAATCTCCAGTTTTAAGACCTAGCTCACCAGCCTTTAAGTACTGAGATAGACCAGTGTGGTACCTCATTTCAAAAGTGAATCCTTGTCAACACCTAAAAGATGGCCAGCAGTTCTTTTTCAAATAAAAAACTACATCTTCTACATTATTAACAGAAGCATTCTTCAACAAAGATGCTATGCAGTTAATACTTACTTCCATTGGTTCCAATAACAAAATTGAGATTTGATCCAAACTGAAAAGGCCCCAGATTTGAATGGCACATGAAGTTCTTCAGTTGGATACTTTCAATTATCCCAACCTCACCATCAGGCTAAAGAATGAACAATTAAACTCAAGTTATATATGCATTTGAATGAGATTAAGTTTATATATTTTAAACACAATAAGAAGTAAAATGACTGTATGATATAAAACCTTGTTTGTTTTAAGCCACAAGGAAACAGAAGGGTTTCACAGCACTGGATAAGGTGGCTTGCTATAGAGCAGTTATTTAGTAACATAAAAAGTTACCAAAGCTGATCCCTCACACACAATCACTTTCAGTTCTCCCTATTAATAACTTACTATCAATACAACGCGAAATATTAAGACAATAGATCCACAAAGTCTGACCAAGTTAAAACATGTTACTAAGGGCATAGTCCAAATGTCTTGTAAATACTGACAGGCTTGGGGCACAAACCACCTCTCTAGGAAGCTGTACTGGCTTTGGGTTGTAGTAGCAGGGGCAGAAAACTACAGGGGTGGCTCCTGTGAGAACCTGCCAGAACCTTTCCCATGTCTGACAGAGCTATTGCCATTCCCCAGGCACCCCCTGCACAGACCCACTGCCAGCCAAGGCTGAGCCCATCAGCAACAGCAGTAGTGCCTCCAGGCTAAGAGCCAGGAAAGGGAAACTGCAAAATGCAGCAACTGCAGCCAGAGAAGAGAGGAGTGAGAATATGTGAGAGGAGCAGCTCTGCAGACATCAAGGAGGGGC
This sequence comes from Chloebia gouldiae, assembly GCA_003676055.1. Taxonomy (NCBI): domain Eukaryota; kingdom Metazoa; phylum Chordata; class Aves; order Passeriformes; family Passeridae; genus Chloebia; species Chloebia gouldiae. The sequence goes on along the minus strand of QUSF01000002.1, from coordinate 7,497,827 downwards.
AGGAGGTCCTCCAGGCATCAGAGCAGAGATCCACCTGCAGCCCATGGAGAGCTCTGTGCTGGAGCAGGTGGATTCCCAAAGGAGGCTGTGACTCTATGGGAAGTCTACACTGGAGCAGTTTGCTGGGAGGACTTGTGAGCCCATGGGGGACCCACACTGAACAGCCTGCTCCTGAGGGACTGCATCCTGTGGAAGGTATCCACACTGGAGCACAGAACGAATGTGCCTCCTCCCTCTGAAGAGGAACAAGAGGCAGAGACAACGCATAGTGAACTGACTGAAGCCCTCATTCCCTGTGCTGTTGGGTTGGGGGAAGAAGAAAATTGGGAGTGAAGAGGAGCCAAGGACAGGTGGAGGGAAGGTGTTTTATGATTTGGGTTCTCATTATCTCTCAAATATTGATTTGATTGTAAATAAATTCAGTTAATTTCCCCAGGCTGAGTCTGTTTTGTCCATAATAGTCACTGGGAGTGATCTCTCCCTGCCCTTATCTCAACCACAAGCATTTTGTTGTATTTTCTCTCCCCTGTTAGGAAAGGAGGGCAATGACAGAGTGGTTTCGGTACACACCTGGCAGCCAGAGAGGTTCAACCCCTTAGAGAAGCCTGGTCCAGTGTCTTACCACTGGTAAAGAAATGTTTCCTAATGTCCAATCTCAATACACAGGACAGTATTTGCAATCTCAAAAATAATTTTAAGGTCTTCTATCAAACTAAAATTCAACTACTAAAAGAAAAACAGAAAAAAATAATAGTCCTCTTTCAAGTTTCTTTTTCATCAAAATTTGCATTTCAAACACTAGATTTTTTTTCAGATATCTGAAAATCAAAATAAACAAGTATTTGGCACTTCTTTTCGTAAATAAAATAGTTTTCCAAATATTTTGTCTGCCTTTACTACAACCATAAACGAAATATACCACAGTTCTATCAAAATCCATTTCCTTCACTTTGCAACTTCAGTAGTATTCCTTCTATTAAATCAGAATATTGTTATGACGGATTGCCATCTGTTATAACTAGATGACCCAAAAGAAATAAGAATAACCTCATGCAGAAGTCCTTACCACAGACAGAAGTCCTTACCACAGATAGTATCCCTAGTTTCTTTTTATCTTTCTTCTACTGATGCCTACATCCGAGACATTTATTTCAACAGGCACAGAACTTTTCTTATATGTTCATCTCTATGACTTTTTATACTTACCAGCTGTGAAGGGGCACTGCTATTAGCTGAGAACTCTAAAGTTTCTTCTTCATTACACTCATCATTATGTACATCTGTGTATTCTTTTCTCTGCCTTTTCTGGGACCCAGGAGTTAAAACACTTTCTTCCTTTCTCTTACCCATGAGTACTGAAAAATGAAAGTAATGAAATATTATAGGTTTCAGTTATCTAGGTGACAACACATCCACAGGTGATAGCACAGAAATACCAAATTATTTACTTTAGTAAAACAAATATTAAAATCATAGCAAAACTGCGACAAATACTTTCCCAGAACTGAAATCTCAGTAACTTAAGGCTACACTTGCTCTGAAGGAGTTGTATCAAAACAAACACAGCTTCATTATTCTAATCAAGCTGAATAACTAAAATCAACCTTGATTCTGTTTTCCATGGTACATTAGACTTTGGAATACTTGCTAGAATTGTTTTTTTGTTAGAAATGGAGTTCAAGATTAGTGGTAAAAAATACATAACTAACATAGTATAATCAGCAGCATCAATACAGGTTTGATTAAAGTCAGCTGCATGGCGAAAACCGGAGTGCATTAATTATTTGTGGTTGACAAAAGCTGAGAAAATTAATATGCAGAACATATAAAAGTAAAATAAAGGAAAATTTAGATTCATACCTCTGTTCCTGAGCTGTTTCTTACACTACAAAGTAGTAAAAAATTATCACGGTAAACAAAATGCTCCTAATAAAGGATAACTATTCTCTTTATATAGAGGACACGTATAAATTTCCTCTACAAATCAATAAATAAAGCACAGTCTTCCAGCACTAATAGGACTGGTCTGAAATGAATCTTGCAAAAGTAACAAGCTTTACTAAAAAATACAAAAATCTCGTATTTTCTGTAATCATAAGCTTATGGCATGGTTTTTAATTCCCTTAAAAGTACATATTACATTCTTCATGCTTACAGACCCAAAGACCTGCACAAGATACAGAAGTTGACATATTTGCCCTCAGTAGAAGCAAGGTGCTATTTACACAAATGCAATACACAATCCTTTTATTTGTCAGCAGTTAAGGCAGCTACTGCTAAGTATCTAGAACAGGCTAAAACTAATATCAGTTACATAGGTTTCTGATATCAAAACTTTTCTGAAATGGATTATGTTTGCCTACTCAGCTTCATTTGCTGGAATTTCATCTAGAGCTCCCCTGTAAGAAAGATGACAACCAACTTTAATGCACAGCACCAGTTCAAGGAAAATTCAGAGGCAATAAATAGGTCACTCCTATAGAAAGACCACTGAATGACACATGGCCTAAAAATATGCTACTTATTTATTAAAAAAAAAAAAAAAGTTATGTGTAGGGTGCAGGAAAGAATGACCAGCATTAAAGACATAGCATGCCCAAGTTTGTAACACATGTCTAAACACACTGGGGGCTTGGAGGCCAGAAGACTCCTGGTCATGGATACAGGCGATGACAACAAGCAAGCACCTCCTTGTCCCTTGGGACAGATGGGATAACCCAGGAGAGAAGTCATACAGGTCAGTCTAATAGCTCCTAACATGATCTCCTGGTGGGAGGTGACACATTCTGTAAGAAAACCGGGTGGGTCAGTGCTGTGCAGTGCACAACCTCAGGACCCCAGGGGCTCCCCTGTCAAAGCCCTCCCAGAGCCTCTTAGTGGGTCTTCCTCCACATTATCTCTGTTTTAAGATTAGTTAATTTGAGAATCTACAGAGAACTCAATGAAATAAAGACTGCTGAAGCACAACTCTAGTGACAAGAACTTGTGCTGCAAAGAACAAGTCACAAAAGAGGAGCAGACTTTTTTTCCCTTTTCTCATTCTGTCTCATCCCTCTGACTGCAAGCAGCTTTTTACACAACAAAATAATAAATCACCTCAGGTCTTTGATTCTATGAAAAAGTAATGCAGGAAAGAACTTCTTTCTTTTAATGTTAGTTAGGTGAGCTCCTAAACAGTTCATGCAGATCTGTATGCATGGGTCACTGGGGAGAAAGAGATGCTTCTCTGAGCAGTTTCCTTGTGTCAGCCTCATGCTCTGCTCAAATTATTGCCTGAATTCAACTGACAAGAGGTCAGACAGCTTAAACTACCAAGTACCACAGAGAACAGCATTTACTATAAGAGACACACGAGACATCAAAATTTCCTACCTCATTACAAAGAGTATCTAATTTCTAGTCTATATATTTGTTGACTGCTTTATAAAATACAGTGCCTTATAATCCCCTTATTAATTTCCCACGGCATAGCATCTAAAAGATAAAGAAAAAATAGTATTAATCCCTTTCTGTCATGTCGAATGTACAAAATTCAAAGAAAATGCAGAAATGTAATAAACTTGCCACCTGACACTCCAGCAACAACTTTGTGTGGTAGGGATTTCTTTATCAAATATTAGAGAAGGAAAAGAAGGAGGATGATTATGCTTATTACTGATCATTATTATTACTATTATTATTATAATGATGATTCCTATTAAGTATTTACATCAAAACTACAATATCCACTTTATGCTATGTAGTTTAATACAACACACAAGCAAATCAAGGAGCAAATACACTTCCTGATTCAGCTGACATATTCTTTTGCTATGCTGCTCTGGGTTTACTACAAAAACATGGCTTCATGCTCAAATTACTCAGACCAGGAAACAGTCACTTGCAAGCTCTTTGCATCCATCACCCAAATATGAAGACAAGTATTCATGGAATCTGCTGTTCCATTAAAATCTTCCTCTAAAAAGAAGGGGAAACATAAGCTTTAAATGTTGCAATTAATAAGATCCAAACTAAAGATGAGGGCTTTGAGTTCCATTGCTATACAGTTTGAACATTTAAGGAAAAGAGAGTGTAAGAGAGGAAAACAGAACATAATAATCTCATATAATCTAACTATGAGGAAGGCAAAAAACAGAACTGTCTGCACCTCAAAAGTGTTAAAGAGCTAGTACTGAAAACAAAACTTAACTGGAACTACAAGCAAACTCAGCCTCAGAAATTATGACAAATATCAGTGGATGCAGAATCTTCCCTGAGTACAAAAAACTCAAAAGAAGCAAGAAACTGACCACAACCACAAGGAACGCATTATTGAGATTTTACAAGAAACAAGGTTTTAAAAGGCATAGGAAGAAATAACCAACATTTTAAAAAATAAATACACAGAAAATGACATGTTTGAATTTTATCTTCCTGTCATCTTAATATTTTTGACAGGAAAATATTTTTTTTACATTAATTGCTCCCAAAACTCTTGCACCAAAGCACCCCTAATTTTCTACATTAAGTTTTTAATTGAAAAAACTATTGCTTTCAGTCTCAGCACTACTTACGCTAACTTTAAGAACAGTTTGGGAATAACTGTTCAAGGCAAAGGAAAAGCAGCAGATCTGAACTATCTGAAGGTTATTAAAGTATGCAATACTATACTGGAAACAATTAAACTGGCAAAAAATTACCTCAGTACATTTTAAAATATATAACAGACTACTGAGAAGCCAACAAAGGACATTATTGACAAATGTTAACAAAGGATTTTTTAATGGATCAGGTATCATACCTAAAATCTGAAGTATAAAATATACTTTAGTATATTACAACATAAAGTAAGACTATGTTAATGGAAACTTGTGATGACAAAGTCAACACAAATTCCAACAAGAATCCAACAGTCATTCAGGAAGAGAAATCAAGAGTACTGATTTAATAAAAATAAACTTCACTATCATGGAACGTTAAGAGCATACAGTTAAGAATAAAAACTGGATCTATAATTGGGAGCAGGCAAGAGAGATTCAATTATAAAAACAATCAACGGATCACTACAAATTACAACAAGCAATTGTTATGCATATAATGAGAGCATAAAAGAAAAATGCAAGTCCCAAATGTCCTGTATAAAACAATAAGGACTGTTATATGTTAGGAAAGTACTTACCCTGCACACATCAAAGGACAGGAAGGCAGAGGCTGCATCCACTGATATTCACCCATGTTCCAACTCAATCAATGGCCTGTCTTTCCACAGTATTCACTGCTATGGAGTTCCACAACTATTTCCCTTTTCCCTGCCTGGCTGGTCATAGCTTGGCTCATCCAGAGCTGACACAACCAACCCACTGTCACCAAGCCCACATCACGGGCTTTCTAGCAGCCCCTGCTGGCCTGGTATCCACATAAGGTAGGAAGGTATCCCATCTGTCTTGTGGGACATCCACTTTAAACACTCTGGACGCAGCTCAGCTATAACCCTGCCTTTCACCCAGCTGGCAAAACAGAGGTAAAGCAAAGACATCTGAGCAGACCTATGGCAGAATGAACACAAGATATGGTAAGGAGAGGAAGAAAATACTTGAGATCTTTAGCTGATGTATAGCGCACTACATTTAACAGTCACAAAAACAGCAATAAAATTCCAAATTAACACTAACAGTTAATAATAATGAAGGAAGTACAACACTACCTGTTGTACTTAAAGGGAGGTATTATTTCAGAGGGCTGAAGTCAGAAGCCCAGTCTTCAAGACACAGCAGTGGAGTGCTCTACATTTTTGGGACTGTCTGAGGCAGATGTTCCATGTTAGATTGTATGTCTGATGTTGACAACTCCTCTTGTAATACATTTGCAGCCAGTCATAAGGAGCCTATACCATCCCATCAAACACCAGAGAAGCACTGCCTGACCCACAGAATCACAGAATGGGTAAGGCTGAAGGGACATAATGGGTCATCTGGTCCAACATCCCTGCTTAAGTAGGGTCAGCCTAAAGCACATAGCACAGGATTGTGTCCAGGCAGTTTCTGAGTATCTCCAGTAAGGGAGACTCCACAGTCTCTCTGGGCGATAAGTTCCAGTTCGTGTTCACCTGCACAGTAAAGATATTCCTTCTCATGTTCGGGTGGCACTTCCTGCCCATCAGTTTCTGCCCATTGCCTCCAGTTTTATTGCTTGGCACCCCCATGGAGAGCCTGGTCCATCCTCTTGACACCCTCCTGTAAGAGGCCGTCTGAAGACCCTCACGCATTTGCCTGCTGATTGCCAGAGGGAACTCCCTTCCCCTGCTGCAGTTCCAGCTTGGAGAAGGCAACATGCAGGTGCAGCCATTGTACCGTTACGTTCACTCTTCCGAACGAGGCCTGGCAAGAACTTGGCAAGGAGTTGGCAAAGACCCAGCGTGGATCCGGCACGGACCCAGCACGGGGTGGCCTGCTGCAATGACCACTTCACTCTCCACCTTTAAGCCGAATGAACTGTTGGGGTGACCCTGATGGTCTCTCACTGAAGACCCCTCATCTGCCTCATTACCACCGTGACAGACAGAGATCAAGAACCCTCTCCCTAAGGACTGAGACTGAGACCCCTACCACAGGGAGTGGGGGGGGTGAATGACATGACCTGTTTTTCTCCAGTAACTTCAATGGACTTGCTCTTCATTGTGTTCGTCCTGCCTGGGTGATTACACCTGTTCCCCCCACAGCAATTTCAATAAACTCTCATTGTTCTGCATGTTCCCCCTTTTTCCTCTGTGGACTATAACTGGACCCCTAGGTTGGGTAGGACTTTGGAGACTTTCCCCAACACAATAAGACGGATCCCCATTGTCCAGACCAGTGAGGACCTCATCTGTGTTGGTAGCTATTCCCATCTCTCTCCTCTTTCTCTCTCTCTCTATCCTTTTTTATTTCTTTTCTAGCCCGACTATCGCATTTATTATTTTGGCCCCTAATAAAGGTGCTTTCGTTGTGATTAAACTGATAGTCCCCTGCTGTTTGTCTTTTGCACTTTGGGATCGGCTAACAAACCATCACGACACCCTGCTATAAGCGGATTGTGACACCTCCCTTTAGACATTTATACAGATTGAGGTCCCCTCTCAGCAATCTTTTCTCGAAGTTGAACAGGCCCAACTCTGGCAGCCTTCTCCTCATAAGAGAGATGCTTCAGTCCATTAATCATCTTTCACAGCCCTCCACTGGACCTCCATCTCTCTCTTGTACTGAGAAGCCCAGAACTGCACTGAGGCACCGAGGGCATCTCTGCCTCTTCTACGGACAGCAAAAACGAAAGCGGGGCAGAAATCCCCTCACGTCCACCATTACCTGTTGCTCTTCCCAACACCGAACGACCCGGAAGGCTCGTTCACCCCCTAGCAAAGAGACACGGGTCCCTTGGCGGCTGGAACACCCGTGCGGCCGCCGTCCGAGACGGGCACCCGAGGGAGCGCTCACGCCCGGCGGGGCGCCCAGCGGGTGCCAAACGCCAGCTCCGGCCGCTAACTGGCCCCGCAGAGCCACCGGCGACAGAGCCGCGGCGCCAGGCCGGGGCAGCGGGGGCACGGGGGGAGCGGGGGAGAGGGAGGAGCGGGGGGGCACGGGAGGAACGGAGGGGCACAGGAGGAGCGGGGGCAGCGGGAGGAGCGGGGGCAGCCGTTGCTCCGCCCTGCGGCCGCCAGGCCGCCCTCCCCTCCCTCCCTCCCAGCTGTCCAGAGAGCGCGGCGCGCCCGGACAGCGCCCGCCAGGATCTTAGCCCGGCACGGGTCACCCGTCCCTTGTCTCCCCTCCCTTCGCCCCTCGCCCGCTCCGCGCCCCATTACCTGGGACAGCTCCCGGTCCCGGCGAGGCGGACGGGGCGGGACGGGCCAGAGCGGGCGGAAGAGCCGCCGCCGCGAGTGCGGCGCCTGCGCGCTCCGCCTCCCGCGGGGCCCGTTTCCGTGCGCGCGCCATTTTCGGGTGTGGGGGCGGGGCGCTCGCCGCGGCGGGGCCGGCGGAGCGGGTGCGGCGGGGCCGCCGCGCGGCCCTCACGGAGCCCTCACGGGGCCGGGCGCTCCCGCCGGTCCCCGCGGGGGCGGGCCCGCTCCCGGGCCGAGGCCGAGCGGCCCAGGGCGCTCGGGCACGCCCGTTCCTGTGGGCGCGGGGAGCGCCGGCGCAGCGGGGCGGGAGTTTCAAACGCCGCGAGCGCGGAGCCCGCGCGGCTCGGGGCTGTGCGCATCCCGCGGGAAGATCCGGGGGCGCTTGCGGAGGGATCTGCGCGTGCTGGAGCGCGCCGCCGCTGTCCTTCGGGTGCGCAGCTTTATTGGCAGAGCTGTGCTCGGGTAACGCAGGGAGCGGGGAGAGTTGTTGAAAACGTCAGGGCTTTCGTGTTTCCTCTGCCGTGCTTTTCCTCCTTTTTAAAGGCCCCTGGGTGAGACATGAAATAGATGCTTAGCTGTCTTTGCAAGTTATCTTGGTCATATGTGAAAGTATCTCTGTATGAATTTAATTTCAGCGTTAAATGTTTTCTGTGGTATTTTTAAGTAACTGGCATTTCTACAGTGTGAAAAAACTTAGTAGAGTAGAATGTAGTCTTAAAGCACTAAATAAGACATAAAAGCTTTATAGGTTTAGCACATTCTGGCCTAAAGAGACATTGAGAAGGTTTTGTTGGGGGTGGTTATGTTTACTGTTAACGATATTCAGTGATTTCTAAGTATATGAAAATATATCAAGTTCCGTCTTGCTTCTTTGGAAGTTGCTATCTCTTTAGGGTTGAAGGCTTGTGATGAACGAAGCTCTTAATAAAACCCGAGTACACAGATCATTCATTTTAAGAGCAGTTGAGCTATTTGTACACTGAATTAAAATTTAAATATTTTATGAAATACAGTCAAAGAAATCAAAGACTGCTACCAGTCTTGCAGGCTTTCATAACTTACCATTAGATATATATTCAATGTGATGTGAAAAACTTAAGTCCTCAAATAGCTATATTTTATTAAAGTGGAAAAATCTACCTTTTTTTTAGTTTTCAATTTTTATGCTTTTTTATTATTACTTGTAATCTAACCAGTTGTAGCGTGTTGATAGTGTATTTGTCTTTCCCATTAATTACAATGTGACACTAATAACAATGTTTAGAAACTGACTGACAGTTGTTTTTTAAGAAATTATATTGATGCAGACTAGCAGAAACCAAATTATAACACCAGAAAGAAATCTTCCTTCTTTGTTAGGTGCTCTCTCACTGAAGATGAATTATTGTGTTTGTCTTTTGGGAAGGCTTGGATATTTTCCCTGTGCATCAGAGAAACTGATTATCCTGGACTTCAAGAAATTGTACTGTGTAGTTGTATGCTTGATGTGTATTTGTAACTAATTTTTATGTGTTTGACACAGCAATACTCTGTCTGCATACACCTAAAATGAAGTTGAGTCATTGTAGTAGTTAAAGAAATGGATTAGAGACCTAAATTCTGTTGAAAGTAAATCTTAACATGAGAACTTGGTTTAAAAACAACCTGGAATTTTAAAGCCTTGCTTTAAAAACAGAATTAGAGTATAAAAGAATGCACCCTCCAAAGGCAGGCTTGGTGTTCTGACAGACTCTGGTGTTAAATGTGAGAGACCACACAGTGGCTTAGCTCCTCACATGTCTTAAGCAGATTTCTGAGCACTGGTAGGTCATCTAGTCTGATTTATTGTTCAACTTATTAAAAATACAACTGTTCTGTTCAGAGAAGGTATTTGGTTTATTTTATAATAAATCATCTGTGAACTGGAGTCACTACACTTAGAAGACTTGGTTGTAACTGTTCTTGCCTCATAAAAGTAGCACAGTTACAAACATATTTATCTTCTGAACCTCACAGTCACATGCTTCACTTCATATCATATGCTGAAACTGTTTTATTTTGTTTGGTCTTCACAGTTAAAATCTACCTTCTGATAACAAGGAAGTGAAAACAATGGGAGTGACTTACCTGTGGCAAATCCTTGAGCCTGTGAGACAGCCTGTCAACATGAGTAGTCTCAAAGGGAAAACACTTGCTGTTGATTTAAGTTTGTGGGTTTGTGAAGCACAGACTGTTAAAAAGATGATTGGAGTAGTTACCAAGCCACATCTCAGGTATCCATATTGATTATTTGAGCCAAACATCTTGGAGATGTATAATTTAAATATGTTACTTATTCAACAGACTTCTAAGAGTAGCTCTGAAATTCATATGACTGGTGTTTTGATTCATTTATCACCTATGCTACATATGTAAAGGGTTTGAAGTTAGTTCTAAGTAGACCCCCATGTTGCATTAATTATGTTTAAATCATTCTTCAGGAATTTGAACAAATTTGAGAATATGTATATATTTTTAATTTAAATGACTTATCTAAGAAATGAGCATTTCTAAGCATCTATAATTTCAAAGCACTGTTCTCTGCAAACAGTGCTAACAATAATGAAAACGTATACAAATTTTCATCGGTGCTTGTTGTTAGTTACCAGTGTAGAATACTGAGTTACTACATGGTGTTATACACTCCTGTGACTTCTGTTGAGTTCAGCACAATATGAAATATCAGCCTGATACAAAATCTTAGCATTTTCTGAGAATAAGGTCTTAAAATGCTTTATGCTTTCAAACCCAAATGGATAAACAACTGTAAAACTGGTAGCATTACCAAAGACATTGGAGGATGTCTGTGTATAGTGGAATGGAAACATCAGTCCAGACCTCCAAAGGAAGACAACAGGTTGAACAGATTTCTAAACATTTCAAAAAAAATGTTTTCAGACAGTTTAAATTTTTTTTAATATAATTTGTATTTTCTAGTAACTTATTGTATGGATTTTTTTTACATCATTTGTGAAAATAGAACTAACCTCAAAAGACCAGCTTAATTTTTTTTGCTAGTAGCAACTATACAAAATTAAATCTAGCGTAATGGTCTCTCCATGTCTGTCAAAGAGGTATAAGTGTTTGATCTCCTCCTTTTGAAAGACTGATACTGGAATTACTGGTAAAAGCATATGCTGTTTGATATGACTGCTGTTAATTTTACTGTTGTAGTTCAAATATTTATTACTGCAGCCTTGTAAAACTCCACCCCTCAGTGGTGCTGGTTTGCATATGAAATACATTGGCATAGTAATGGTATCTAAACGTCTGTCCAATACTACATCATTTAATCACCTGATATGTACCTGTATTGATAGATTTGGGGTTAATATTTGATATAAAAGAATCAATGTAAATATGTGTTTGGAGGCAGATTTTGGATATTGAATATATTTTTATTAAGCCTTTTAAGTTCACCTACATCTTTACACCCAAAAAAGATCTTTTCTGTCCTTATGTGGTATTTTCTTGGGAATTTTGTAAAACTGCTACAATTTCATAGTATGACAATTTCAGCCAAAGATAGGAATATAGATCAGAGGTTTGTTTAGCTTGGGGGCGAGACAATCACTAGAGGTAATGACAATGCTTGGATTTTTCCAGTGGTATGGTCAGGAAAATATAAGGGATATAAGGAAAAGGTCTGAAGAAATCAGTCTTACAAATAGTTCAGCTTATGAAACACTGCTTTATTGCAGAAACCTATTTTTTCGGTTCTCGTTCTTTACATCAATGGGAATTAAATTAGTGTTTGTCATGGAGGGAGAGGCCCCCAGGCTGAAAGCAGACACCATGAGCAAGAGGAATGAGATGCGCTATGGGCCTTCAAAGAAAGCTGGAGCTGTAAGAACAGGGAGATCTCTATTTAAAGCCATGTTAAAAGAGGTGAGTAACTGAGTGTTAAAGTATTTTTAATGTGATAGAAAGAAATCCTGTATTTAATTTTTGTGAAGTAGTAGCCATTAATCATGCTGTGTTTAAGTCCTGTAATTAATACTTAGCTTTTTGTGGATATCTATTTTTCACTGTTAGAGGAAATTATTTTTTGCTTAAGTAGTCCTTTTATTGATGAGGTATTATATAGACAGAACAACACTAGCAGTTTTTAAATGCACTTGTGTCTGAGAAAATGCATGCATTAATTTAATAGCTCAGCATTCAACCTCTTCCCTTTTGTGTTCCTTCTTCTAGTGTCTTGAACTGCTGGAGTGTTTAGGTGTCCCTTGGGTTCAAGCATCTGGAGAAGCAGAGGAAATGTGTGCCTACCTAAATGCAAAAGGACTTGTTGATGGCTGCATTACCAATGATGGAGATGTTTTCTTGTATGGAGCTCAAACAGTTTATAGGAACTTTGCTATGAATGCTAAGGTAATGTACCTCACCCTGTTCCCACTCTTTCTGTAGACTTTTTACAGAAATGTAAGTAAAAAGAAGGGACTTGAAAAAATACGTACATGTTATTAAACTTACCTTGTAGTTAGATCTGTTTGAAATAGTATGTTTAAGACAAGAACATTTTATTTGATTCACTGGTAATTCTTGTGTTGGCTGTGAGAGGAAAACTACTGACAACAGGTTAATATTGCCTCTGTTTGTAGTACCCTGTGGTGTCTCATATAAAGCTAAATAGCAAAGTTTTTTTCCAATTTCCTCCTTTATTGTGGAGAAGTTGTATAAAGTAATTGCTTCCTATAAATTTTCCCCTTAGGTCATGCGAGAGTGATCAGCCTCCTGGGGCTAATAAGTGTTCACATACTTAGATCTTACAGGTTCATTTTATTATGAATATACTTGCAATTAATGCTGTTCTTCCCAATTGAATATGAATAGGGTAGGGATTGTACATCTTTATCACAATCAGTTTTTGTGATCATTCAAAAAACCAAATAATTTATGGCCTTAAACTGAAGTGTTCATTTGTTAAGAATACAATTTTCCAGAAATGTTGAAAGGCTACCCCAAATTTCTGTAATTTATACTGTCCATCTGAAAGTCTTGTTGAAAAAATACATTGGAGATACGAAAAAAGCAATAGAACAAAAGAAGTGCACTACAAATAATTAACTCTAAAAAATAATAGGATTGATGGAAAGTTATTTGCTTTGGTGAAACCAGGTTTGAGTTCTTCCTTGGCCTGGTTCTTTCATTCAGCTTCCTTGTCATTTATCACCAGCAGTGAAGGCAAGCTCAGTCTCTCAGGTATACTTAGATACATATATAGGTCAGTGTTGCGGTGTGTGCTCTGTCCGCGACGGGATTCAGCAGCAGGAGAGGAGGAGGAGATCAGCCGTTCCCCCTTTTTGCTCTGCGGTTTCAGTTCGGGCACAGGGACAGATGGAGGCGATATGGGAATTGGGGAGGAACAGAGTGGTTTTATTCTGGAAGCCCCCAAGACCCTTCAGGACAGGCGAACACAGATTTTATACCCGAATCTAAGAGGGGGCAGGGAACGGGCGGGGGGAAACCCAGAAGCAGGAGGGGCAGGCAGCTGTTCTAGCAAAATGGATCACTTTAGTTTGTTGGCTTGTGGGGGGATTTTTTTTGTCATGACTGAGGAAGAAGGCAGTGGCCTATGTTTTAATTCATGTTAATCTTGATTCCATTTTGTATTTGAGTCCATTTACCTTTCAGATATTCATTTAGCTTATGCCTAATAAGTTAGGTAACTTTTTTATTCTTTTTAATTTTACTTAAGTAGTACATTGAAATGTTTACATGCATTTTAAAAACTTCGCTTCCTGAAATGACTTGGCACAGCCTCAAGGATTTGATAATGTTTGTTTTGCCACATTTTTTTTCTACAGGTAGTAAACAATAAAAACACCTAGAGTCATAGAATATACTGACTTGGAAGTGACCCATCAGAATCATTGAGTCCAACTCCTAGCCCTGCACAGGACATCCCCAGAGTCACTATGTACCTGAGAGCTCTGTCTAAACACTTTTTGAAGTCTGACAGTTGTATCTTGGTGCTGTGACCACTTCCCTGGGGAGCCTGTTCCAGTGACCAACCACCTTTTGGGTGAAACACATTTTCCTGATACTCAACCCAAACCTCCCCTGACACAGTTTCATGCTGCTTCCTCAAGTCCTGTCACTGGTCACCAGAGTGAAAAGATCAGAGATCAGTGTCTGCCCCTCTTGTTCCCCTTGTGAGGTTGTTGAAGGCTGCAGTGAGGTCTCCCCTCAGTCTCCTCCAGGCTGAACAGACCAAAAGACTTCAGCCACTCCTCATGCAGCTTCCCCTCAAGGCCCTTCACCATCTTTGGTACCTCCTTTGGATGCTCTCTAATGACTTAATGAATTTTTAATATTGTGGCACCCCAAAACTGCCCCCAGCACTTGAGGTGAGGCCGCCCCAGAGCAGAGCAGAGCAGGACAATCCCTCCCTTGCCCGGCTGGCCATGCTGTCCCTGATGCCCCAGGACAGGGATGGCCCTCCTGGCTGCCAGGGCCCTGCTGGCTCATGTTCAGCTTTGTATCAGCCAGGACCCCCAGGTCTCTTTCCATGGTGCTGCTCTCCAGCCTCTCATTGCCAAGTCTGTGCACACAGCCAGGGTTACCCCATGCCAGGTGCAGAATCCAGCACTTCCCCTTTGAAAGGTCATGTGGTTGGTGTCATCTCTCTAGTTTCACTCGCTGCCCTTCAGGGAGCCAACAACTCCTCCCAATTTAGTGTTGTTGGTAAACTTACTTGTGTTCTTTCCAGTCCTGAAATTGAATTTGGTATTAAGTTTGGGGTAGTAATGAAGATGTTGAGTAGTGGGCTGAGGATAGGAGCCCTGTGGAACTCCTCTTGTGAGAGGCTGCCAGCTTGATTTAACCATATCCACTTGATTTAACTGTGACTCTTTGTGCCTGACCTGTGAGCCAGTTGCTCACCTGTTGTGTAACATGGTTATCCAGCTGTATGCTGGACCTCTTGGCTTATTTCAGTTTCTTTCAACAGCTGATGCCCATACTTGAAGTTCCAGAACTGTAGTTGTTCATGTGGTGTCCATGCATTACATTATAAATTTTAATGGCAATTTTTTTTTCTATTAGACCCCTCTTATGGGGGTCTGTCCTCTTATGGGGTAGACCCCTTTCCTGTGGGTGTGGGTGAATAGAGGTGAGTAAGCAATCCCAATTGAACATGACTTAGGGCAGTTCCTTCCCTGTAACAGAAATAATATGTGATAAATTTCTCTTGCAGGATCCACATCTTGACAGTTACACAATGTCCTCTATTAAAGAGAAACTCGGTTGTGACAGAGAGTCTTTGATTGGGCTAGCAGTTCTTCTGGGCTGTGATTATCTTCCAAAGGTAAGCAATATAATTATTTTTATTTGGTTGAAAAACAACAAAGTGTATTGAGGGAGACTGTGCATGCTGGGAAAGCTTATGCAATGCATGATTACTGAGATGCAGTAGAAGATGTGTAGGAAGTCACTGTAAATTCTGTTTGCCAAAGGTTAAAGATATTCAGAATGGCTCATGAACATCAGTCTTTCTAAGATTCTTTTGTGTTGTTCCAAACCTTTTCTATAATGGAGGTGAAGGAAAAAGTTTAGATGCTGATTACATTGAGCCAAGGTGTGAGAACTCAATTGTTTATGAGAATGCTTTGTAACAAGTCACATACAAGTGCATTCCTGGCAGAGGAGCTGTACAAAATGAGAAAAAATGGCTTTGTCTGTGCTCTTTGGAAGACTTAATAGTGGTGGTTTTGAGCTGTAGTTATTAGTAAAGGCAGTTCTGGATGCAGTTTTGATGTATTGCTGTTCCATTGCTTATAAATATATAATTTATGAAGAATTAGAAGTGATCTATTTGGAAGCTCACCTAATTAATTGAGAGGAATCTCACTTATTACTACTTCACTTCTGTAAACTCTTGATTTCTTTTTTGAGACTTTGAACAGAAGCTGTTGTAATGGTTATTTGAAAGGGAAAAGAAGAGGGATGAAACTTGATTTGCATACAGTTCATCATGTGGGCAATGATTGCTCCCATTCAGGCTTGCAGCAGATATCTAGTTATTCTTAAATAATTATGTGTCAGATAAAACTGTCCTTTAAACAACTGATACTGATGGAAAAAACAAACCTTTCATTACTTTTGTTTTGGGATTTTTTTTTTAAATTTTGCTTCTGTTATAGGAATCTGTAAATAGTTTGTTGCCACTGTAAAAAGAGGGAGTAAAAAAAACAGTGGATAATCAGTGGTTATTGTACCACAATAACTCTTGGAATGCCAAGTTCTTACATAGTGTTAAAATGTCACAATTATGTGATGACAGATGGATCCTTTGAGTTAGTGCAGCTCAGCAAAGTAGATTAAGACAGAAACTTGTAAAGAAAGCTGAATTATGGGAGTGCATTTGGAATGGAGATTGGCAGAACAGATAAATGAGAATACCACACTATAATCGCACTTGTTTTGTTGAAAATACATCAAAATAATGCTTTCCTTGCAGAAGCTGAATATCTGACTTTACTTGAATGTCTGACTCTAGTCCAATGAGAACTTGGTTCGAAATGTAGATTTATTTTAGATGGTTGTATGTATTCAATTGTGCCATTACAACCAAATAAATACAGATTTATTTGTAATGATGCTGTAGAAAGTACACTCAATACAATCTTCTTAGTCAGGTGTATTGATTCTTGGCAAAATAGGGTGAAGATATAAAGACCTGGAAAGCAATATGTGTGTGTTCTATATCATAGTCTGATACAGTAGTTTGGATCAGAAGGAGCCTCTGAAGTTCACTTAGTCCAACCCCCCTGAAGCGAGGGACATCTTCAATTAAACCAGGTCACTCAGAGCCCCATTCCAACCTGACCTTGAATATTTCCAGAAAGGAGCATCTATCACCTGCCTGGGCAATCTGTGCCAGTGTTTCGCTGCTTCATTGTAACTTCTCTATTCTGAGTCGAAGTTTTTAGTTTATTATTGCTTTCTGCTTCCTTCTTTGCCTTGTTTTATCTCAGGTGCTGTTTATCATAAGAACAGTTTGTGTGTTACACTGGCACTACAGCTGTAATCTGTCACCTTCTCTTGGCCCTTAAACTTGGTCAAAAATACTTTTCTCAATTTATTCTCAACATCTGGAATAACTTTTTGTCATTACTCTGTGGTATGTAATAAAGATGTTTTTGTGAGAATATGAATATTTTGTTTGTAATTAAATAATATTTCATATTTTTCTATAGGGGGTTCCAGGAGTTGGGAAGGAACAAGCTTTAAAGTTAATTGAGACTCTGCAAGGTCAAAACTTATTGCAAAGGTAAAATGGAAATTTATTTAAGTGTTTTTTTTATTCAAAGACTTAATAGTATGTACTTCAGCTCCAAGACAATGTTTGTAATTGTTTTAAATTAGGGAGGATATTACCACATTCTTTACCTTGTGTTTGCTAAAGGAATTGGGTGTTTTGCTAGGCAAGTCTCTTACTTACTGTTTTAAACATTAACTGGCTCCTAACTCTTGAGCTAGTATGTATCAGTTGATATATTGGAGTTAAAGTTGTAGGGACTGATGAGATTTTTTAGTTTGTTTTTTTAGTTGGGTTGTGGATTAGGAGATGCAATACCAAGTGCTTTCTATGTTTGTTATCATAATGTGTGTGAATTCTAGAAATCTGACATGATGTACTGCAAAAGAACCCTGTTTCATAAGTTGGAAAACTGTTTCTTGGATAAAGGCTTGACAAGTGTAAAGAAATTATTTTTCAGTGGTTTAAGTGTGAAAGCTAAAAGTATTTCTTGATCCTTTTAACATTATCCTTTTAGGTTTGAGCAGTGGAAGGAACAATTTCAGTATGGTGATAATCCACCTTTGGTTGTTAAAAGCGTAATTCACTGTTCAGAGTGCCATCATCCAGGTCAGTGTGAAAAGTGCTGAGCCGTACTTTTAGCCTAATTGTTTTCTTTTTATTATGGGGTGATGGGTTTTGTTTTATTGGATTATGAGTTTTTTTCTACTAGCGTTAAAAATGCTTTTCAGCTTACATCTTCATATTTTCAATATTGTGTATATGTACCCTTATATAAACACTTCTAAGGCTTGGGACTAATTTTCTTCAAATGTGTAACTAGTTGACAGCAGATGGAATGTTACCATAATGCTGTTGTGAGATCCCAGATATTTGCCTTTTTAACACAATCAGTAAAGACAGCATGTTATACTCTGTACTGCCTGGCAGCTATTTCTTTAGATGAACTGGTCCTGCATCAAGAGGACTGAATCTCATCATTGATGAGGTATGTGGCAGTGTTTTTTCAAGAAGAAATTAATCCCAAGTATGATGCCTGATTTTTGTATCATCTTCGATTAGTGAACTCATTCAAATACATCATTTGGTGAAGGAAAAGCCTGATTCAGATATATTACTTATATGTGTTTTCCAGGTTATCACACATTACTTCTGTAGTTTTCTGATAATAAGCTTCCAGCTTAAAATCTGAAACTGTTGAGGGAAAAGTCTTCAGAAAAATGGAAGCCTGCATGTCTTTTTCAGTTTTTACTATAGATTCATAAATGCAACTACTGCACTCAGATCTGCTTACAGCTGCCATTCATATCACATTCATACATGTTCTGAGCTTTGTATTTGCAATATTGCCTTTATAGGTTTGGAGATTTTAGGAACCCCCTTTCTCCTCACTTTGTGTGTCTGTTGCTATAGGATCTTATAAGGACCACAAGCACGATGGATGTAAATTCTGTGAAAGTGTGAGATGCTGCAAACCTGGTAACTCCAAACACTGCTGCCCATGTGAATGGCATTGGTGGGAGCGAATGAAACAAGCAAATGCAGTGGAGGACAGTATCAGAAAGTAAGAATGACCTGAGAATGTAACTGCCTTTCCCTGCATTCATATGCAGGGTGAGCATTTAGGTGCTGCATTTTTTCCCTTTTGTCCTCAGTTCCTAACACATTTGTTTTTACCTCCAGAAAAGCCATGAGTTGTGAGGGCTTTCCATTTTCTGAGGTAACAAACAAGCCTACTTAATATCAATTGTTTTAATCAATTAGTTTAAATTTCAGTTTTTTGTCCTCTCTTAAACTGTTTCTTTTTTGTTTTATCTCGAGGTTATCCAAGAGTTTCTTGTAAACAAGAATAAATTGACCAACATAAAAGAATGTCAAAGGCCAAATTTATTGTACTTTCAGGTATGTAACAAAATTATGAATATTCAGCTTTGTAGTCTTTTATTTATTACTAAGGAAGGCATCTGTGATAATGATGATCTTTGTTGGTAATTTTGTTTGAAATAAGAACTAAAGAATCTTGCTACAACATCTTAATATACCTCACTGTTTTGAAAGCCTAAAATTGAAGACTTTGGAAAAAAAATCAGTTGTTGTAAATAGGTAGATAGAAAAGTGGAAGAAAGAGAAACTTGTTATTGTTTTTTTTTTTTAATACAAACAGCTGTTTGCTTCAGAGAAGATGGAATGGACCAAACATTATGCATGTAAGAAGCTGTTTGCACTTTTGACACGTTATGATATGATCCAGAGAAAATCTGGATACATTGACTCAAAACAATTGCAGGCAATAAGGTAATGTAGCTTGATTCCTTGAACTTAATGCGTATACTTCTGCTGGCAGATAAAAACTATAAGGTTTTTTGGAGAAAAAGGAAATATGATTTTCTTCTATCTTTGTTTCAAGTTTTGTGCTTGTTTTGAATAGAGGTAAAAATTCAGATCAGTGCACTAATTCTACTACTGCTGCACAAAGTAATACATAGAGCAGTTTAATTCTAAATGGCAGTGCTTGTGTTCTCCTATGGTTGCTTTTTGTTCCTTTTCCTTGGACATGCCTTGGTCCTCTGCTCAGGTTCTTAGCAGATATTTAATTGAATTCTGTGTCTCAAAGTAAGAGTTCAGGCTTAGAAATTAGCATCTGCAAATTCAGTCATAATCTCTGATTGCTTATCAAACCTACCAGCTGTCATTGTACTGTGTGTCAACACTACTTTTCATTCAGGACTGCTACATTTAGGAATGTAAAAATGGCCAAGTATACTGTTATTAAAATGGACATGCAGGGAAGAAAAAGCAAGATAAGCATGTAATTACTTTCTCCCAGAATAATTTCCCACCATCCAGATTTCTGTTACTTAGGAATTTACTGAGTTAGAATTAGCATTTTCTTATTCTGTCAGCCTTCAATGTAAATTTTTTAATGATCTAATCTTTTCGTAAACTTAAGTCAACTTCCAGAATCTACAGTGTCTGTTGGCAAATCTGAACTTCACTTTGTGAAGGGAATTGTGACTTATTTTATCTGATGGTTTTGTTTCCCAAATGAAACCCAAATTCTCCCTCCCTCCCTAATTCTTTTATTGGAAGAAGGTTAGTAATTTTTACATGCTAGTCAAGGTTTTTAGACATTAATTTTGGGGCACAGCCGGACAGTCAATAGCAGTGTGATAGTATCACTTCTGGGTTGATGTGTCATATCTTGAATTAGTACTTATAGAGATGCTGATCTATTCAATGTTGTCTTTCAAAAGATTGGGGAGACTGGCTGGAGAATGCTTTTTAAATAGATTGGCAAGATAAATTACCAGCATTTACCTTGATGACTGAATTAATTGAGTTCTCTGCTTATAGCACTTTCTGATATTTCAGGAGTTTAAAAGAGAGATGGTGCATGCTCTGGAAGATTTCTTTTGTTAACAAGTGTTTAAAAATGCAGCACTGGTTCAGCGAGATCAGCATGATCCTACTCTTCATGCATAGGATGCTACTAAACTGGGGTGTAGATAGTCTTTTTAGAAAAATCTCAGTGACTGACTGGCCCTGCTCAGTTCAAGTTGTGTCTCTCCTCATGATCTCATGCAAAAGATAAAAATGACTCTATCTGGTCATTCAGAAAATTATTGTCCAGGGCAATAGCCTTCTCTGGCATTGGTATCTTAAAATCATAGAATCATTTAGTTTGGAGAAGTCCAGCCATCAACCTGACACAAGTCCACCACTAAACCATGTCCCTCAGTTCCACATCTACACATCTTTTAAATTAAATATCTCCAAAGGTGGTGGCTCAACCGCATCTCCGGGCAGTTTGTTCCAATGCTTGACAACCCTTTCCATGAGGAAATTGTTTCTAATATCCAGTCTAGTCCTCCCCTGGTACAGCTCGAGGTGTTTCCTTTTCTTTCTTATCACTTGTTACTTGGGAGAAGAAACTGACCCCCACCTGGCTGCAACCTCCTTTAGGCCGTCGCAGAGGGCCATGAGGTCCTCCCTGGACTAAACACCCCCCAGCTTCCTCAACTGCTCCTTCCACACTTGTGCTCCAGCTCCTTCATCAGCTGCACTGCCCTTGTCTGGACATGCTCCAGCACATCCAGTACCACCCCTTGTGGTGAGGGGCCCAGAAATAGACACAGGATTTGAGGTGTGGCCTCACCAGTGCTGAGTGTAGGTAGACAATCACTGTGGTCCTGCTGGCCACTCTATTGCTGATCCAGGCCAGGATGCCACTGGCCTTCTTGACCACCTGGGCACACTCTGGCTCATGTTCAGCTGCTGTTGACCAACACCTCCAGCTCCTTTTGCTCTTGGCCACTTCCCAGCTACTCCTCCCCAGCCTGTAGCACTGCAGGGGCTGTTGTGACCCAAGGGCAGCACTTGGCCGTGTTGAACCTCATACAATTGGCCTCAGCATCAGTCCAGCCTGTCCAGACCCCTCTGCAGAGCCTTCCTACCCTCCAGCAGGTCAGCACTCCTGCCCAACTTGGTGTTGTCTGTGAACTGACTGAACTGCTTTTTATTCTTTCCTGGAGGTCACTGATAAATACATTAAACAGGAGTGGCCCCACTAGTGAGCCCTGGGGAGCCCCATCAGTGCCTGACCTCCAGCTGGATTTAACTCCACTCACCACTCCCTCTGGGTTTGACCATCCAAACCATTTTTTACCCAGTGCACCTATTCCAGATATGAGCAGCCAGTTTCCCCAGGAGAAAGCTGTGGGAGATGGCATCCAAGGTTTTACTGAAGTCTGAGGCAGACAATATCCACAGCTTTCCCCTCATCCCTTTGAGTGGGTCACCCTGTCAAAGAAGGAGATCAGGTTGGTCAAGCAGGACCTGCCTTTTGGGCAGGTCAGCTGAACATACAAACCGATGTTTGTAGGAGATTGCATTATATTTGTCTCTTACGGAAAGGCTTCTTTATTTTGTGTGAATGCTCTTCTGAGTGTCAAATAAAAATGTTTCAGTGGTCAAATCTATATTGTAAGTTTTACTGTAGACAGAGTAGTGTATTTTTTAAAAGATGTAGTAATTTCAACTTTATGAGAAGTTTGGTTGTTTTTTTTTCTCTGAATCATTCCAAATTAGAATATTGAAATGTTTTTAGATTTAATCTAGATTTAAGTCATTTAATGGACTTCCTCTTCTTACAGGATTGTTAAGACACGTGTTAAAAATGGAATTCCTTGTTTTGAAATTGAATGGCAAAAACCAGGTGGGTCTGGTTTCTATGTACACTATGGAACAAAACAGTCATAGAAAAAGATAAAGTCAAGCTTTAAAGAGGACAAGAGTTTGGCAACGCTCTAAGGCAATGGAATTTGGGCGAGATTGGAGACTGTTCTGTGGAAATAACAGGAAATGTGCATCAAATTTCACATACCCTGCAAGAAAAAGCAATGCTTTAAAGAAAACAAATTTACCTAGAAAGCAAGGGACTCAGCTACTCAAGCTACTTCAGCTACTTTTTCTGGTACTTGTAAATAAGACCTGAACTCTGTATTTCATACCTTATTTCACTAGGTACCTGAAGCTGTCACTGTTTACTAGCTAGAAAATTTGCTGTGGTGCCAGGCTCCTCCCTGTAGTGTGTCCATTTATGCTGGGAGACTGGCAGAAAAAAAGACTTCACTTGTAAATAAATCTCAAATATCATACTTTTGAATTTTTATGTACCTTCTTTGTATTCAGGTCTTTGCTGTTTGGTTTTCCATTCCATCCTTTGACATTCATATCAAAAGTACATTCATTATTTTTTCAGAACATTATGTTGATCCAGAAGATGAGCCTGTGGAGTTGTTTGTAGTCACAGTAGAAGAAGAGTCTTTGTTTCAGGCTGCTTATCCTGATGTTGTTGCCCTCTATCAAGTGGAAAAGTCAGACATTCTTCAGAAGAAACAGAAAAGTAAGTCCAGAAGCTTATTTCTTATGAATTTATGTGTCTTGCCAGAATGCAAAAAAGAAAAAAACACTTCTCCCACTTTTGAACAATATAATGACAAAGCAGGATGAGGTCATGATACCTCACAGGGACTGTGCTTTAATCTTACTATTCTGTACTTTTGCACTAAAAAATATTAACTGTGATTTACATGCCATTCAAAGTGCACTTTTTATTATTTTTCTTTTCAGAAAAGAAAGACAGGTCAGAAGAAAAGGAATTACCAAATTCTTGTGATGAAATTACCAGTCTTCTGTCTCAAATTAATTTAAAGCCTACACACAGAATTCTTCCTGTGCAACACTCCATGTCAGATACAAAAGCACCCCCAGGAGGTCAGACACAGCAGAGAAGTACTGGATCAAAAGATGTAGCATTGCCTTCAGCTTCCTGCATAACAACAGTTCATGTGTCAGCATCAGCATCTGCTCTTGCTGATTCACCTGTGCCCTCACAATGCACTAAGTATTCAGGGATATCATCCTCTTCCTTTGTACCAGCTGGTCTGCAACTGAGCAGTACTGATGAGAAAGAAACCTCCTACAGCACTTCATCAGCCCATGGAGGTGATGACCATGATCCAGCAGCTGACTTAACCACATGCATAAAATACTCACATCCACTAAATCATGAAACAGTAAGAAATAGCTCAGAGTATTCTGATGTTACACAGTCTGATATGCATTCTGATAGTGAAGATGATCTGTTCTCAAATGATGCTGTGGGACAACTTCAGGAGTTGTCTTTAAGGGAGCGAATACTTAAGAAGGCTCCCATGCCATCACAGGCTTTGTCTGAAAATGCAGTGCAACTGGAGTCTTTGAATTGTTTTAAACAAACAAAAGAAACATTGAATCCTGATAGAAATCATGTCTCTTCCTCATGTCAGTTAAATAACACTGTGCAGAAAAATAAAAATGTTCTATCAGAAAACTCTGCGAGTGACTCCAGCGTACATATCTATCAGGATGCATACAAACAAGCTGACGTCCTGGCTGAAATGGTGCAAAAACACCCTGATAGAAGTGGTTCAGCATCTCTGACTTTCGGTGGGCAAACAATAGAGACACTTCTTCCTGGGTGTGAAATGCTTCCAGAGTCTCAAAAGCCAGCAGATGCAACTGGCTGTCACATTAAAGAAGCTTGTATTGAAACTACTTGGAAGGCTTCTTTTAAAAAGAGTGTCTGTCAGAACAGATACTCTTCTAGTGAAGACAGTGATGATGGGCATGTGGATAAAATCCTGGTTGATGAGCGGCAGAAACAGCAACTGAACCCTGGCCAATTTAAAAAATGTTTTACAAAGAAAAAGAGTAGCACTATTTCTAGCAAAAGGACAAAGAGTGACTCAGCCCTTACAATTAAAGGGAAGAAGAAAATGACCAATTTAAAGAAAGCTGTTAACAGTTTCTCAGTGCAAGTAACTCCAAAATCATCCTCTGTAGAAGTTAATTGTTCCCAAACTCCAGAGCAACCAATTGAAAGATTGGGTTCTGATCCCACGCAGCAAGAGAAAAGTGCTGTTCTGACTTACGGGTGGGCAGACAGTCCCCTTCCCCTGTCTGAAAGACTGAAAGGAAGACTCAAAATCAATTAGGCTCTCCATAAACTATATTATGATAGCAATTAATTATCAGTTCACTTCCGTCCATGAAGAGTTCTTTCTCAAAGTTTCTGCAGTATGCTCTATCAATCTTATGTGGACACAGTTTTAATGAATGGGAAATTTTGGCACTGGAGCTGAAGTTTGAAACTAAAATGATAACAAAATTTATCATCAACCAAACAGTTTATTGTAGGCACGTACCAGTCATTCTCTGTTTACATTCTGAACTTGATACATAAGCATCAGGATACAATGTGCAAGGATGAGGGAGATTTATTGAAGAAAAAGGGTTTTTTTCCCAATCAATTGTGCAGTTTTTGTGTACAGCTATTACTCTTGCTTACTAAAACACTTACTAGAACAGCACTAGACAAAGTGATGCAGTGTTTTTAAACTGAAATTCTCCATTCTCCACTAATTTAATTTTGCAAGCTTTAAAATGGGTTTTGAAATCTTGTGTTTCTAGTTGTGTTGACCATCTCTGAAGGACCAGATAGAGACACACAGCAGATGTACATTGCAGGGTAGCTAAATTTTTATCTGCCATGCCCCATAATAAGCTGTTCTTTGGGGGTGTGCCTCTTCCAAAGAGTGGAATAAGCCATGTAAGGATACTCTGGTGTTCTAGCTGTCATATCTAATATTTAAGGAAATTTGATGACTGATTTAATTAAATTTAATTAGGGCATTTTTCTTAAATAAAATTGAAATCCCATCTAAAATTCACTTCAATTCATAATAGAGTGAAAGTTAAATTACAGAAAATCTAATTATCATATTGCAAGTTCTTTGAATAATATCATGTTTGGGTTTTTTTTTAAAGGGAAACGAGTGCAATTACAATTTGTTTTGAAGCACTCTTCCTACCTCTCTATTGCAGAAGCAATCTCTGTTCATACACCAAAAAAAGTTGTCCTCAACAGTTGCCTATTGAAGGAATGCCTCCTTGTCTGTATTAAATGTTTGTAACTTTTTCTGTGCACCAGGTAGAAGGAAGACAATTCTTGCCAAAACATATTGTTAACAAGAGACATTTAGAGTATCTGTGTCGTAGTGAAAATGTCAGTTCTTTGTCATGGTTAAGGACCAAGTTTGGAATCTGAATTCCAGATGTGTTTAAGGAAGACATAGATAGCCTATAGCTAATACAGTCTGCAATTAAGCAAAATGGTAATTTTTTAGTTTACTCTAATAAACTAAATGGGAAGATGGAAGCATTTTATTTATAATTCATTTTCCAAATGAGAGATGTATTCTGGAAACGAAAAAAAAAATCAAAAGTATTGGAAACTTACTAACTTATTTTCAGTTTTGAAGATGGTCTTTGTCTTCTAGAGCCTCTTAAGCACCCAGCTGATGTGAGAAGGTAGCTGGAAGAATAGTGTTGTGAAGGAGAATAAGAGTCACCTGGGAATTTTAAAGGGAGCGATTCATAGCATAACAGAATGGTTTGGGTTGGAGGGGACCTTAAAAACATCTAGTTCCAACCCCTGTGTGCTATGGGCAGGGAACCATTCCTTATGCAGTGGTCAGGAATGGAGAGATCTGAGTGGGCATTTTTTTATGGAAAAACATTGGTTTTGGTTATGTATGTTTTGTTTTTTTTTTCCCTTGCTGATGATTTTGAATACTGAAAGTTGAAATCAAGTGTTTAAATTTTCATTAATAAAAATGGTAACATCATGTGAACACACTCACTTTTGTTCCCTCACAGAGTATGGGAATGTGCTCTGTTGTTGGGTGGGTCATTCAATTTCACCCACAATATGTGGATTTCTGTGATTTAGAGTGATCTTTAGGATCGGGGGACGGAGTGGATTTTGGGGGGAATTTTCTTTGTTTTTCATATCTGTTTGAGATGGCTGCTTTAATGGATGAGTAGATGAAAATACTGTCAGGATTCTGTGAATGATGAAAAGTTAGAAATTAGATATATTAAGAACTGCAGAGGAAAAAATATGTTGCTGATTTTTCCTGCTAATTAATTGGGTTTCACGAGTACAGTTCAAGCATGAAAAGCAGAAAATTCTCAATTTTTTTCATATATAATGCATCTAAATTTTGTGCCAATTTTCTGCCACTACTTTAGAAGCAGCAATAGATGGGGGGGGAGGGGGGAACCCAACTGTGTAGAACGCTCCCTCTATTTAGGCTGTAGCTGCTCATTGCAGTAAATAAAAACATTTATCATTGAGGGTGACTGCTTAAATTAAAGTTGTGATTCATTACAGAAGGGTAATTAGAGTTTTTAAATTGTTTTGGTTTCTCATCTTTATGTAATTTACTCAATTTAAAGATTAGGGATGGTTTTTCTTTGGAGCTTTTTACTGTGCTGACTGCTTTGCAACCTCTCACACTTGTGAGAATGATGTTTAAGTAAATTGAGGGGGTGTAACATAACTTTCTTCTGCAGAGAATGTTTCTCCACAATTATGTTAAACTGCCTGTAAGAATAAATCAGTTGATGCATCAGCCTCATGAGCCTGAATAGATTTTAATTTATCATCTGTCCTTATCAGTCTGAAAAATCACCTACCCGGGGTGCTTCATAAAAAGTAATAAAAATGTAACTACTGTGGAGATGGGGCAGGTAAGGGGCTCATGGTTTTTAAAGTCATTTTCTGAAAAGTTTTCTTCACAACTGCCGTCCCAGCCCGAGTACTTTACCTGATCTGTCACTCTTGCTGGCATCCCTCTATTTTTATTGATGCTCACGGAAATATAGAGCAGAGTCATAGGTTCTGTCTTAGCAGGGTAAATATTATTTCCACTTATAAACAGTATTAAGCATTAAATGCAGCTCATTTTTCAGCATAGCTTGACAAAGGGAAACATTTACTTGGCATTCCTTAGGATTGTAACTCACTATTTCAGGTCCACAAACAACAAGAAAGGAAAATAAATGCTGTTCACATGGAATGTATACATAGAGTGCTAGAAAAAAATACAATTTAAAAGATCACCTTTCAATGTCTCTGTATCCCATTGTCATCTTTCCATTGGTAGAGATTACTGAAATACTCATCCATGTGTGAACCTGCCTAACAAACACAAAAATTTGATGAACATGATAAATCCATTGTTAGTTAACCAAGAAATTTCCTAATTTGAGAAGGGATTTATTTAACTTGAAACCTGCACAGCCTTTGCTCTGTGCTGTTGTGTCAAGGGAGATACTTGGAAATGGAGTGGCAAAAGAGACTAATGGCAGCTGTTACTTGAGACAAGATAGTCTTTTCATGTCTAAAAAGGTGTCAGGCCCTGCCATATTATAAGGGCAGATAAAAGGAAACTGCAGTTAGAATATTACTGGGAGTTGTTGTAAACCCAAGTGCTACTGACGAAACCGTAAACTCGGTGCTAGATTTAGCGCTTTTTCCTTCAGGAAACAAAACACTTTAACTGTTTCAAGAAAACAAAATTACAATGGGTGACAGAACCACTCTGCACAGTTCTCCTGCTCATGTATCCTGCATTATAGCTACCATCAGTACTGAATTTAATATAATCACACAGGAAACTTTAAAAGTTCTTTAAGCCCAAGCTTTGTCTCCACCCCTGCCCCAGTTTCCCCTTGACCAAGTTGTAGAGGTTTTGCTGTGTCAGAAACTGAACACAAGGGATATACCTTTGAAAATCTTGTTCATTAAAAACAGCTAGCCTTACTAAGATTCCAGATGGATATTTAATTTTCATTAGCTGCCTGAATAAAAATAAATTAAGGAAAAGAAGTTAATCAGGAATATTTTAAATGCCAACATCGTGTAGAAGTAGCTCTACATTATTGTTATTTTAATATGTTAAAATGCAATTTGCTCTACTAGAGCACCTCTGCAGCCAAGCTTAAAGCCCAGCTAGTTGTCTCACTAAATATTTTTCACAAATGTTGTATCTTTGGTAATTTTTGGGTATTCTTTGGCACGTGGTAGAAGGAACTGTGAGTGTCATCTGTTTTGGATAATTTCAGGGGCAAATAGATGAGCCCTTGCATGCTGTCTTAGTCCTCCATCCAAGATCCCAGTGTTGCCCTGGCAGTGACAAGGTAACAACAGATAGACGAGATAGGCCCAACCCTAGAAAAGGTCCAAGTTTTAACTGCCTCAAAACCATGAAATTTGCGGCCCCCTTTGAGGTTGAATTCAGACTGCCTTTCAGTCCAACATGAATGCCACATCCCAGAGCACACTTAGCCTTTAAGCCTCTCTCTCTCTCTCAGCCCACTGCAGTGTGTTGTAAACATTTTCTTTGAACATTTTTTTTGAACCTTTAAATTTGTTGCTTCATCTACAGCTGAGTGGGAAAGAGCCCTGAACTCAGTCTCAGAATCCCCAAAACCTGGAGTTTAATGGAACAAAGGGCTTCAAGAGTGACAGCCACATGCATATCTAATGTACAGGGGCTTCAGGGGACTTTTTTCTCCAGACTAATGTGTTGCTAATTTTTCTAATTATTGAATGGCTTCTTTACCAAATCAGACCTGCCAGTTAGAAATGTGGAACAGAGTGATTTCTGCTAATGAGGGCCAGCCATGCCTTCCAGATGGAAAGAAATCAGCAGTGGTTCTGCTGACAGTCTGCTGGGCAGCCAGCTCACATGTGCTGCCCTAAGCTGTGATGTAGTCTGTCTCTGTCTGTCAGTCACATCAAAGAATACCAGGGTACAGGAGGGGTACAGGAGGATGTAAAGGCTTTGCCTTGAGGAGTTACCAGAAAACTCAGAAAGGTGATGCTGATACTACAGACCAGTTCAGGAAATACAACAGAAGAGCAGGAAATAGTACAGTGGGGTGGCATAGGGCATATATGAATCCTGAATACCCAGGCACTTCTGTTGGCAGATTTGGTATAACCTCCTGGGAAAGCCCAAGGTTTCCCCAATGCAGATCAGCAACTCTGCCTTGGTACAAACCCAGCCAAACTGTTGTCCTCCCTGTCTGACTCCTACAACGATTTTTAGTGAGTCATGCACAGCCTAACTCTACTCCTGCTTTTCTATTACCTTTTAACCTGAAAAATACAAGCTTTTACAGCATGGTTTCACATAGGGATTTGTGTTCACTGTGTTTATTATTTATCATGAGATGTGTAGGATTTGTAGATGTTCTCCCTGTCAGTCAGGGAGAAGGGAAGGTGATGAGTTTATACTCATGCACCTCCAAGCAGAAATACACCATTGTTCTGGCATCTACCGAAATGCCATCATCAAAGAGGATGTCACCTTGTTTCCCCTTCTAAAAATCCCTTTTCTTCTTGCGGATTTCTTTAAATTTGCAGGAAAGATATATGGGAAAAGTTGTAGCCTCATGAGTTTTGTTTGTGATTTCTAAAGAAATACTGTTTTCAGTTGATGGTATTTTGTTGTTTTTCTAACTATTGCAGTCAGTTGCTGACTGCTATGGTTTTTAGTATGTTAAGGGTAAAAACTCATAGAATATGTTATTCTGATGTTCTGGTTTAAGAATATTTCTTTTATCAATACCAGAAGAAAATGCTAAAATAATCATATTGATAAGGGGTTCTGAGATGTAATAATGAAACAAGCAGGATGAACAGTGATATTTTCTATTTGGGGTTGGGGTGCTTTATCTGCTTCAAAGGCCAGGTTTCTATTTACCACACAAACCTTTATCCAGAACCTTCTAATCCAGCACCTTCCACATTGTAATCTCTAGTGCTAGTGGTTTGGAAAGTGGGCTGAAAAATATCCTATAATTATCTATTGATTTCTGTATAACAACCTAGCATATTTAATAAAAAAAATTAAAAGGCCAGGAATTCTTTCCTTGTTCTGTTCTCAACAGCTGACCACTGAGGTGTAACAGAGAGAACATTTCTCTCCCCACACTGATGAGCTGAAGAATAACTATGTAAAATAGATATGTGGCTCTGACATTGAATATGTTTGAATTTTTACAGAGAACTGAACAAATCCACCAAGGATGTTATCTTGCAAGAACTTCTTTGTGATAGTATATTTACCTTGTAAGATATCAGTAATTTAAGTGTGAGATTTTTTTTCTTTTCTACTACAAAACCAAACTGTGCCGGGAAGCCATAAACTACAGATTCAGGAAAAATCGCTATTAACAATCATTGTTGGTGACTTCCAGTGGCCAGGGCACTCTCACCACAGAAGCCAAAGACTTGGAGCTGCTCTGACATGACAGTGAGCAGGGAGATTTCAAAACTGTGGGGTCCTCATCCATGTGGGTATCCACATGATCTGGTATGACTCTCTTGTATGGAAATCTTACAACCTTGCTACTGGTGCCTGGGGAAAAGACCCGAGTTTGAATATTGTGCTTGACTGGTGATATAACTTGGAATACAACCCAAGCAAGTGACTGTGGCAAGATGAATGTTTCCGAGAGGGAATATATTAAAAATCTGACCAAGAGAAGAGTCACTGAGGTACAAAGTGCCCATGGTGCAGACAGAAGTTACTGGCAAAGATACTCTGGGAAGTCCCACCAGACCCAGCCAGGGACACCTTGTGAAGAAGCTTGTGGAGGTCAGGGTCCCCAGCCAACTCCTCACAGACTTTGTCTTGTCCAACCCAGCTGAGAGCTTTCTTACTGCAGTGTATCCTCTTTCAAGTTCCAAATAAAGTTCACTTAACAAAACCTCTCTGCAGTTTTTCATTTAACAATACACAGTGCTAGGATTTTCCCTTATAAATTAAGTACAGTGTGACTGTGGGGGTTATAACTCTTGCTCTTCTAGTCAATTAAATTGTTCAAATATTCTATTACATCACTAAAACTATTCATAAAGTACTCCAAGACATAGTGCCTTTTAGAAAAGTAATTATGTCTGCAGAATGACAGCCAGTAGTAAAGATGGGTACAGCATCTATCTGGAGAACACACAATATAAGAAGTACACATTAAAAAATTGCTCTAAATGTGATTCAAGCTAAGAAGCCAGTTTATGATTGCTATTATATCAATCACAATAGCTCATAGCTTGGCAATGAAAAGGAGTGGCTTATTTTAAGTGCTCTTTTATTAATTTATTGTCACAGATCTCACTTTAATAACAACATTATGTGATCACATATTTTATTTATGGATTATTTGAAGAATCAGTTATGCAGATATTTGGATTAGTGGGCTATCAAACCATTAGCCAAATAAATCTAAAGGTAATAAAACTCACAGGAAGATAGATGGCTTTCTTTTTCTTGTTCTTTTCAGCTAATTCAGGCTAATTTAAGCGTTTCACAGAATGGTGATAATGAAGGATTTGTTCTCAGCAGCGTTATGGCAGGTGATTTGCATTTGAAAGTTTGACACATTTATAGGCCTTTGATCTTTTACCCTCAGAGCTTGTGCCCCTGGCCAGACACCTACCTGCATGTTTTACCAGGTGGAAGATCTAGGAGCAAAAGTAGATCTGAGAGTCACCCTGAAGATGTACACTAGAAAAAAAATTAAACTAATAATTAAAAATAATACATATTTTATTGCAGAATTTGAGTGGCCTTTATATAACACTAGAAATAAAATACATTGAGACTTCTATAATTATAGTTTATTTTAAATTGGAGAAAGTCCTCATGGAAAATTTTAAAGAATACAGTCAGGTGATCCACTAGCCATACATATTAGCTTCTTCTATAAGTCTGAATTTATTATTGAGAAGAACTTCTTGCTTCAGAACACTTGAAGAATTTTGACACCAAGTAAGAAAAGACTGTGGCAGCCATGGAGCCACTTCTTAAATATTATTTAAATTTTTGCTTTGCTAAAAAATAAGAAAACAAAAAATTAACTCTCTGGGCAAGAGAGTTATCTTTGGGCTAGAAGAGGAGGCCTTAAGAAAAAAATCAGGGTGCTCCTGGCACCATGAACATGTGTGAGCATAATCAAACACACAACCCTAGGATATATAAAAGATGTTCTGAGTATTTACTATCTGACCCCAATGTAAGTAGGAAGTCTAAGGATTCAGTAGGAACATAGCTTAGTATTTGAAACAGGAGCATTGTATCCCTCATGATTTTTAAAAATGTCACAAAACTAGCTGATTCCTTTGCTGGATCGTAATCATGAATTCCAGGTATGTGAGCCAGTGCCCCAATTCATTCTCATCTCAGATTTGATTCCTAATGTATTCTTTTCAGTAATTAAAAAATTCCCTGGATGAAATTCCTTCCTGTTCTATTAAAAAATTATATTTCTACATATTGAGCTTTTCCTCTAAAAGAATACAAGGCTTGGTAGGTTCCTTGGAGTAGACTAGCCAGTCTGATCTCAGGAAAGCTCCAAGGATGGAGGTGTGCCAAATAGCCTCAGGCTCTAGGTTTTATTTGGGAGGATGCAGGTCACCACCCCAGAATACTCGGCCTTTTTAAAGGTGTGTAATGAGTACTGATTAGCCATTGTCTGGAGTACACGGAAGGTAGCAGAGACTATGTAAATGTTAGCTTACTTTGGGTGCCCATCAAGAGGGAAATACCAATAGTCCTTCTAAGTTCCTGGTTGGTTTTCTTTTTCCTGCCTCTCCTTTAAAAGATGCTCCTTCAACCTAAGAGTTAACTTCACGTTGAATGTACTTGAAAATTCAGTTCTCGGTACATTTTGTTCTTCAAAAGGGAACGCCATCCATCTGTGTTACTTTGCTTTCAACTGATCACAGAATGTCAGATACCAGATAAGAGCGAGACACTGATAAATGCGCATCCCAGCCTGACAGGGCAGGTCAATGTCAGGGAAATCTATGTTTTCCTCTTTTTTTTTTTTTCTCTCTTTGTTTTTATTTTTACTACAACCCATTTGCCAATATTTACTGTAGAAAATCACTTCTCTGGAAGCTCAAGTGGCTAAAAGCGGTATCAACCGGAGAATTTAGATTTCATTGATTTCTATTTCCGTCTCCCATTTTATAGAGCCTTTTAAGCTGACCGCTATGGTGGGCACTATAGAGATCCCTGCAGAGAGGTAACCCCCCCCTGGCACAGCCTCTGTCCAAGGAAGGGAGAGATTTGGGGAGCAAGAGCAGAAATCGGGGCGTTTTTGAGGTGCCGCGGGTCCGTGGCGGGGCGGAGAGCGGGACCCTGGGGAGACCCCGCTTCGCTGGCTTCCCTGGACGGCAGCAAAGGGAGAGGAGCGGCAGCCAGCGCCAGCTGCCTCCTGCTGTTGTGAGACCTACCTGCTTATTCATGCATGCACCACTTTTACACATCCCAATTACCATTAACTAAGCAGGAACTCGGGCAGGGTGCAAACCAGATGTCTGTGTATCTTCAGAGTGATGGGACAGCAGCACACAGCTAAATGGGCTCGCAGAATGAAGGCAAGATGAGGGCTTGATTGGTAATCCTGTTTTCCCTCTAGTTCTACATTTTACCTTCTAGTTGTTTGACCGGATGATAGATTCCCAAGTTTGACTTATTGGCCTATACTTAAGTATTCTTGGTTGGAGTTTAGGTTTTTTACTCTCTTCTGTGTTTAAAATCAGAAATAAAAAAATACTTTTCTAAACAGCAGGGACCTAAAGTAATTTTTTTTCAACTTTACAACCTTAACTGAGTCCCTATCTGTAACTATATACTAAAACAATGTAACTATTTGATAGGCTGTGCTTAGGACTGCCTAAAAAACTTGTTTCAAGTGGATAATTAAATGTTTCCTGCTTCTAAGTTAACTTTATCCATGCAACTGAGTAGATAAAGAGAGATGTATGATTATATGAGCAGGAGATGTCAAGAAAAGGTATAATTTTCTAGTGTCAGTTCCAAGAAGCACCAAAAAGAGTGAGACACAGAAAATCATGTAGATGAAACCTTAAAGAAAGAGAAAAATTAAATTAATTAAATGACAAAGAAAAGAGGAAAAAGAACAATATGTAGTGATAGATAGAACAAACTAGAAGTAGAAAAATTGAGAAGGGGTGGAAAATAAAAGCTGGTTATGAGGTAAAGAAAATGAGCAGGATCTCCAGTGGTAGAGAACACTCTGCATTGTGGTCTTGTAACCCAAACACAACAGTTCAAAAATATTATCAGGCAGGAAAAATATTGTTAGCTTGTGTCTTCCATCACCACCAGGAAACCTTTAATACATCACTGAAAGGTCAAGGGCTTTTAAGACTTGGAAATTGTGTTTGTTGTCACTTTCCTGCAGTGGGCAGAGTTTGGTTGCTCTTCTTTTCACCACCAGGCTTCCCAGGACTTCCAGGAAGCTGCCTCCTGGCTTGTCTCCCTGAGCCTGTGCTGCTGCATGGCATTTGCTGCTGCAGATCCCAGCACAGGGATTTGCCTTGTCTTTCTTTGCACATCCCAAGGCTGCTCCCAGACTATTTTCTCCGGTCCCTCTGATGGAAGCTATGCTCTCCAAGACATTAACCACTACCCACACTTCAATACCATTTGGAAATTTCTGCATATGCAGCATTGCCTACAAAAACTGTGAACAATTTTACTCGAATGTATTCATGGGACTCTTCTGAGACTGAGTTTAATTCAGTAGGCAAAATTCATGGAAGCACTCTGAATAAAAGCAAAAAAAAAAAAAATTAACATCCCATTCAGATTCATCAATAGCTTAAGCACAGACTTGGGGCTTTTTTGGTGGGATTGAATGTGACTAAAATTAAGATTTAGCAACTTGCCAAGAAATCTATGATTTCAGTTTGAAATCAATGGTCCTCACTCGAGGCTAACCACATGTCCTGAAAGGTGCTCAAACAGACACACAGCATTTTATTTCAGAATGTGAAATATGTAAGTGCTAAATAAAATCTGTAATCTGACACTTGTATGTTGTCTCTTATCCAGACTATTGATCCATTTTATAATTATTTAGCTGCTCTCAGACTTTGCCCAGAGCATAACTTCATTTAGCATGGAGATGAAACATGGTTTCTGTTAGCAGCACACAGCAATTCTGCACATCACTGCTAAGATGTGGGGGAGGAAGAAATGAGCAGATACTGATGAGGAGGTTCAGCAGTCAAAAAGGAACAGCCTGAGCTGAAATGTAACCACAGAAATTGAAAAATAGTTTCCTTCATAAACACACAGCTTCAGGTCTGCACTCAACTACAGTTACAACTGAGCTTCCAAAGCAATTTTCCTGGCTATTGGAATTTTTTGTAACATTTACCTTCTTTTGGAAAATTCATCATGTTGCAAAATGAATGCATGAAAGCCCATTTTAATAGCAGGAAAGCAGGAGTACAAAGCCTTAGGTGCTATTCCAGCTTTTTAATAAGGCCCGTGAAACCACTGTTACACATGGCAATCATCCCACTGTTCATGGGACAGTGGAAGAGACACCTGGGGACAAAATATATTGTACTTCACAATTTATTTAATATTAATGTATGTTTTTGGGTAGGAAAAGAGGTATAGCTGATCTTGAAATACTCGCAACAGGTCACCCTCCACCTCTCCCATGAAAATGGAGATGTATCCACTCCAGTACAGCAGACAACAGTTTTTAAAACTAAATGTGAAAGCTGACATAATTAGCTGCACTAAGTGCTAACAGAGTTTTCCTGCAGAAACAGCTTCTATTATTTTGATAATATCTGTTACTTCTCATTTCTGATCAAAATGAACCTTAGTAGGCTCTCCTTCCTCCCCCAGCTTCTGGCTGAAGTAGCCAGTGGACATTAAAGACCAACCACATAGTTGAACCTCCTTTCAACTTCTGTTAACAGGGGTATTAAAAAGACATTCCTAAATATCAGCTGAAAACCACTAGGTAATAAACTCTCTACTTAAAAGGTGGGTAGGTGTAAATTCCACACGTAGGGCTTTTCATCTGGGAAGCCAGTTGCTTGGAGATCAGATGTTTTAAATGAATTGCGGAGCTGATGTCACTTGTCAGTCGATGGGGACTGACACTATTTGGAGGATCAAATACTTACATTTGAGGATGTAAAGCAAATAGATAAGTCCTGATCCTGCCAGCCCAACACCAGAGAGATGCTTGATCCCTGTGTAAAGCCCTGAAGAAATCAGTGATACTCACTTGACTGTTTCTTCTCCATGAGCAGGGTCCAGTCTGGATATTTTGGAGTTGCGCCCTTGAGAACATTAAAAATTCTACATGTTTATGGTAGGATTTTTTTAACAGCATTAGAACTGGACTATTTCTTATCTTACTACAAATTAATAACAACAGTTTCTTTTGTGCTAGCCACAGATTTGCTCGACCAAAGATGATCTAGTTGTCTAATAACAATTAGACATCTAATTTACACATTAGTTTCATTGACTATACTAAGGGTTTTGGCCTCCCTCTTATAGGCCTGGACTAAGAATTGGTCCTTGTTCTCTTACTGCCTTTTTTCTCTCTAGGAACTGTAAGTGGCTATGCATCTGCACTCTTCAGCATACTGACCTCAAAAAAAACCCAAATATATGGATTTGTTGACCAGCTTGCTTATTCAGAAGCCTTATTTGTTTCAGTTGAGGTTGGACCCAGATTAAACCTTCTTCTACATATAGGAAGGAAGCTTCAAGGTCTAAAAATTCTTTAAAAAAATTATTCTACCCAAACTGAGGCAAAGCCTTAAAAAGGAGAGAAGCATTGTCTGGTGGCTAACACGAGTCTGGATAACAAATGTGGTGGATCCTTTCCTTCCTTTATTGCCATCTTGGATGTAAACAGAGGTGTTCAACACTGTTTTTCAGAAGTGTTGAACACCTGCTGCGTCTGCTGATGTTAGTGAGACCTGCAGCTGCTTGCCCCACATTTTATATGTGGTGATTGACTCCTTGTGCAGGAAGGCCACAGACACCTCCACAGCGAGCGGGCGGCGTTGCAGCCAATACTTGGGGAACTGTTTGTAAAAGAGGAGGTGAAGTGACTTTAAAAGCTTTTGGGAGATGTATTTTTTTTTTAACCTTACAAACTGCAAGATAAGACTGTATCATCTAAATGATCTACAATGATGTTAGTATGATCTGCTTCTTGTGAAAAATAAGCCTAGACTTCTGTCCTGATTGTAGAGGAGGCTGACTGTGATGAGATTAGTGTTATTTAATCACATTTATCCATGTTTACTCAGTTTCAGCCTGCATTCTTCCCAGCCACTATACCAGTGGGTATAATAGCTGGGTTGATACCAGTGAATATTTTACTCACTGTCTGTTTCTCCTACCAAAATCACAGTATGGTAGAAATACATTCTAATACGAAAAAAAAAAATATCAGTTGTAAATTGCTGTACACAAAAATGCATTTTTAAATCATATATAATAATGCCATATTATCTGGACTTCTTATTTTAAATGTAAAACCTGAAGCCCTAGAAATTTTCTATACTGTGGGTGGTTTGGGTTTTTTTAAATGGAAAATTTTTTGCTCCTTCTATGCACCCATGTTCCTGTGATGAATTCAAAAATATGAGCAAGGAATATTTCATTTTAAAGGAGATGAAGATTGAGATGTTAGCCTTTGTACCGCAGAACAGATTATTGAAATGAAAATCCAAACTACCAGTCAAGAAGAAAATGCCTTATCATTTCTTGTCAGTTCATATTTCATTGGTGTTGTCAGCCTAGTATCTCACTTTCCTCCAATATTTTGACATTATTAATGGACAAAAAGGAAATTCCTAAAATTTGGGGGAGGCAGAATAAAATAAGTATTGCAAAACTTTTTTTTTCCTTTTTCTGTGTATTTACTGTCTAGGAAGAGGTCACCTGAAATACTAGACTTTCTTAGTACTTCAATGATAGAATCCTGTTGTCATATTTAGAAAAATAAACATGGTATCCAGCCTGTAGACTTACCTTCCTCTGTATGATACTTTCTAAAGGGTTATAAATAACACTGAGAAGTATTCTACCATTCCTATTGATTTTTGCATGTTATAATTTTCTTAAATATTTTGCAAGATAATTTCCTAAGTGAGAATTCTCCTTCTTGTGGGTGCAAATGTAGCATTGTCCAAAAAGAATTAATCCAAGACCAGCTACATGCCACGAGACTCTGCTGACTTACGCAGGCTGCGGGTCACACCAGGATCATGGAGAGGTGTTACGAAGCTTCCCAATTCAGCCAAAACTGAGGCACGCTTCATTGGAGTCTTTTTTGGGAAGCTGGGGGCTGTGGCCAGAAATGGGTGGCAAGTTTTCCAAACAGAACCTCTGTCTGCATCTCCACCAGCAGGGTAAACAGGGCACAGCCCCTTCTTTGGCTCTGAAGATGTGCTGAGGCAACACTTGCTTTAGTCTGGGGAAACCCTTTGCTCACCCCTGTGTCCTCGGTGGCCTCTGCTGGACCACAGACAGGCAGCCTTTGGGACATAAATAGGCATGCCCAAGCTAAAACACTGTCAGGGAGCACAATGGTCATAAAAAGGATGCATAACAACTGCAAGGCATTAGCCTCGTAATATCTATTAATATAGAAAAGCCTGTACATTTTTGTACAGTTTACAAAAGCATAAGCTTACAAGATCCAGTGATTTTCATGCGACCACAGTAGTTATCTCCATACTCTCATACCCTGCCTTGGTTGCTCTAGACATTTACTCATAAAATATAAGAAAAGAAATAGCTATTGCTATACTTTGCATTCCTCTTCCCTGCCTAATTTCTTCTGAATCCCAATATATAAGAACACTGAGATGAAATCAGACTGTGTTAATCTCTCATTCACAGCAAAAATCAGTACAAAATCTTGTATGTGCACAAATCCTTTCCCCCCTTGGTGTCTGAGCAACACTTTCTGTCATTTACCCATAATTTAACTGGTGAGGTACAATATTTATAGTCAGCAAACAAGTGACTTGTTGAAGTTTTTGCTTCTAAATTTGACTGCATTAAATTGCTATTTTGTTCCAAAATGAAACTGCTGTAGAGAACAGCCTATATATATGCTCACTATGTATATTTTAATATATTGATATATTCCATATGTATATATAATGCACATGTAGATATGTATACATACATATAAACATACATAGATTTGGAAGCTTCTTTTCACAGTCTGACAAAAGTACCTCCTTTTCCACCTCCCCCTCCTTATATATCTGTATTTGTAGTCTTTTAATTGCTGTGTTAAGAGGAAAAAAAAGACATTAAATAAGAGCAGGGGCCCTATCAAATGGAAAAGACACTATAAACACAAATACAGGGAGGAAAAAGGAAAAAGAGTAGGATAGAACAAGTTCCCTATTTATGCAAAATTAGATCTTGTGTCTAACTTTGACATTGTGACCATTGTCTGGGTACTCAATGAAACCATTCAGATCACTGAAGTCACAGCAAATACATGTCATCTTGTCTTAATTTTAGTTTTTAGCAGTTTTAGCACCTCTGTGCTTCTTAGGACTGTTTAATCTCATTTTCATTAAAGAAGGACCAGGGAAGAGCTCAGAATATGATAATGTAACCATAAAACACAAACCAATCCTGTCTGTAGGAGCAGAGCCCTGAGCTCTTGTGTGGGGTAGATGTCATGATGGTCAAACTTTCTCAGCCTTGGATGAAATGCAAAATCCTTCACTTTTTGGTACTTTCTTATGCATCTCAGGATAAACCCAGTAAGTCTTAAACCATAAGATGCCTCCTATTGTTTTGATACCTAACTCAGAAAAACTCACAAAAGCCTTCCCAGTGATTATGCTGAGTATTGGACTGGTTTTTTCTGTGTGGTTGTAGTGAGGATTTCACAGAAAGAAGTGGCATGTTCCAGAAAACCTCAGCACGCTTTGGCTGTGTGCAATTCTGAGGCATTCCCTGCCTTTGTTTGGAGCGGATTATGGAGCACACAGAGATCATTACACAGAAGGAAACTTTAAAATAAATCCTACTTTTATTTTTCCTCCAGGTTGAGGCTATTTCTCCCCTTCTTTTCATTATATCTTACATTTTGCTTCCATTATGTGCCAACACGAAGTCATGGCTGGCAGCCAAACTACTCAACAGCTGCAGAGCTCAGGAGTTTTGGACAGTTTTCCTGGCTCTCCTAATGCTTTGCTGTGTGATTTAGGGAAAGTTCCTCCTTGCCTCCACTTATCCATTTCCCCAGAGTAATAGAGAACATTAATCATCACTGTAAGCATTACTGAAGCCTAGAGGTGAAAAGTGCTTGTTATTAATGACATTAATTTATAAATTATACATTTTTACTTGAACTTTGTAACATATAACCACTGCTGCATTGCACTGGAGCTGGAAAAGGGCTTTTTTTGCCAGAAGAACAGATTCCTAGAGGTAGAAAATTTTACAGAAGTAGCTTCTACTCTTCTCTAACCCATATATAACCTGTATATTACTTTGAATTAAATTTCCCTAGAAAATATTTGTCTGGACCCAAAGTTTATACACTGTATCTTTTGCTTCCTAGACCTTTCTTTTTAATTACATTTTCCTATATTTTAATGGGACTTTGACCTTGTTTACAATTAAAGATTTCGTTTTTGATTTCCCAGTCATGTATTAAAACAGCACATAAAGGTACAAACTGCAGGGGAATGCAGTTCTTTCCTCCTTTCTCATATTCAAAACCAAAGTGATTGGTTTCTTGTGCGTTGCAATCTGATGAGAGGAAAAATCCACAGAGAGCCTTAACACACACAAATCCAAACAAACTATCTTTGACTTTCACAATTAACATGCAGATAAGAGACTAGCCCAGCAGCAGTCAGCATGGGCCACATACTCACTGCTGTAGTGCCATCACCCTCAGTTACCCAGAAATCAGGGCTCGATGGCTTAAATTTAGGGTCTGTGTCAGCAACCAATAAATTCTAGATCTGTAAGTTGTTTTGCAAGATGGTTAATTTTCTTTTTCCTCTCTTAGCACTTTTGCCCCAGCGCAATGCTCAGCATAGATGCACAGCCTTAATCAGTTTAGTTGAGAGAAGATAATCTTTTTTTCTCTCTTTCTTGCTGTTGCCTGTTAGCTTAAAGGCTTTTTAGCTGAAGGTTGATAATTATCACTGAGAAGAAACTAGCACATCAGGAGTTCATTTTCTATCTTAGCACTTGTGGCGCTCCTTTGAACTCCTCGCACCGAGCCCGTGTTCCCACTCCGTCACTTTCCTCCCTCCATCATAAAAAGGTCCCGGCAGCCGGCGGCTCCAGCCTTTGCTGGTGGGCAGAGGGCATCGCTTCCCCCGAGCGCTCCTCCAGCATGGACAAGCTGCACGAGACGCTGCTGAACATGGAAGATGCTTTGGCTTCGGAGCACTCCGCCTGCTTGGCGCCCTGGGACTGGAAAAGCTCCGCTGGGCCTTTTGAGCTGCACCCCAGCTCGCCGCCGCACAGCTTGTCCCCGACGCCCTCCTTCGAATCGTACCCGTGGTCGCCCGGCGCGGCGGCGGCCGAGGCGCGGTGCGGCCGGGCGGGGCTGGGGCCGGCGGCGCTCCCCGCTCCGCGCCCGCCCGGCCCCGCTCCGCGCCCGCCCGGCGCCGCCAAGGCGCGGATGTCGGCGCAGCGCCGCAGGAAGGCCAGCGAGAGGGAGAAGCTGCGCATGAGGACCTTGGCGGACGCGCTGCACACGCTGCGCAATTACCTGCCCCCCGTGTACAGCCAGCGGGGCCAGCCCCTCACCAAAATACAGACCCTGAAGTACACCATCAAGTACATCAGCGAGCTGACCGAGCTCCTCGACAGCGTCGAGCGGGCGTAGACCCGCCCGGAGCGCCTGCCCCGGCACGCTCGGCGTATTTACAAACAAAAAGCATCAAAGTTTCTTCCTCGTCAAGAGGACGGTGCGCCCGGTGTGAGAGGAGGACGGCGCGGGGGCCGGGGAACCACCGCTGTACCTGGGAGGCAGCGCTGGAAGGTGATGTAGGACTGCCTGGAAACCTGAGCTGCAGCGTGCCCAGACGGAAGTCTTACTCTTTACCCCCTTTTTTTAAAAATTTATTTTTGTTTTATTTTAATAAGCTTTTGAGAAACATTAAATCTAGTCTGATACAAAAGTAAAAAAAAAAGCCAGCTGATCTTCCTAGGATTTACATACTGAGCTTGTTTTATAAGGACAATAGTAAATCCACAGGTGTTAAACTGAATTTTTAAAAATGACAACAGCTTCATAAGAATACTAAGAATACTAAGTGTATTGATTTTAGGCACTTTAATTATAGGACAAGGAAAAACATTTATTTAATTCATGTATTGTCTATTTATCCACCTGTCCACTGTACCTAAAAATCAACTAAGTGATAGTGAGACCATCTTTGTATGTAAACAAATAAATGTCATTGTCTGTATCCTGTATTATAAATCTGAGTGATAGATAAGTAAAATCTATTGATGACTGCTAAATATTGAAAATGAAATATAAGCAAACTGACATTTTGCATGGATAAACTTCTGAGTCCTCACTTCTTTATTTATATATACAGAAGTATATTATTTTTCTGTATTTAATGTGTAAAAAAACCCTTATTCAATGTCAATAAAGGACAGAAGACTTTTACATCAAATTCCTTAAACAAATAAGATTCTATTGAGATACCTTACTCTCTGACATGAAAGAAGTTGCTTCAGGTTTCACAAAGATGTGAAGTTCTAGTCTCAAGGTGTACTGAGAGCTAGGAGGGCTCTGGTAAATCATGTCATTTTATTAAAAGCTGACAAAAATCAGCTGTTTTCTACAGCCAGTCACAGTCCTGTAACATGTGCACACAAAAAAAAGGAAAAAAAAACAATCAGGGGATGTAGTTTTAATCTTTAATGACTTTGACTTTCAACTGATGGGCACCACAGCCCTGAAAGAATGTGCTGCACTGTAAATCTCATTGCCTGAGTTATAAGACTTGGCCTATGAAACAAGCCACAGAGGGGCAAACCCCAGTTGTGGGGAGCTAATTAAGTGATATTAACTTTTTCTGCTGGAGGAGATATAAAGCATAGAGAGCACAGCAGCTGGAATGTAACAGGTTTGTCTCTCCACAGATCAGCATGTCTCTGTGGGGCAGATGGTTTAAATTTGTGAATAAATGCTGTAGCAGAGAACCACAAAGCTAAAACTTAATTCCCCCCCCTTTTTTTTTTCTTCCCCTCTGTTTATTTGGAAGGAATTACAATTATCTTCGTACATTTTTTCCTCCAAGGATCAGCCTAAGCTGATTCAGTGATCTTCTTACATTGCATGTGCATACTGGGGCAATCAGAATGAAATGCAGCACTATCACAAAAAAGCAACTACCCTCAAATTTATGCAGGTACTACTGTCACTCAGATATCCCATATGCTTCTGTTTATAACTAACCCATGTTAGATTTGTTACAGGCTTTAATGTTTCAGCAAGAGTATAAGTAGAATAATTTTTTAAAGCCCTATATAATTGTCAAATTAGAAATATGAGGTGGCAACACTGATGTCAGGAGAGTATTCCTCAGTATAAATTTGTGCAGCTTATCCAGATTTCAACAGATTTGCCACATAGGGAAAGTCAATCTGAATATTTTGCAAAGGACTGAAACTGCATGATACCCATGGGACCTTGCACAGAGCCATAACTGAAAGCTTGATCCCACATTCTTTCTCAAAGACCTATCTGTGGGAAGACTTCTAATCTTGTTCTTTAAATGTTCTACACCTCAAACTACAGGTAGAGACTATGCTCTCCAGCTATGGAAGCCTATAGGGTCACCGTTAAAGCAGAGAAACAAGGACTTAAAAGGGTCTGCTTTAATTGTTACTTTATTCATGACCTTGGCTGGTCATCCAGCATTGCTGCCCAGTTTACCCACCTACAAAT
Source organism: Chloebia gouldiae (assembly GCA_003676055.1). Lineage (NCBI taxonomy): Eukaryota > Metazoa > Chordata > Aves > Passeriformes > Passeridae > Chloebia > Chloebia gouldiae. The sequence goes on along the minus strand of QUSF01000002.1, from coordinate 7,453,467 downwards.
AAAGACTGATAACTAATGGCCTCAAAATCTGCTGCTCACAAAGCTGGGTGATGCTGTATGGAGAAAGGCCCAGTCTTTGGAGAAGTGGCTCAGTCAGCATTTCTCACCACCCCAGTGAAATGGGGAGGTAAGTGCCTGAAGTAGCTGAGCTGTAACTTTTTATATGCCCAAGGAGTTCCTCTCCTTGCAAGTCCAAGGTGGAACAGCTCTAGGTAACCCATGAGGCAAGGCTGTGAGTCTCAGAACATGAGCCAGACCTTGGCTGTGTCCACTCCCACTGCCCCAGGCTCCAGCAGGACAGGGCTTCATCTAAGCTGACCTTGGGGAAAGAGCTGCACTCAGTCATTCCCTGTGCTACAGTGGGGCCAAAGCTCACATTCACAATACAGATATTGGAATAGGTTCTGCTCATGCGCAATTTAATTTGTTTGACCCCTCTCAGGGGATCTCTCCTTTCACCTGTGGGGATGGTGGGACCAACTTAGGTGTGGAACAGGAGGAAGAAGTAGGTTTAGTGTCTGCCCATGGCTGAGGTTCCCCAGGATGTGTCAGATTCATTCCTCCCCTTCAGAAATAAATAAATTCTTGCTCTGCCTAACATGAAACATCTCTATAAGCCCCATCTTTTGTTATTCTTCCCCTTGACACACAAATTTCACTGATCCAGAGAAAATAATCAGAATTACTGTATTCACAGTACAATATGGCACAAGGCCTGCTGCTATTAGATGTTGGATTTTACTAGTCTCAATAAAATTGAATACAGTTCAGATTCATCTTTTTCCTTTAGGCCCAGGAGTTTACGATATATAAGTGACATGAAAGAGATCAAGAGATTCCCCACTTATGGTTATGAGTTCTAACTTTCAGAAGTGTAAGATCCATAAAACTGGGTTTAATTCTAACAGCAACACTACAATAATCTGTAGAAAAGAGGCAAAAATTTGAACTTCAGCCTGAGAAAGTTGCACAAGTCACAGAAGTAGAGAAAGTCTCTCACATACAAGCACCTTCTCTCAACACAATATGTTAAAAATATACATGGAAATAAAGCTAAAATAGCTGAAAGGTCATGGCTGAAAAATTAAATTATACTCTCTGATAGACTTCAGCATGCCAAAAATATACAGGAGAGGGAACTGGGGTTAGTCCTATACAATTAAATTAACTCCTCTGTCCCCAAGACCTCACCCTTTTGCAGGTTAGCAGGTCATTGAAATTCCTTACTAACTTAGAGAGTAGAATGTGGATCCTAAAGAAGAAACCATCACCACTAAAATATAGTTTTCTACTGTATTCAATCTTCTCAGGTACATGAAATCATACTTCTTAAGTTATATTAGCCATAAAAAAATGAAAGGACAGCAGAACAGTCCTCAAATGCTAAAGAGAAAAGGGGTAAAGTACATTAGATCATCATCTACAGAAATTAATTAATTGAAATGGATTTTACAACCTCAGGAGAAGCCTTCAGATACAGAAGGCCTTTCAATTTGGTTGAACTACCAGTCTTTCAGTTTACTGATGAGGTGATTACCATCAAATTACCTCCGATTACCACATAAATAATTTTCCTGCCTTTTAAACAAGTATTTCCATACTTTAAAAGACACACTTTTCACTGAGCCAGAGGCAAGCAGCCCAGAAGCAGGCTGAGGGCAAGAGAAATGAGCAAGAGGCACCAAAGCAGGTGAGACGACTGGAGCCCAGCAGCTGTGTCCTGAGCTGTTCCTCATGCTGAGAGTTGTGCCCCTGCCTCCTCGCTGGGTGGATTGCTGAGGGGGGACCAGCTGTAACCACAGAGTGCTAAAAGTTTCAGAAGCCAGGGGAAAAGAGCCCCACATCCATCCCAAACCTTTCATCAAGCAAGAAAAAGGCAGGGCAGAACAGGCAGTTACATAGGATGGATTTTATACCAGTTAACTCCTTTGGTGCCGTGAGGCACGCAGTTGGTGCTGCTGGAGGGAGCAGTTGCTGGTACCAATGATATGACAATAGGCTTGGGGTACATTTTCTACCTCAGGGACCAGAGGCTGTTCTGGGGCACCTGGAAGGATAAGATACTGCTCTTTTTTTAGCAGGAGGCACAGCAATGCAAAGGAAGAGGCCTTGCAGGCAGGGCATTAGCCCAGGATTCAGGAGGCTTGTACAGCCTTGCTCAGCAGGGCAGGCTTTCCACCTGAATCCAGGAGCACAGGATCTTCTCTGCCTGCTCTGTACAAGGGATGCAGCAGTGTTGTCTGCCAGCAGCAGCAATACCTAGACATAGGCCCTGAGCAGGGCGAGGAGGTTAAATCATCTCTTGAGGACAAGAATAAGTAACTTGGAGAGAATATTCCCCAGTGGTTAAGGACTCAGACGTGGAAGAAGCTCCCTAGGCAAGCCCCAGCTCTGTCATCCACAGAACTCACCCCCCACCCCCAAAGCAGAGGCGAGCCTGGGGCCGCCTGCACACACACAGGGCTTTGAAATTCTATGCTGAGGAGCACCATATAGGTGCCAAGAGGTTTTATGGTGACACATTTGGGCTGCACATAGGTGTGCTTGGGACAAAGAAAACCTCCTGCAAATGGGCTTCAGCCAGTTCCTTGGGAGAGCTGCTTCTCTGGGAACTGCCATATCCCCTCCAACTAGGGAAGCCGGGATCTACCCTTCTAGCTCTGCCTAGCAGTAGCTAAAATATACTCCACGAAAACATAAATACACCCCTAGCTTCTAAGGGCACAATGACTGACTTTTGTTCCCCAACTTATCTGCCATGCAACTACAAATCATCTTAATGCCTTGAACAGGCAGGAAACTGGAAAGATAATTCACAGATACCAATAAAGCCGTTTCTAATGAGCTATAGAAGCTCGATCCTTCTGAGCCCCCTTCCCTGACTTTTTACTTCTTTATACACCAACACCAGCCTAGGCTTAAACTCTTACAGTACTTGATGTCATGATGAGGAGAAAGACTTGCCTTATCTATGCTTTAAAGCATTTCTCTCCAAGAACATGCCCTTCCAGCATTCTAGTTAATACTGTGTTTAGGCATTTCTAGGCTCACAGGCACAAATAAAAGAAGAAATTATATAGAAGTGGATAAAAACTCAAATAGAAGAAGCAGAAGCCTAGACTTCGACTTCCTTAAGCTTTCCAAATCATTAGAGCATTGTCAGAACACGTTTTCCTCTGGATAGAGGTGCATAGCATTTACTGAAGAGTTTAGCATGTAAAAGAAAAAGCAAAGGAATATGCCAGGGAGAGAAAATTAATTGTGCCAAAAAGTAGATGTCAGTTTTCTTAGTTTTTCAATATTAATAAGTTTTTGCTATTTTAAGTCACCAAAACAGTAAAGTTTTAAAGTACTGTCTGTCACTGCATACAGACTATAGAAAATATGAGATTTCTGCCTAACAGTGACCAGATATGAGGTTACTTATTAGCAGTGATTTATCATTTACTTGAAATGGAAATAGCTATCCACAGTACATTTCTGTTATTGTTCCTATTTTCCTATAAAAACAAATCACACCAGACTTCTCTTTTCCCTTACACTTTTGTCATTCACCTGTTGAAATTGCAGAAGACGTTAAGCATAAACAAAGAAGATTGATCTGCTTTCAACTTGTGTTAACAGGGATATAAAAATAACATCCCAAATACCAGGGGAAAAGCATGTGGTCATAAAATATCCACTTAAAAGGCAAAGAGGTGTTGATAAAACACTTGAAGATTTTTTTTCTTTTTTATATATATAACCAGGAAGGCAGGTCCTGAATTTTAGTATAAACAGACACCTCTGAGATAGAGAGAGTACTAGGTGTCATGTCTTTAAATGATCTTACTGATATTCAAATGGATTTTGTGTATCTCACAGGCTGTTGGAACATCTGACAAGAAGCTTTATATAAATCCTTGTCCAACCATGGAGGGAAATGTCCTTGAATTTTCCTACATATCAGAAAGGTTAATAGAGAAGATGATTCTTTACATAACTCATCCTTCAAAATGGCACTAAACAATGCTTTTCGAAGAGCTGAAGAGTAGCACCACAGTGTACCTGGGCATAAGCCTGCTTTTCCTACAACTCTTAAAAGCTCATCAACAGATAAGCATATCAAGGTGTTGGCTAAGCTTATGGAAATAAATGAACGTGTCTTAGACCAGATTGTAATTACTAGATTTCTATGCCTGATAATGTCCTTGAGTCTTGATTTGAAGAAAAAAACCTGAAAACCCAGGAAGCCATAACCAAGACAGAGTTAACAGTACTGAAATGGGCTACCCAACTGCAGGCTTCGTTCTCACAGCAGTCTCTAAATGTTACACTCTTCTCCCACACAAATAAGAAAGAAGGTGGCTCAGACTCCTCAAGGCAGCCTGTGCTGTGCTGGTGAAGGCAGATAAAGATTGTCACTCACTCAGCTGGAGAAAATACTGCTTAACAGTCTTGTGGGAGGGGGTCCCGGGGTTAGTCCAGCTGGGATGCCCTGGGAGACCACTTCTGTATAATTCTCCCGCCTTCCTCGATGCCAATCATTTATCCCTGTTCATGTCCATCATCGTTTGAGCTATCCCTTTGCTCTGGAATGTTCCTTGCTCTTTATGCCTTCATTGGTTCCCCAATGTGAGCTACTCCTTCCCCCCTGTCCCCATCGGTCCTCACCCTGTCGGTCACCCCTATCCCTCCCCTGTGTCGGTCCATTCTTGGCTGGTTCGTACCCCGACACTCCGATCCCGTCCCTGTTCTATTCCTTGCCCCGGCCGTGCTCGGGGCGCTCAGAGCCCGCTCCCTTCCCGGGAGGGTGTGTCCGTGTCCCCGCACCTCCGGCTTCGCTGTTCCCTCAATAAAACCCTCTGGGAAACCAAGTAGCCTGAGGTCAATCCCGTCTCGGTGGAAGCCTCGCTTCAGCTGTCCGGCTCCGGCAGAGCGCACCCTCCGCGGCGGGACGGAGGTCCCGAACGCCGCAGTCTCGTGTCTTGGGGAGACCATCAGCACCATGTACGACACAGGGGAGTCCCCACACCACTTAAAGCTCCCACGGCTGTGTTCTCTTAGGTGCAAAACCCTGGCAGCACAGTAGAGGTGTCTCCCTTGATTTCTTAAAGGATTTTGCCTGCAGATTAAGCATTACTCAGGCCTCAGACCAGTGAGCTAACATGGGGAAAAGCACTGGGCACCAAGTCACTGACTCGTCAAATCTGCTGTCAGGCTTATGTGTTCTGCATTTTCCTGCTATTCCCATATTGATACTCCTCCATATCACAGCTCCATGGCTTTAGTCTTCACCTACAACAAGGGTAGCAAAATTAATCTATCACAACTGCTTCTCTACTGGAAAACAAGCTTGATATGTTTCTCATCATGAAGCCCACACTGATTTTTCCAGAAATGACAGTAAGATATCTACTACAGATATGCTTAGCAGGCAACTGGAAGACAAGCAAGACTTACACGAGCTGCAATTACAGCACAAACTGTTTAGTGGGGTCTCTGTACAGATAGCAACAAAGATATATTTCTTCCTACTCCATGCTGTCCCATGAAGTGCTAATAGAGTCAGAAAACATGTTCTTGGCTCCAGTTAGCTGTCACAAATTTCTGTTGTATAATTCTCTTTAATCTAAAGTTAAAAAGCAGACACCCATTCTTTTGTATTTACACCAAGGGATCAAGATTCATGCTAAGCAGTAGCTTTCATTAGAACAGGAAAATGCAGTATTGAACCCAAACTCTTTTTCACACCACTGTTCAGATATAAAGAAGAAACCAAGAAATTTTTTTACCATTAAAAAAAAACAAAACAAAACACACAGAGGAAAATCTGACAGGACCTGTAAGCATCACGTTCTCTAGTAAGAAAAAATCCTTAACACTTTGCAGATAGCAATAATGATAGTACATGGACTCTATCACAAGTCTTTGCTAAAATATTTTTCCTCAGCTAATCCTTAGTGAGGATATTCAGCGAAGCAGTCACTGATGTTACCTGTGAGTGATTTGACCCACCTAGGGAAGGCAACTTGACATTGCAGAGCCACAGCCTCCTGCAAGAATCACAGTTTACAGCCTTCCTGACAACAGCCACTACAGGATCAAAAATGTTCATCCCATCTTACTCCAGAAAAACCCACATTCTTTCACTGACATTAAGCTCTCTGCAGTCCTTTGTTCATACAGAAGCTTAAAAAAAGAGTTTGAAGTGATTTACAATTAAGTTCATACTTGTTGCCATCTTCCTCCCCTACTCCAAAACAGATGCTTCCAACTGCAAAGCAACACAAGTTTCAGACATGTTAGCTGAGCAGACTAGGTCAGATGAACACACAAAAGACTTGGAGTTTAATGCTGTAGAGGAACAGAGAAGAACAATACAATAATAACTTAGAGTTATAGCCAATGTTGATTAACTGACCCTTTCCTCCATAGACTGATAATCGATTTTCCCAGCAGACACCACAGAAACACTTTTACTTGGGCAGCAGGCTGTGCTTTCTTAGGCCACCTAACTGCAACTTCATAAAATGAGGTAGTTCTTGTTTAGTCTGTCAGAAGTTGGTGCATTCACCTGCAGGGAGAAGAGACATACACGCAAATCTGTTACCTTGCAGCAGCAGCACTCTTGGTGTTCCAGTAGCGTAATTTAGGACTGACACCAACCTCTACTTAGTGTTTTTCTTCCTAACAAGCACTGGTCCAGATGACACTTGCCCATGTGGATGTGCGCTGTGGGCTGTAAGGCATTTCAGCTTTTAATTCCCTGTACAGCATAATCTAGGACTAGAAGTCTGCAACCTGGCACGGTTAGTGAGAGCACATGCCAAATTACTGAGCAAAAACACAAGAGAGACTTGAGCCATGCCCATTTCCTTACCAAATCTGTGATTCCCAGGATTGCAGCTCCTTGGACAAAAGACATCTAAAGGGTGTTGCTTAGTATTGCAGATCAGCACACTGCAGTGGAAATACAACTACAAGACAAGAATATTTAGATTATTTAGGGAAGTCTTATTTGGAATCCAACATATACCAATCCCAAAGGATATGAAGGTGTCAAGGTGGGGGGTGGCCTCCTCTCCCAGGCAGCTACTGATAGGACAAGGGGAAAATGGCCTCAAATTGCACTAGGAGCAGTTTAGGTTGGGTATTAAGTTTTTCACTGAAAAGGTGACAAAGCATTGTAACAGCTTCCCAAGGAAAGTGATGGAGTCACTATACCTGGAAGTGCTCAAAAAATGAATAGATGTGGCACTTCACAATATTATTTGGTGGGCATGATGGTCATCAAAGACTGGATTTGAGAATCTTGGGGTTCTGTTCCAACCTGAATGAGACTATAATTTTGTTCTGTGAACTGAACAAAAGTGGATGGCCTTTATTCACTCCTCCCAAGGTGTTATGCCTTCAAGGAGGTGTCCAGTAGCCCCCAGGCAGCACTGGCCAGCTGAGCCCTTACACAGCATTGGCTGCATGCACCACCCTGGGCTCACCTGTCGGGACTGCCAACAGCTCATGACAGAACAGAGACATCTGACCTGCTCTTGGAACAGAGATGTGCCCTGGACAAAGGTGAACATCCTCACTTCAAATCTCTTGAGGTGCTGAGGAAATTTTACTCTGAGGCTGTAATTAACTTTGTGGAAGACCATTCTATAGGAGTCTTTGTTGTTTTCACACCTGTTTGGGAAAGTGAGAGAAAATATATTTTATCTAAACCTTCAACCAGATCTTCAAACACAGCAAAGACATGAAATACAGCAGAGCTTCCCTTTCGTTTTTCCTTGGGCCATAGGGGAACGACTAGGATTTCCCCAGTTCATGATCTCTGCTTTTGGCCACATTCAGGGTTGCTTCTTGCTCTCTTTGCAGACAGAACTGTGGGCTAGAAGCACTTCTGGCCACTCACATGACCTGCTGCCCCCAGAAGGCACAGCCACTGTGCTGACACCAACATACACCCCACAGATTAGCAGCAATTGCCTCCAAGGTGATCTCTGCCACTTCACCTCTGCCTCTTTCCCTTTCCTCCCACCTGAGCTACAGCACCTTGTGCTGAGCAGTTACCGAACAGAGGAGGGAAGCCTTCCTCACCCATGTACAAGGATGTGCCATTGGGGGAGGCTGTCATGGCTTTGGGAGTTGGTAGCCCAACAGTCATCCAAGTTTAGGTCCAGTCTTGCATCTTTAGGCTGGAGCAGTTCAACTTCAAAATACAGAGCCTCCCTCAGATATTTTATCACAGGATATTCTGATTCCTGGTAGGGCTCTGAATAGGATTCCGCTGCAAGAGAGTATTGATATTAGGAGCTTCTTTTTTATTAAGTATTCACAAATTTCTGCTTCACTCTATCTTCCACTCTCTTACCATTTTCTCTGGCACAATAATACTAAAACTTGGGACAGCATACAAATGTCAAGAATTGATAGAATGGCAAGAAAGCAAGATCAGTAATGAAAGCAAAAATCTCAAACATATTCCCTGGCTCTGAGGATCCAGAAATTAAACACTCCTTCTGCAACAAGCCATTAAGATTTTTATTCAAAATTGTCTCAAAGGTAGTGAGAAGGGAAAATCAATTAAAAAAAATCACAATGGCCATTCCAGTCATTGTGAGTGTTTGGTTCAGACTTCAGTTAACCCTTTCTGCTGGCATAGGTAACACTTCAAAACAGTATTGCATCTTTGACACAGGTTACAACCATTGCAGTGAGTTGCTGAACCTGTTTAGCAACACTTCATGAGTTCACAGGAGAGAGAAGCTGGCATCACATTCATTATACAAAACTTGCATCATGCCCAGATAAAGCAGGAAAACCATACATGTGTCAGTGGCACTGTCTGTTCCACTACAGATATTTGACTGTTTATGCTGCATTTCGGAAGCGAAAACTCCTGTTAGAGGCCTTAACAATTTTCCACTTCATCCTTTGATACATTTAAAAGTCATCTAAAGGTGGTGCTGGGGAACATTTTCTAAACTGTCCTGCTTGAGCAGAGTGGATGAGTAAGATCAATATCAGGTCCCTTGTGGCCTCAGCCATTCAGTGATTTTATAGAGTCAAATCATAGATGTTACCTTTGAAAAGCTTCAGTGAAAGAGAGAGACAGCCAGACCCTGGCTTAATACTGGGTGGTGGGTTCTTCTTAGATTCATAACGAGCATCAGCAGTCTGCTCGACTGCATAAAAGCAGAGAAATTTCAGTCTGAGAGAAAAGGTTTAGGATTAGATTTTTTACAGCCAAAAGAACACATACAACCTTTTGTTAGGGAATGACACTTACTGGTATATGGGTATATCATTGCCAGGTCTGAGATAGAGTACCTCGTTCTCATATGCCACAGTTGTGCTGTTGAACTGAAAGATGCACATCATTACAAACAGGACAGTCACATTAGAGTCTGATTTGTGTCTGGCACAGTACCTGCACCTCTCTGCTTGACTGCCAGATTGCACTGAGCAGAGTATACTTAGAAATAGCAGACATTAGCAGCCAACAGCCCAATGCCCACTGAACTAAAGCTGACCATAGGTGACAGCTATGCCATAGTGAAGAAGAAAGCTTATTAGCTTGAATATGACAGAACACCCTAGAAAGGGAGTGCATGTGTCCCAAGAAAAAGAACAGCTGTACTTATTTACTGAATCAGTGAGTAGAATGAAATGCAAGAATGCAGAAATAAGCTGCATTTATGATGATCTGAATTTAGGCATGTTCTGATTAGTTGTTATTCTGTTTGTTTTCTATTTGTAAAACATATAGGAATAGCAGCCACTATAGTCTTTGGCCATGTAGTCATTAGCAATACCCAAAGACCTTCTGCAAGGTGTACAAGTGTATCTGACCAGCATAAACTCCTATTCAAGCCCACCATGAAACAATTCAGAAGTATTAAATTGAATTCAAGAGGTATTAAACTGAATTCAAGTTTCAGAAGGCACGTCTGATCTTGAAAAAACACTTTTACTCAATAAGAAATTCTGCTTAACTGAATTAAGTAAGTTTAGAAAGAGTATAGATGTACTACTGTGCTGGTTTCAGCTGTGACTTCCACACAGCTCGAGATCACTACTGAACTTTTGCCAGGTCTGGCAATAACCCTACCCCAATGCAGAGTAAACTTGATGTGACTGAGTCCTTACCTTCCTACTTGTTCCACAAGTGTTCACATTGAACTTGAAGGTTGCAGTCTTCTCTGTCACTAGACTGGGTTTGCACTGCCTGTCCCTCAAGACAAGCAGAGCAGTGTCCAGGTCTTCACCACCTACCAGTTTGATTGCAGTGATAATCACAGTGCCATTGGGCAGGCACTCTGAAAGAGAAATATACATTTTCACACAAATCAGGATTCAACCTCCTTTTGTAGCCTAACAACAAAGATGTTCTGAATGGATTTACTGGCAAGTTCTTTTAGCAGCTCACAAGGAGCTCTCACTCTCTTCAAGAGAATTTTTCTAGCCAAGATATTGAATACATTTAATACTGATGAGTTGTTAAAACTCTCAGTATCTAGGGTTTTAGCTTCTTTAGAATGACTACTTTTTATGCTGATTCTCCCCACATTCCACCAAAATGCCCCACCTGATTCAACTCTCAAAACAACCACAAAAACCCTTTAAAAAAGCTTATTGAATTTGGAGGTGTGTGGGGAATTGGACTTTCCCACTTCTGTCCCCTGTTCCTGTACTAGACAGGATAGCCACTCCAATGTTAAATTTGACTTGCCCTGTGGCATATTAACTGATAGGAAATCTGACAAACAGTTCCACACAACTCTAAAACCTAGAAACATTTCAGACTGCATGGCTTAGTTTTGCAACTCAAATAGCATTATCAGCTAATCCCCAACATGCTATTACGTATTAGCTCTGAAGGTGAAAATATGCAGGAAACTGAGAAATCTCTCCTCTGAGCCAAGGTGATGTCATCCTTCAAGGTTAAGTAGAATGAAGCCTTTATTGCAGAGGTATGAAAGCCCTAGAGATGACAATCACAGATTAAACAAGACAATAAAGATACACTGTTCAACTAAAGCATTCAAAAACTAAGAGGGCAGGTTATCACAAGTCAAAGATAATGGTACTTGAGCAAAGTCAAATCCACAGGATGTGTTTAAACAGGATCTTTTTAATCCAGAATATCATACAGTAAGCTTTTTCAGTTGTTTTGCAAAATAATGCAACACAAATTCTATTGCATGTGTAGTTATCCTTAAAGGTGCTCAGCCATAAAGTAAATGCAGAATGAGTTTCTTTTTATCCCCTTGCCTATTTCTGCCAACATTAACTAAGAATTAAAGTTTTCTCAAGGGCAGAAAATAATCCTCCATTACACCTTTGAAGACTGTCTCAAAGAGAAATTTTGCTTTCAAGAATATACTGTGTCTTCTTGGTATCTCACAGCTAGAACATGTCTTTCGATTCCTATATGTTGGCAGCCTTACCTCATAGCTCACATGGGGAGAAAGGAAAGGGACAGAGATTGTCAGGTGAGTGCCATTGTCCCTCAGAATGTAGTTGTACTTCTGTGCAGCCTCTTGGGTCAAGTGCCAGTCTGAGATGAAAGGTAGCCAGTTTTGGTCCACATTCCCACGAGTGATAATGAGATGAAGGTTCCTCCCATCACAAACCCCTCTTGCACTGGGCAGTACTGCAAAACAGCCAAGAGTCAGCCAGCTGCCATCAGTTTAGTGCAGCTCCCTAGGATTACTGGCAGTATCCCTGGCTGAACAGCTCCCTAGGATTACTGGCAGTATCCCTGGCTGAAATCAGCCCAGCTCACAGCCAGGTTGGTGCTGGTTCACTCAAGTTCCCCAAAGCTTACCTGCATCTTTCACAGCTGACAGTGCAATTACTGGGACAACAAAGGTCTCACTTGATGGATAGGTGATGAATGTGAGTGTGACATTCAGGATGTATGCTCTCATGTCCTCTCTCATATACTAGGAAAATCATATTTAGACATGAAAAATCACCAAGTGATATCATAATTTCTATACCGTGGGATGCTGCAGTGTCTTAGTACACACCTCTTTTTTAACACTTGTTGCATCAAGTTGAACTTGAATTACATATGCTTTGCTTCCATTAGCATATCTGGTCCTGTGTATTAAGTAGCCATGCTGAACAGCTTCAGGTACAGCCACAACAACCCCTTCAATGGTTAAGTTCACAAGCTCAGCATCTGGGAGGAATGTTCCCACTGTAACATTCATTAGCCCTGCACTCAGATTTAAATCTGAAAAGGAACAAATAGCATTAAGCTCTTAGCAGTACCAAACCTTTGGTAAATTCAATATTCAGCTACTTACTACTGGTTATAGCAACTTCCACTTGTTCAAATGGTGTTTCTATTTCCTTGATGATAGTATGTTTGGTTAGTCCCCATTTGTTGTCTTCCCACTGGTGTTCCAAGAACAGGTTGATGATGTATTTTATGCCAAGCTGTCCATTGCTCACAGAAGTCTAGAATTCAAATCAGTACCCTTTAGTTTGGCTTGATTTTGCATTGAAGTTATGTTGGAGCATCTCAAGGTCAGCTAAACCTATAGCTCAACCAATTGCTTTTTTTTGTTCAGGAATCCTGAACTCTTGTATCCCTGTTTAGATTATCTCAGAATACTCCGAAGACTTCCTTTGGAAAGTGACCTTCCACTAGCCAAGATTCAAAGCAGCAGGGGACTGTTTCACAGTGAATAGGGTTGCTTATGCAACCTCACCAGAAGTTCAGTTGCTACATTTGCCCAGGACTCAGTTCACCCCAAGAAGCTAGATTTAGATGTGTAGTCCCAACATCCCAAGAGCACATGGTCTGCTGGACTAATTGGTTATTCCCATTCTCTTAAGTGGTCTGTACAAAATACAACAGAACCCATACATGCTTTACAATCCAGTTAGAACCATCTCTGAGGAGTATAACATGAGGACTAATAGGTGAAAGCTCTATGTTAACCCAAGTAAATCATGAATCAATAGTTCTGTGCAGGATTCTGTCTACCTGCACTTGCAAGAAAATAAATTCTTCATAAAGTGGTGATTACAAATGCTATCTTTGGTCAGGGCTTCTAGAGTTTTAAACAAATCCTTTGTTCTCCCTTATTCCCATCTTCCATTTAAAAGGCACAAGATTAAGAATTATTCCTCATCAGAAAACAAACAAACATCCAGAATATTGCTTGCATGGCACCTAATATAAGTCACCAACCTTGTAATAACCACCTTCTGCACCTATTGGAATCTTCATTGTAATTGCTTTTAACTCATTCAATAGCACATATTTCCTGGAAGCCATTTCCTTGGCAGAGAGTTTGTGTAGATCCACACCAGCTTCCACAAGCACATCCTTAAAGCTAGTCATTCCAGCAGAGAGTGGTGGAATATACTTTGGAACAGTCCAGGTGATTGTTTTGTTCGTGTAGTCCACACCATCTTAGGGACAAGACGTGAAAGCTGTCAGCTCACTAGTTGTGAATCTGTCCCTGTACATTTTGGCATTGGATCATGGTACCAAACTCCTTACCTACAGGACATGCCACAGCAGTATCCACCATCAGGATCACCCATTGGTATTTGTAAAATATACTTGATCTCAGCACAGAAAAAGTAATTCCCTGATCCTGCAAGGAAGGCATCTGGTTAGACCAGCACAGCCTGGCAGCTTGTTGGGCCAGAAGGAGCACACCAACCTCGACCAGCTGAACTTGGGCAACAGTGTATGGCACTCGCAGCAGAACCCTGGAGTCTGTGGTGTTGAGTCCATAGCCTGCACTCCAAGCATTGCTCACAAGCAGAGCCCTTTTTTCTTCTGGCTGATGAAACACTATTTGCCATACTGAGGCTTCTTCTGCCTTTGCCTATCCAGAGAAATTCATCAATAGTTAAAACATGATGTTCAAAGTAACAGGTTTATTGCATTGAATGATTTACTGTGTTGAGTTGCCCAGCAGTTTTGTTGTCTTACTTTGAATTTTACTAGTGGGAAAGCTCTCCAGCTTCCCCCACCTCATGCATAGAGAAATCTTTCTGTATTAAGGGCAACAGAGAATAACTGATGGCACTAACTGCACTGTTGCAGACTCTGTATATACAAAGCCTAAGAAAATAGCCTCCTCACAGCTTTTTTCTGGGCCATGGGGTTTTAGAGAATTTTTTTGTTTACTTGTTTTTTGCAAAATCTCTTGCCTGGGGAAGACTTGATTTCTTCCTTGGAGACACAGCCTACAGCTGTCTGTACTTCTAATCTATAAAAATATGCTAAAACCACTTGATATAGAAGTTGTTATTGCTGCTTAAGTACTTTATGAAAGTATTGCAGGCTTAAAGAAAAGAAGGATGGTTGTGCCAGAGGTAGCACTAGCTTTTGCTAGAAAGAAAACCTGTAGTTTTACTTCTGGAAATACAAGACTCCAGTCCTGAGATTCATCTTGAAGAAAGTCTTTTATAGTTTGTGGAACCTCCCTCCTGACAGAAACCTGAGGGGAAAAACCATCTGTAAGAAGTTTGCTGATAGCACTTATGTTATTTTCTTCAACACCCTACAAGCCTTTTGCAAGGGAACCCAACATTTCCTAGATGGAGATGCCACCATGCCTAGTGATTCACCTATAGTCTGCTTGATTTCAGTTTTTTTTTTTTATTTTCCACCTATCCTCTACTTTTTATTTCCACTTAAGATGAGAGGTTGTTAATGACTCCAACATCCTCTTCCAAGAGGAGTCCATTTCCCCTTCTGCATTCTACCCCAGCAGAGAAAACTCCTTCAGGAGGTATACATTCCCTGTTGTCTCAAATAAGATTTATTGGGGCAACATTCAGTGAGTTCGAGCTATAAGCTTAGCCTTTTAAATGTGATTTTACAGCTTTATTAGCTATTACTGCTAACATAAGTTATACAATCATAATATAAATCTGTAACTTAAGATACATACTGCACACTCACTGACAAGCTGCTCATGATGGGGCAGTCTGCAGCTGACAAAATTCTCGGAATATGCATTGGAAACCCAATCTGAGAGAGCATCTTGCAGTACCCTCCTTTTTACTTCTAGCACCTTCCATAAATACTTACCTCCATGTAGTTATTTTCACATGTTATCTCTCTGTGACTCCATGGACCGTAGTGGCAACTTGCACTTTCCAGATGAGTTGTAGCATTGCTCATATCAGGAGCATGAGATGCTTTGATTTGTATAGTTATTGTGAAAACATCTTTCTGCATGGGCAAATGGAATATTTGCCTGTTAGACTGCTTTTCCCTAGCTGGGCACCACCTAGCCTTGTGACCTTAAATTAAATTACAAAATACACCCACTAGACTCTGCACAGAAGAGCGATTCCATACTGAAGCATCACTTTCAAATTCATTAACTGCACAAGATATAGGCACATAGGTGTTATAGCTACACAGCAATATAAATACTTCGGGCAGCAGATTTATTCCTTTTACATAACCCCAGAATTGGACAGTAAGAAAAGAAACAAACCTAAGACATAGCTGATTTTTTGACATAGTTTTTTGACACAGTAGCAGTGAGCCAGCAACCAAAGTTTTAGTTTTTACTTTGATGTATCTCAAGACACTTAGTATTGTTGGGGCAGAGTGCAACACAGCTGCCAGATGCAAGTCCCTATTGTAATCCACAAGAAAATAGTTGTCCTTTAAGGGCACGTGTTGTACATTTCATGTGTTCATCTGTAGGGCCTCCAAATGGCAGTACCATGGAATATTCTCACACCTCTGGATACATTTGAAGAAAATTATGATTCTCTGCTAACAGATACTCAACACCTTAGTTAATGTCCATTAATAACTCAGTAATTTCTCACATAAAGTCAGAGTACAAGAGCACTGTAGTCAAAGTGTCTGTAACAGAGTTACCTGTAAATGAGAGTGGCAGCTCAGTGCAGAAGCACGGAGCTGAATGCTCCTCCAGGTGGTGTAAGCTACTGTATAGCCACACTGTGCTGCCATGGCCTCATCAAGCTCCCAGGCTGTGCCAGACTGATCTGCAGGCAAATAGATAGCAAAGAACTGTATTAACAAGTACAACTCCTGCTCTGCTTGCTCCTTGAGAAACCTGCTCTGGCATAAGAGTGTTTCTGTGTATGAGTGACGATCTCTGAACAAAGAACACATTTTAAGTGGGTTTTGACACAAAACCCACTTCTAGAAAAATGGATGGCATGGAGAGCTTTTTCAAGGACAAATTTATACATATAATCATAAAGCAGGTGTTTATATGCCAAAAGTATTGTCACTGTGCCCTTCCAGGGCATTCTGTGATGCTTTTCACAGAAATGTACCACTTGCTGACTACTGAGTCCATAGCTAGAGGGCCCAGCTAATTTTTCTTCAACTTCATTAAGTATATGCCTCCATCAAGCTGAAGCCACTAGTGAAAAATAAATAATGTTGTGCCAGCTTCAGCTATGAAATTTTCAGAACAGTATGTACTGTTACTAAAAGACATTCTTATCACAAAGAGAATCCACCAACTTTAACATGCCTAGAAACTACCATGTGCATTTCAATTTCAGCCCAAAGATAACAAAATCAAGTCTGGTGAAGTTGGCTAAGTTGTCAAAAAACAAGTCGAGGTTTAGTATAGGTTACACAGAAATCAAGGTAGCAGTTGGGTTCACTTACAATGAGATCCAACCTTCTAAGCACTATAGTAGTAGAATAATCCAGGGAATTCTAGTATAGAAGCACCTCAGAGAATTTTAAGCATTTCACCATGTGTAATTCTTTCCCTGAGCTCTTCTACATCAACTTACCAACAACAAAAAAAGATAAGTATTTGTCTTCAAAGTAGTCTGCATTCAGTGTTATCCTCAGAAGGTTCCCCAAGCACTCTGAACTCACGGGTCCTGTATTGAAAAGCTGGTAAGATGGGGATTCAAAATAAGACACCAACAAATCTGCTATTTCCCAGATTGCTTTATAAAGTCAGTGTTGTGGCAGTCATACATCTGTGGTCAGGAGAGGTGAGAGGTTGTGTTTATACTGGCAGTAATTCCAGGAGAAAAGCTAGCTCCAAAATTATTATCCTATTAGTAATGGCATTTGGTCATTTTGGCAATGCTACCTGCAACAGCTGGTCATGGAAATAGGATTTTGGAACACAGTCAAAAAGGTACTACATTGGCTGCCCCAATCTGAACACCTTAGATGAAATAAAACAGAATGTAAAAGTCCCACACACTCCTGGAAAGAGAAAAAAACCCAACCTCTAAACCAAAAAAATCCCAACCAACAAAACCCTAAAAAACCCATCACAAAATAACCAGAACCTGTACCCACTTATTCACAAGGGCCAAAAGCAAGTCTGGGTGGAGAGCAGCCACATAAGCTGTCCATCAACCTTCCCTGGTCACTTGCCCAAATACCAGCACCAGAAGCCATCTGGCTCATACTGGGAAGGGACCACACAGGAACAGAGAAAATGGCTTGAGAAGCCACAGTCCCAAGCTATGACCACAGCATAAGCCAGGCCATGGCTCCCAAACCTCTCACAGGCAGGAGGTAGGTACACACTGTCCTAAGTGTAGGGCTAGAGACCACAGAAGGCTTCTCATTTGACATGCACACCGAATAAATGGGGATTTGTTGCTTCAAACAGGAATTTCTATGGCATCATGGGCTAACACCAGCTATACCTTTTACAATAATGGTGCATTATAAGAGCTGAGAGGATTCTTGTTCCTAGAGGGTTCAGCACTGTAGGCTGAAGTTTACTGGTGATGCAATTCCCATGTCAGAGATGGTCATACTAAGGAGCAGCAGACAGATGCTGGTGAACATGAACCTATTCCACCCACACTCCAAGCTACCAACTGGATTCAGTGCGGATAGATAATTGCTCCAAGCTGGATCAAACCTTCTCCAGTATCTATTTACTTTGATCTTTGGGGATGGCCAATGTGTTTTTTACAGTACCCACAGTGAGTAGGGCAGACAGTCCTAGAAACAGTTCTCTGCATCTGCTGCTCCAGGACCAGCTCTGTTTTGTAAGGAAAGACTATTGGCTAAGAAAACTGTTTCCTCAGACTAATCACTGCTATCTTTATAATACATTGTCCTGATTTTGGCCAGGATAGAGTTAATTTTCTTCCTAGTAGCTGATACAGAGCTGTACTTTGGATTTAGTGCAAGAATTATGCTGATAACACACTGAAGTTTTGGTTGCTGCTGAGCACTGCTTAGCACCAAGCTGAAGATTTTTAAGTGGCTCATGCTGTGTCAGGGAGGAACTGCACAAGAAGCCAAGAGGTAGCACTGTCAGGACAACTGACCTGAACTGGCTAAATGTATATTCTATAAAATAGACTGTCATAATTCTATACAGTAGACCTATACATAAACTGGAGGGAATTAGCTGGAGGCACTAATCACTTCTCAGGGACAGATTGGATATCAGTTGTAATGGGCAACAATCGTGCATCACAAATTTTTTGTAGGTTTTATAACATTAGAAATTAAAATTATTATTATAATTACCATTGTCATATTTTACTTGGTTCCAAATATTAAAATATTGTTCTCAATCCTTGAGGCTTTTCCTGAGTCTCCTCCCCATTCTGCTGGGGTGGGAGGGGATAAGGAATGAGCAAACAGCTGCCTGGTACTTAGCTAGGTTAAACTATGATAAAAGACCTTACATATTGTACGGTGACCAACAACAACTACACTCAAGAGAATAAATTCCTTATTAATTCATCAGTACTTGTTACCAGAGTGAAGAACGGTAGAAAAATTTGCTTAATATAGTAACACATGAAACTAAAGAATGTAGTTCCCAGAAAATCCTTGTATGTTTATAAAGTTTCACAGAAAAACATGCAAGTAAGGCTGCCACAAGAGCTTCAGACTTTTCTGAGACACACACATAAGCCCAGATAACACCTACAGAGAAGCCTGCAAACTGTTGTGAAATCAATTTATAGCAGCATTACCTCGTGCCTCTTGAGTCCATACCCCAGAGAAAAATATCACTATTAGTGACAACCTGTAAGAGAAGACAGGGATTAGCAGCAGTTTCAGCTGTGACAAATTGATAATAAATTTCTTGCTCAGAAAGTTCTCCTCAGAATATTAAATTTGCCTTAAGTTTAGGCCAACAGTTCTAGATTGGAAAAATGAATTTTCCTAAGTCTTGACTAGAAAATTAGGGAAGACAAACCAGAAAAGTTAATACATTTAATGCCTTAAGTAAGATCATTTATGTTTAGTAGCCATAACGCTCTCACCTCTGTACCAGGCTCAGCTCCATTGTTCATTTGCTCAGCCTCTATGTGAGGTGCTTTTGCCTTTAAAGCACCACACATATACACCAAAAAAAAAAAAATTTAAAACCCCTCCTTTCTCAGTTTTGCATAGAACGCTAAGCCTTTGTGGGTTTTTAGTCATGGGCTGAATGGAAAGGCTGCCATATTTATATTGATGAGACCCTTTGTTCAGCTGTTTATCCTCCTAATTATGAACCTGTAATTCACATCACCTGTTTATTTGCTTTACTGATTAAATCTGCTCCTACTTGATTCCTAGGTCTCTCTATTTTTATGTCTGTCAGCTCCTATCAGGTTCTCAGGACTAATTTGGTTAGAGCAGGCTGTTAATAATGCCAAAGTTGTGGGTTTGATTCCCCCTATTGGCCATTCACCTAAGAGCTGGACTTGATGATCCTTGTGGTGCCCTTCCTACTCAGAGTATTCTGTGATTCTGTGAAGTTGGTGCTGTTCTGATAAAGCATGAGGTAATCCATCGTTTTGCAGCTCCTGAGCTCTTGTGTGGTGGGTTGACCCTGGCTGGATACCAAATGCCCTCCGCAGCTAGACAGGGGAGAGAAAATGTAAGGAAAGGCTCTTGGGATGAGATAAGGACAGGGAGAGATCAGTCATCAGTGACCATCATTGGGAAAAAACTCAGTTTGGGGAAATTAGTCTAATTTACTGCCAATCAAACCAATGTAGGATAATGAAAAATAAAAACTAGATCTTAAAAGTACTTTCCCCCTACCCATTCCTTCTTTCTGCACTCCACTTCCAATTTTTCTCCCTCCTCTCCACCAGCAGCACAGGACAACAGAGAATGGTGGCTGCAGCCACTCCTTGCTCCTCAGGGGAGGATTCAGAATCACAGAATCACAAGGTTGGAAGAGACCTTCAAGATCATCAAATCCAACCCATGCCCTAGCACCTCAACTAAACCATGGCACTGAGTGCCACATCCAATCTTTTTTTAAACACATCCAGACATGGCGATTTCATCACCTCCCTGGCCAGACCATTCCAGTACTTTATCCCCCTTTCTGTAAAAACTTTTTCCTAATATCCAACATATATTTCCCTTGGTACAACTTGAGACTCTCAGTTGTTGCCTGGCGAAAGAGACCAGCCCCCACCTGACCACAGCCACCTTTCAGGAAGGTGTAGAGAGTGATAAGGTCACCTCTGAGTCTCCTTTTCTCCAGGCTACACAACCCCAGCTCCCTCAGCCATTCCTCACAAGGCTTGTGTTCCAAGCCCCTCACCAGCCTCATTGCCCTCCTCTGGACATGTTCAAGCATCTCAAGGTCCTTCCCAAACTGGACTCTTCACAATCTTCCCCTGGTCCAGTGTCCCTCCCACAGAAAACTGTCCTATGTCAACTTTTCCAAGGTGAATCCTTCCCACAGGCTGCAGTTCTTTGCAAACAGCTCCAATGTGATCCCTCCCATGGGATGCAGTCCTTCAGGAAGAGACTGTCCCTCATAGTGACCAAGTGCTGCCAGCAAACCTGCTTCAGCATGGGCTCCTCTCTCCATAGGCCACAGGTCGTGCCAGGAGCCTGCTCCAGCAGGGGCTTCCACAGGGTCACAGCCTCCTTCAGGCACCCACAGCTCTGGTGGGATCCTCCTGCAGGTGGATCTCTGTGATCCCAAGGACCTCTGGGGGCACAGCTGCCTCACCATGGGCTGCGCCAGGGGCTGCAGGGGAATCTCTGCTCTGGCACCTGGAGCACCTCCTGCCCCTCCAGCACTGACCTTGGGTCTGTTGCTCACTCCTCTTTCCTGGCTGCAGTAGCGTAGGGCTTTCTTTCCACTTCCTGACTGTTATCCTAGAGATGCTGTCATCAGCCCTGATGGGCTCAGCCTTGGCCAGCAGCACGTTTGTCCTGGGGCTGGCTGGAATCGTATGTTGGATGTGAGGGAACATTCTGGCATCTGCTCACAGAAGCCACCCATGTAGTCCCCCTGCTATGAAAATGTTGCTCCCCAAAGCCAATTCATCCTGTCTCCTCTGTGGAGGATTTTGCGTAGCCTTCCCTGGACAGCTGAAATCTTCCAAAAGCAAATGTATAAAATGCAGTTTTAAGGCAATTGGGTTAACAAAATTGGAAGAATCTGTTGACCTTTAAAATAAGAGGTCAAAACCAACAGTAAAAAGGAACATAGATTGATGGCTGTCACAAACTAAACAAAGAAACTGTCTTGTTGGGGGATGTGTAGAACACCTAGAGCAGAATTATCCTCAGATTTGGAGAAATTTAACCCAACAGAGAAATGAATCTGAGCAGAAACAGATCTGAGAAAAGGACCCTGCCTTTGCTGCATGCTGAAGGCAGAGAAGTTACACCTTGGGCCCTGAGTCTGGGTGAGTGACAATATCACCACTGAGGAGGAGGGCACTCTGGTGATGTGAGCAGGATGCTCCTGGGGCTGCTGAGCTGAACTGCCGATGCTCAGAGCATGGCCAGATCACACAGTGAGCAAAGGGGTTATTGTAGTGTCTGCTCACACTGTCTGTAAGTGCTGAGCACTACTGGTGCTCGGCAGTGTTTCCCAAGGATGCTCAGAATTGCCTGCATCCCTCCCTCGCTGCGCTTTTATCGAAATGAACCTTACACTGTGGATACTCCTGTCCTAGGCTTATGCCTGTGACATTCGGGGTTTGCTGCTCCCTTTGCCCTTGAGAAGGCTGCAGGAGCCGCCGAGCTGGAGGATTTATTTGTAATTAAGCCCGATGTCCTGGAGAGGGAGCCGCAGGATCGCCCGGCTGCTCCCTCCGCTCCCTGCGCCTTCCCGGGAGCGCAGCCCGGGCTGCTCGGGGCTCCTTCTTGAACCCAACTGAGATAGCACAGGATCGTTTTAAACTGGCGTGAGTTTGTGCTGCTGTCATGGGTAACCTCACTGAACCTCTCCCACATCTTCAAGAGTATAAAAAAAATTAATTGAATGTGAAACCCAAAGTTTGCCGTGCTCCAAAATGTTAGCTTTTACTCCACTGTTATTCCCAACTGGTTTGTGTTGCAGTTGTTTCCTTCTGAAATTCTCTATGTGATAGATTTTTAACTGTTGAAGGTATTTTCCTGGGAAGCACTATCCATCAAGGATATTATATAAATAATAGGTTATAATAATAAATAAGCCCATGATCAGGCAGTCAGGGCTTAAATATTGGATAGTATGACTGTTTATTATTGTTAGAGCTGAGACCATTTAAGTTATGGATTTATGTCACTGGGCAGTGTGCTTTTACAATATTACAAAAGGGTTATTCTATGTTTCTCAAACTTGATTTTAGGTACCACCAAGGAACTGCCTGAGATTTCATCTAGTTTGCATGAACTCCTCTGGACATTTGAAGATAGACACTGTTGACAAGCACATCACAAGTAATGGTTACCTTGGCTTAGGACAGTGTCAAGGTTGCTTGTGCTTTTCCATCCCAAACAGATTCCAGCCAAGTTTCCCTTAATTCTTCTATCTGCCAATATTCAGATGTTATAGGCTGAGGTTATAGGGCAAAATGGCATTCTAGAGGTGTCTTACTCACGCCTTGCAGTTTAAACAGTATCACAATAACTAACAACCAGAATGGAAGAAGAATTGCAGTAGGTGTGCTACAGCACAGCCTTATCACAGTGTTCCTGAAAACATCACACAGCTAATTTACCCACATAGTGACTCGCAGTCACTCTTTGTTTCCTTATTTTACTTTTTTTTTACCTATCAACTGTAAATCTACAGTTTCTCTACACTTTTTAACATTTTTGCATACTTTTATGTTAGTGAGTTGTGGAAGAAAGCAAGAAATCTTGTCTCTCAGTTTTAATTGCTAAAGATTAAGTGAATTCTTAAAGGCTTAACTCAAACTGTATGGTCAAAATGTCCAGTATAACAGAAAAGAATTCCTTTTGGCCTTTCAGTCTGTATCAGGACAAGAAGAGGGAGAAAGGATGTGGTGTTATGCACACTCTCAATGCTAACAATTATGTACAGGGTGCCTTAAAATTACCAGCCTTTCAGCTGATAACTGACAGTTCTCCCACAGCAAGCAAGAAGGAAAAAAGGCAGTCCATACAATCTAATATGGCTGTCAAATATACCTTGAAAGTTAATCTGACTGCACGCAAAAATGCATTCTAAATTAACATCACAGATAATTCTGTGTTAACAGGAATAATAAAAGTGAGACAGTTTTGCAATCTCACCCTTATAAAGTGACCCTTGTAAAATGCCCACCAGGAAATTCATCACTCATTTTTTTTCATAGGGTTTCAATGCAAAATAATATATTCAAACTACTACTCCATCTGTCCCTCTCTGTTAACTCCTCCTCCCACTATTCTTTTCCTAGACAGTGTTTATGTGCTATCTTAATTCAAATGGGGAGATAAAAAACACAGTTCTTCTGCAAGTGAAATCTTTAAGAGAAGACACATTAGATAGACTCAGGCCATTAACTAAAACTCAGCAACTTATGCTGGGCTGTCTCTGCTGGGGATACAAATCATTTTCTAAATCATCACTGACTAGATTTGCAGTGAAGCACAGTCCTGCTGTGGGTGTGCAGTAGTTCTAAGACCTCAGAGAGTCAGGAAAGTGCCTGTCTCAGAGTTATGAGTGGCTTTCTTAGAGCTCCCCTGTAGCCCAGGGCAGTAGGTATGATGACTGACAGAATTTAAAAGGACAGAGGTCCTGA
This sequence comes from Chloebia gouldiae, assembly GCA_003676055.1. Classification (NCBI taxonomy): domain Eukaryota; kingdom Metazoa; phylum Chordata; class Aves; order Passeriformes; family Passeridae; genus Chloebia; species Chloebia gouldiae. The sequence continues at coordinate 7,429,515 of QUSF01000002.1, read as the reverse complement.
GTTAAAGCTTTAGAAGGCAGGCTATGGCAGTTCTTTCTTCTCTGAACAGGGCCTTTGAAGCAAGCCTCCCCTCACGAGTGTTGGTCATGGCCATATAGTTCACACAAAGCACAAATGAAGCCGTGGCATCACCTCTCCTCCTTCCTGCTCATGCTTTCATCCCTTCCAACATGGAGCAGTGGATGCCCTCCCCAGAACCAGCACGATAACCTAAGTTATGTACAAGATCTCCTGTAACTGAGAACACCTCTCAACGTTTGTCTGCATCAATAAAACCGAGGCAAATTAAGCCAAAGAGTTAAACCAGGAAGTAATTTGGCCCTTGAAGCCTAGATGGGATTTGAGAATAGGAATTTATGTGTGGTGGAGAGCAGTGTGTGGAAATGCCTGGAACCAAATGCAAAGCAATTTAGATTACTGTGATAGCACAAAAGCGCTTTGTGTAGATGATTTAAGACATCTGCCCATGGTCCAGACATCTGTGTGCAATGAATACCAGTTCTGAGCTAGCTCTTTATTTATCATTCAGTAATGTCCATTAATAATTGCTGCCCCCATACAACCCTCTTTGTCTATATGTAGTTATATATGGTTACTTGATGAGTGTAATAAACAAGGAAAGAATGACTCGTTCTTAAATTGAAAATACAATCTATGATCTAGTTCTATTTCAAATATAGACAAACATATTTTACTCTTCCCTCCCATTCTCTCTCTGTCCATATTTAAAAATGCTATTGCACATTTATATCCCTCAAAGTAATGGACACATAAAGTCGCTCCTGTCATACAGATAGGTCACACAGAGAGAATCTTTCAGTATTTTTAGCTCATCTTCAATCCTTCTCCTCCTCAGACAGATTTCCTTGGTGACTATCAATACTCCTCTGGATTTATACTCATATCTCACTGATCTGGAAACCTGTCTTTATGTAGAGTCTTGGAGACCTTGCAATATCTTTTACTTCTCTAGTAAGTCTTTGGTGCTGTAAGAAGGTAGGAAATTTTCTCTGGTGTGCAGCCATACACCAGTACTAATTAGACTTTGTAGCAACAGACATAAGTGAAAATCATGTAATGTGTGTAATCACCTGCAAATAAACAGACTTGATCCATCTGTTCCAGTAATTCCATTTCTTCTTAGCAGTTCAAATGAAAACATACATATGCAAGTGAAGACTAATCCTCCCAGAATGTTGTCATAAAATTTAACTTGTAAGTCTAGCTGTAATTTATTTAAATGCACTTTTATGCTTATTTATTGAAGTCTTATGTTTGATGCTACACTCTTGAGTGCAAAACCATCTGATCCTCTTTGATTTTGGTGACTTTTGGATTAGGCTCCTAAAATGTAGAGGATGTGTTCCTAGCACACTCTAATCAGTGAAAAACTTGGATTTAATGGTTGATTTCTTTTGAAAATTTGAAAAATTTGAATAACTGTCTTCAATGTCATCAGTGTTTATCTGTATTGCATTGCTTATAGAGCTCCATTTTGCTTGTGGGGAGAACAGAAGTCTAAATTCAGATGATGCATCTCCTCTCCCTGGAACTGGAAGCTGTTCAGGGTTAAGTTGAAGATTTCACTGCATTTTCTCATAATGGTTAGGAAAAAAAAATCTGTCTTTTTTTCAGATTTCCTTCCTCTGTGGAAAGAGACTCTAATAATAAAAGCCAAATAATGAATGACCTTTATGCAGGACTATGAAACACACGGATATGGTGTGGGAATATCCCCATCTTGTCCAATGGAAAGTGTAAGGAACCAGTCTCATATATGAAGACCACCTAATGAATAAGGCCAGAATGGTAAAATGGTCTTTGCTTCCAACTGAACTGCACAGATTGTATGAAATACTGTGCAAATCAAAAGCTTTCTGGTTCTTCCAAACTCTTCTTCCATTTTTTCCTCTTTATCTTGAGCAGTAAGGCAAACCAGAAATCATTGTGCTGAACCAGAACATTATACTGAGGTTTGGCCATTCTGTTTCGGATTTTCTAAGTGATCTTGGATGTCTCATTAGACACCAGTATCTACATTATCCATTTATAAGACAGGGGTAATAGTGGTTCATAGTACTGCTAAGGAAGATACAAAAAGACTTTGTGAACTGCTCTTACACTACAGAATACATGCACCAAAATGGCCAGGTAAGAATGGAAGATCATTTGTGATCTCCAGCAACATCATTATTTTAAATTGAATCAATCTAGATTTACACTGTATTTGGGTAAATACAGGGGAAATGTTCTCTAGGTTATGTATTTTACAGGAAAAAGTGCTTAATGAGATACTGGTCACATCTGGTCTGTGTTTCATATACTCTATGGATTCCACAATAAATGTCATTGAATGTTCATTAGTTTCAGTCAAAAAATGGCATTATGTCCTGGTAATAAGTTTGACATTTGTTTTACTCCAAAACAGAGATAGAGAGCAGAAATAATAAAATATTTAGCAGAAGAGAAAGTTCAAAAGAACTGAACTTCAGTCTGGAGGGAAAAAGAATTCAGAAGAAATTCAATCCAGAATAATCTAGGAGTTTTTCTTCAGGTTTCTTAGATGTTGGATCGAAATCTCTTGAATTTCTGGATATCATTTGGAGATTATAGACTAAATGTCTTTAGGATTGGGCTTACTGATCGTAAAGGTCTTTTCCAATCTAAATAATACAATGATTCTGTGATCTCACATCTCTCCATAGCAGGCCAAATTCCCTTGCCAGGCTTCTCCAGCTGCAATGGGCTCTGATGTCTGGATGAGTAACAGTCTGTCCTCCATCCTGGAAGTTGTTGCATGGCATGAGACTCCTCTCCATAGACAGAAACTGAAGATATTCAGCAACTGAACCACAGCTCCCACAGGGTACCATGGTAGGTGATGACAGAATGCCAATACCAATAATTTCAGAATTCCATGGACACTTAGTAGTTTTGCAGTGTCCTGGTTCTGGCCAGGACAGAGCTAACTTTTGCAGTAGCCAGGAGGGAGCATGGAGAAGATTTGGAGATTATTCTGCCATCTCATGTCATTGCTGGGAGCAGGGAAAGGGACTCTCTTCCTGGGAGAAGAGGTTCCTTCTGGTAGAGCAAATGTGGTGGGGGAAGCTGTGGGGTAACGCTGGTTCCGAGGTGGAGGGAGCAGCTGGGCTGGCATGGCTGCAGTTGAGTCACACTGCAGGGAAAGGGGGAGGCTCCAGAAAACTTGCAGTGGATTGACCACACCATCATATGGGGCAACACTACAAAAGATGGTTTTGAGAAAGGGGAGAAGATAATCCAGAGTCTCCCAAAGGCTGGTATGCCATAAAGCAAAGCAGGGTCAAGGGACCTCCCCAGGAGATTCAGTTTTTAGGAGTAAAATGGCAAGATGGATGTTGACAGATTCCAAAGGATGTGGTCAATGAAACAGCAGCTGTGTCCTCACCAACCAGAAAACAGGAAACATGAGCTTTCCTAGGCTCTGAGGGTCTTTGGAGGATGCATATTCCACAGTCAGATTGTAAACCCACTCTATCATGTGGAATGGGAGAAAAAGTTGAAGTGGGTTTCTGAACAACAAACTTTCAAACATATTAAACAGGAGGCTGTTCATGCAGTAGCCCTGCTGGGGTTTCACCCCAGCCAGAAAACAAACCCCTTGCAGCTGCTTGCTCACTCCTTGATGGGGATCAATGAGATTGGGGAATCAAAAAGGTAAAAGCTAGAAAACTTGTGGATTGAGATAAAACCAGATTGATAGGCAAAGCAAAAGTAACATCCACAAACAAAGCAAAACAAGGAATTAATTCACTTCTTCCCATGGTCGGCAAGTGTTTAGCCATCTCCAGGAGAGCAAGGCCACATCAAGGTAACAGTGACTTGGGAAGACAAACTCCATCACTTCAAACATCCCTCCATTTCTTCTTTCTTACCCCACTTTATATACTGAACATGATACCATATGGTCTGGAATATCCCTTTGGTCATTTTGGGTCAGCTGCCCTGGCTGTGACTCCCACCCTCCCATGTACCCCTCACCCCCTTGACAGCATGGCAGTACAAGGAGCAGGAAAGGCCTTGGGTCTGTGAAAGCCCTGCTCAGCAATAACAAAAATATCTTTATATTACTACCCCTGTGTTCAGCATGAATCCAAAACACAGCCCCATACCAGACACTGTGAAGAAAATTAACTCTACTCCAGCCCAAACCAGCACATTCCACCCCTTTTTCGGTACCATTTGCATCATGCCCAGGTCCCACACTGTTCAATAAAACTTCATTACACACCATTTCATCCTTTGAGTGTCACAGTCTTCTTCAGGCATCCACCTGCTCTGGTGAGGGACTCATTCATGCCACAGTCCCTTCAGATCAAGTTCCCACTGGAGTTCCAGCCTGCCCAGTACAGCAGTGCTGAAAGAGCAGCAATGCCCTGGCCAGGGAGGGCTCCAGCTGGAGACTACTGGCTTGATGTTTTTATGGTACCATTGCCATGCCCTAAACAACATACAAATATGCTGTTCTAGATTTTATACACATTAGAGACAAGACTACTATGATAAAATCATGTTACAGTTAGTGATATGACTTAATTTTACATAAGGTGAAATCCCCATTCAATACCATGGTTAAATTAAACAGCAGCACTCTGACATCAGTGTCAGAGTAAGGATGGAGCTTTCAAAACTATCCATCAGCCTGATAATATTGCATATTAATCCAGACGATGTCCCAGATTTTAGAGCTTCTGTGTGTAGCAACTGAACCCTGTGTTTGCAAAGCAGTTTGCTTTAAACTCCTTTGCCATCTCTTTATAGCTCAGCATTGGGAAGCAGCACTGATGTTTACTTTCTTTCAATGTGCTTTGAATATCTTCATCCCCTTAAGGTGATAAGTGTTTTTTGGTTTTTTTAATCTCATGCAGTCAATGAGCAGTGGCTGGTGTTCAAGTAAGTATTAATAAAATAACATATTCTGCTGCAACTTCTTAAACTCAGATACCTGGAAAAATCCAAATTTTATAGGGAAAATATTTCTCACATTCTTGCAGGGTATGAAAGCTCCTGTTTTGATACTGTGTTAGAACCTTCATAATTCATTCAGATAAATATTTTACTGAGTTCTGTACTATTTATTGCATTTGTGCAGGAGGGTGCTACAGTGCCATTAAAGCTAAGCTCACTGTGGGATTCATCTATCTTTCCATTAAGGAATCAGGTTGCTCCATAGGTGATTTATTGTTGGCCTGCCTGTTTTGACTTTGGTAAGACCAGTCTCATCAGATGTATTGCTTGCAATGTTTATCTAGTGCTTTCACACTCAAACTGGGCATATAAATAGATGTTTGTTGCTGAAGGAAGCAGTTCTTAAAGTACCTGATTTTAACCAGGACAAGAAATTGGATATAGCATTAAAAGCACTTTTGATCATGTTGACAAACCAGTTTCCTTTGTGCAAATGCTAAATGGTGCTATTTTAAATTGGAGGTTTTCCACATTTTCTTGCAGTGGTATCCTTAAAAATTTCAGAAGTTTATGAGTCCATAAATCCCTCTACTTAGTACCCCAATATTGTAGGCAATCCTCTAGACAATATGTTTCACCAGGTTCAAAAAACCCACTCAAAAAAGCCAGTAAAGTTTTTCCCTCCCCCGAACTCTCTAATGAAAGAATGTTCCAGACCTTTATTTCATTGGCATTTGGAAATATTGTAATTTTTATCTAGGCTGGGTTCTGGAGCAGTTTATATTGATTTGTTGTTATACTAATACAGGTTGTGAGTCCAGTTTACTCTTATTCACCTCCTGATTTTTGCCTCATTTTCAAAAGGAGAACTCATACTGCTACTCTTCATTTTGTGGACTGAAGCACCCTAATTTTTCACATCCTGTTTTACTCTTGATCCTCTCTTCATCTGAACATCCTAGTAGCATGTTTCTCTGTAATAGAGTTGACTAGAACACAGATGAGGTTTTACCAGAACAGTGCATAATGATAGGAAAGTTTATCTCTGCTGAAGATACCTTGGGATTTTTAGGGTCATGTTCTGTACATGGCTCATGGCCATGGGGTGAGCAGTTACCTTAATGACACCTTGCTCTACTCTTTCAAGTTTAAACTCTGAGCAGATGGGTTTCCTTAAAAGGCCTTTCCACTCATTGCATTTGAACTGCTGCATGTAAAATAGTTCCCACCTTCAAGCAGAACAAAACTGTAAGAAACATTTTATATTCTGTGCTAAACATAAAGATGTATGAAATGTAGCTTGTTTACACAAAAAGGGACAGAGAGGCTCCACAAAGAAATCATGTGCACTATGAAAAATAAGCCAATCATAAGTACTTTCGACCACCAGCCTGTGTCCTGCTTAGTCATTCTTTGCTAGGAATTTGACCTGACATAAGTTTAAAGCTGGGGTTTCAGAGATGTTCATGTCCTGAGTTCAGGGAGATTTCTGGGGAGACTGTAAAGCATAATGCAGCAGATTATATTGCTCTTTGATGGAAAATTAGATAGCAGCCAAAGAAGGCCTTGGCAAAGCAGAGTAAGACATTTAATCCACTTTCTCCACTCAACATCTACATTTTTACCCTGTTTGTAGATACAGTGATGAGGAGGGTTATCAATTCTTTTGAGGGCAGAACAAGCATTCCTTCTTGAATGCCAGTGTTTCTTCTTTTGTCATCAAGAACATGTTACTGTCTCATCTGCAATGAGCTCTGTATTTTGTTGTTGCTGCCTCTTTTTGGAGAGTGCTTCTTGTGCAACTGTTTCATCACACACACAAAAAAAAGTCATGTAAATATCCTTTGTCTTAATTAGAAATAGATTTCCCCGTTCTTCAGTCACATAGAACATGATTTCCTCTACATTACTTTTAATTCTTTGGTTTTAAGTTCCTAGCCCAAGCCATTAGGTTTAAGCTTGTCCTGTACTAAATCACATGAAGATGAGCATCCCCCCAGAAAACCAATTCTTCTTATCAGGTGCATGTTTAAGATACATAGAATACATCAAATCACTCATCACTGATAAAAATAATTATCACTGATAATCTTAGGTTGAAGACTTAACCTTTGAAGAGATGAAAATAGGAGAACTTCTTATCATTTTACTAAAACACAGTGTCTCTAGAACTGAAAAACTTCTGTATCTAACCTCTTTGGAACGTCTATAGTAGCACTGTCAATGGTCTGCATCCACAGATTCTTCAGAATATAAACTTTCCAAAATTCCAAATGGGGATGAAATTCTTAGCTTTTAGTGCTCTATTATTTTTTTCCAGAACACAATAAGTAAACAAAGGATGGAAATTAAAATGTAGTAGTCCCTTCATGTTCTCCAAAGATTTTTTTTGGCTACCTCAGCCTCACAAGAATGCCACGATTTCTTTCATTATTCATGAGAAGAGCAAGGTAGAATGCCTCCAGATGTAAATATCCTTACTATGCCAGTATGGTAATATTGATTCCTGGCCCATTTTTCTCTGAAGTACTGAAGAAAATCTTTGCAATCCTATTTTTCACCCACAGAGGTGGTGACAGAAGGTCAGAGAAATGGACATGTCAAGAACTTCAGATCTGAGCATAAATGCAAAATAATGAAAAATCCCCAAAAGGAATGAAAAGAAACTAGAACTAGAAGAAAAAGTATTATAGATTTGAAGAGAAATAAAAGAAAATAATTAAGGAAAATTGAAACACTGCTGTAGCTTTATATTACTCTACTCATTTTAGTATTATCTTGGCTTCCAAATCCTGATCTTCAGTTTCTTCTATAGCCCTGTCTTATTCAATCTTCAGAATTTCTTCCTTTGTACTTGACTGTATCCCAACTATCCAAATGAAATTATGTGCCTGGACTGAGGTTCCTAAGGGACTACCTTAGCAATATTGAATAGTAATGGAGTTGAAAATAGAGAAGAAAGACAGCAAAGGAGAAAAGAAAAATAAGAGAAAAAAGGTTGACAAAAGAAAGCTCCACCTTCTGCTGCAGCTTCCTAAGCACGTACATGCACTCCTTCCCTTTCCATAAATTTGTAATAGAAATTAAAAGATTACATACAAGCCATTTTCACCATTCTTTACAGACATCCTTTTCCCATTGAAAGTCCTTGTCATATTTTACCTTAGGAACAATGTTTTCCATTACTTTTTTTTAAAGGCACAGCTCTGTAAACCCCAGTGTATTTGTTGTAAACAGGAATTCAGCTGAGACAGGCAAGCCAGGTTACACATCCGAAGTGTAATTACTGTATTGGTAGCCTGCGTAATGACAGCTGCTGCATTCAACATTTCCACAGGAGTTGTCATTTATATATTGTGCTCACAAGGTTCTACATCCTGCTACAGGTCACATTGTAATTTGAGATTGCTTTGAGTTAGAAAATGTACCAGGAATTTCCTACCTACTTTGCTGACTAGTGATGTGGTAATTTACTGTTTATCTTTTGTTAAACAAGGTTCTCTGTTAATATGTTTTCATAATTAATGGAAAAAATAATTTTCAGAAATGCAATATGTTTAATGTACATTTGACTTATCTTCCTAAGAACTCTGTCAATAGCCTGGTAACCAGGGAGCTGACACTGATAAATTTCTTACCTTCCGCTTAATTGAAGATCTGTTATGGTTCACATTTTCCTAGCAACACTTGCAGATGCTTTTAAATTCAAATGCAGTGTTCTCCTCTGACTAATCATACTTTACTAACAATTTCAGCATTAAAAAATAGTAAAAAAACCTCTAGAGCTCTAAGTTCTGTTCCTGGCTCTGCAGCAGATGCAGTTTTTCCTCAAGTTACTGGATCATGCTGCCTCACACACAATTTAAAACCCTTTGACTAACTTCTGGTAATACATTTTTTTTTATAATTAGAAAGATTCTATTTAATCAATTGAAGACAGTAGGTTGCATTATATGGAGTTATTTTCTCAGGATAATTAAGGAGAGGTCCTGCCATTCACAGATAAATTTTATCTTCTTGAACTGAATAGAACGAATTGAAAATTCCCACTGACTTTCTTAAATCAAAACAGCATAAGACAGTCCTCAGGTCTGGAATACAAAAGCAAATACAAGAGGGTTCATTATCACAAGGTATTTACTTGTGACAATGGAAATAATACTGCAGGAGTAGTTCCTCTGATTTGTATGAGAGGCAGGACTGAGCTTTTGGAGGAAGTGCAAACCCCACGTAAAACTCAATTGAATGAGACCGCTTTCATCCAGACAGGGTGCAAATCAACCCAGAGTTCTGCACTGAGGAACATGTAAGTCAATGGGAGTGTGAAAAGCTGTGATTTGTACCTGTTTTTGTGCAGCAAGTGGAAACCCCTGTGCTGGCTGCTCTGGTGGCCGTGGATGGTCCCCAGCAGGCACTGCAGGGGATGCAGGTGGTGTTTCAGTCCCTGTCCCGTGTGTCCCTTGCAGGTTGGAAAGGGTGGGATTGCAGCAGGCAGAGTAGAGCAGATTCAGTTCTCACTGACAGGAGGTTTGCCATTCTAATCAACATTTTTTTTCCTTTTCCCCCAAGAAAGTACCTAAGGCAGAGTTACTCTAAATTTGTCCCACAGCTGTGCAGTTTAAATTATGAGTATTTCTTCAGGAAGAACATTGAGTCCATTTGTCTTTAATAGAGTCCCCCTGCTGTAACTGCTGACATATTTTGGTTGGATGAAGGCAATTCAGGGAAGAAAACAAATAGAGGGGGGATAATGGCCAGTCCCTAGGGATGGAAATGTTACACAAACACAACAAACACATGCACAACAGTGCTCAGGCAGGGCACTGCTGTTTCCAGTTTAGATTAGCCAGTGGCAGCTTGACTTTGGATAGGCCCATTGCGTACTTTAAAGAGCAATAAAAAGGATGCAAGCTATTTTATGGGGGGTCACAATCCCTTCTGATGTAGCCATATGTTCACTCCTCACTCCACTGGTGAAAATCTTCTTAAGAGAAATTTAAAACAACAGTTTTGTCTTGAGTTAACTTATGACCAGCAACTTTTAAGGAGTTATTATTTTAAAGACTAATCTGGACTAACTTTGTAATTATTTATTCCTGAATAATATTTCTGGTGGGCCTTTGTCTAGAGCACAAGATACTATGAGCCAGCCTTATATATGCTACTTTCCTTAATAGTCTTTGTCTCACAATCCTTTTAAGCTGGTGAGCAACAGTTAATACCATTTTGCAATATTATAAACCACTGCAGGCCAATGAAGATGATGGTGTTATAGCTTAGATTTCCTTTCTTTTTCTCACTGCCAGGAACTAGGCTCATGCCCACCATAAACAGCTGCCAATAAGTTTTTCTGCATCAGGAAGATAGAAATTTCTCCAGATGACTGAGTCAAGCAAATTCCAGGGCATATTTTAAAATGAAGTTGCTAAAACCTGCCAAAAACCCACAAGTCAGCTCTCCATGTAAAAGCATGATCACAGCTGTATTTTAGAGGAAGCACGTGAAAAACTGTTTTGAAAGGGAAGATGTTTCTTCAGACATCTTGGTGCTCAGACACTGCTTATGTGAAAAGAAACCATGATGCATCAAATACAAAAATAAATGCAATTCCTATGTTTTGTGGTATTTATTGATGCAGATAAAACAGAGAAGATGCCTGGGTCTGCAGAACACTGGGAGGAAAGAAATGGCTTTTCTAAATGTGCTGCCCTCAGGGGACTGGGTCTGTTGTTTAGAAAAGAGCAGTGCAGGATGATGCTGATGTAAGGAGCTCCAAGTTATGATAATGCAGATTGCAGCTTGACAGGCTTGATGAGCAGCCAAGACAGCATGTTTCTGCTCTCCCTGCCAGGCACAGCAGCACCAGGGGACTCATCCAGTGCCCACAACAGGCACTGAGGACAGAGTCACCAGTGTCACCAGCAGTGTTGACACAGGCAATAAAATTACCTTTTCCCCCTCTGTCACTACAGATGTCACTGTGTGTTAGAAACGTGTGTGTCCTTGCTGCCCAGCTGCAGCTCACCTTCCTGGGCAATTTTCAGCATCTCACATCCTTGCCTTGAGGTTGTGTAACCATCTGATGGGCTGCAGTGCTGCAGTATCATTTCCAAAAGTCAGTAACAATATTTCTGCAGGATCTTTCAAATTTTATGCTGAAATCTCCAAATGACCCACTAAGATGACCTCATTTGTCTTCAGGAAGTATTCTTCACATTCTTGTGTTTGAACAGTTCTTGTATTTGAACAGTTCTGAGGAACTCACTTTGCACTCAGGGCATGACTTTCTCACAAACTTTCTGTAACTAAATGTCATTCTGTACTCCTAGTTGATTATGGATTTTGAAAAAGATGTCTAATATAAATACATATTGCTGTGTACAACATTGAAGGGTTGGACAAGACATATTCTGCAGGGATTAAAACTTTTGTCATTAATGAAAGATAAATGTGATAAAAAAGTTAATTTTAATTTTAATTTATTAATGCTATTATACACCATAACATGTAACAAAATTAATTTTCTCTGCAGAGCAATAGTATCTTCAGGGAAAAACAGTAAACACTGAGAGAAATGTATTCTTTTAGGTTCCCCCCTCTCCTCGGTCTTCACAACTGAGGACTCTTACAAGACTAAAAAATAATTACCACAACAAGAACATATCAGCATAGTAAGTATTTGTGTTGCCTCTAAAAAGCAGGTTGTTGAATTATTCTCCTTAAAATATGTAATGAATTCTAAAAACATCCAACACAATGAAATCTCCCCCCAAAACAGAGGAGAATTTTATGCAATATTTGTGCACGATTTTTTTCAAGCAAAATTGATTAGGAAAATAATTGGCAGAAATAGTTATGAAACAGATTCCCCTCCCCCCCCCCCCAATTCTGCAGTTAGTGATGACGATGATGATGATGATGATGTTTTGGAGTACCTTTTCTTAGTGAAAAGTTTTGAAAAGTTTGGCAAAAGTGCAGAAAATGCTTTACATTCTGTCAAAATTTGTGATGAAGGAATAAACCTCCCCGTTCATTATCGACAATTTTCAAAACGGCACCACTGAAACAGACAAAATGCTTAACCGTGGAACGCTGTCTCAACAGTGTTTTCGAGTTACACTGGGAGCTGACCTGGCTTCCCCTTGCCCTCTGACTTTACCCGGGGCATAACTGAGCCCTGACACAAGCAGACAACTACTCTGGGGCATAACACGGAAAATAAAATACTTCCCTCCGCAGCGTGCGGAGGACACTCCGCATCTCAGGCTGCACCGCCGCTAATCAAGCCGCGTGTGCGCCACTTGAGCGCACCGGCGCTGGGGATCGATGGCAGCAGATCCATCCCTGGGCGCTGCCAGCTGAGCGCGCAGCGCCGGCCCCGCGCCGCACAAAAGCGGGACGGGGCGAGCCCCGCGGCGCAGAGCGCGGCACGGGCGGCAGGGCCGGCACTCGCTCCGCCCGGGCAGCATCGCCCTCCGCCCGGGCAGCATCGCCCTCCGGACGGGCAGCATCGCCCTCCGGACGGGCAGCATCGCCCTCCGCCCGGGCAGCGTCGCCCCCGGACGGGCAGCATCGCCCTCCGCCCGGGCAGCATCGCCCTCCGGACGGGCAGCATCGCCCCCGGACGGGCGGCCCCGCTCCCGGGCCGCGGCACAGCGGCACTGCCTGGGCGTGCCGGGTAGGTGGCTGCGCGGGGCAGCGGGCGGTGCGCGACTCCCCAGGGGAACCGAGCGGGACGTCCCCGGCCCGGGGCGAGGCGCCGGGGGTGCAGTGCGGGACCGCCAGGCAAAGTGCGGGGACGCTCCGGAGAGAAGAGGAAACCGCGGGGGTGGGACTCCGCCACAGAGCGGGATCCCTGGGGCGTGGAGCGGGGAGCACCGACCGCCCGGGCGTGAGCGCACCGGGACCCCCGGAGGCAAAGCGACACCGCTCGGGCACGGTGCGGCACCGCGGGGAGCGGAGCGGGGCCCCCGAGGGCGCCGCGGGACGGGAGCGGGGCGCGGGGCCGGGGGATGCCCGGGGCCGGGGAGGGGACTGGCCCGAGCCCGCCTGCAGCCGCCTGCCTTCCCCTCCCACCCCGGGCGGCCCCGCGGAGCCGGCGGAGCGCGGCGGCTCCAGGGAGGCAGCGCTGCCCCGGCCCGCGGCGGAGCGGCCCCGGGGCAGCGGCTGCGGCTCGGAGGGGACGGCGCGGAGTCCGGCGCGGCTCCCGCGGCGGCGGAGGTTCGATGTCTTCTCTTTGCCTTTTGCGGGCAAACAGTCGGGGGAGGAGGAGGAAGAGGGGTGCACAGGATGCCACCCGGGGCAGGGGAGCCTCGGCGCGTTCGCCGCCCCGCCGAAGTCTCGGCTCGGGACGCGCAGCCCCTCTGCGGGGAGGCGGCTCCGGAGCGGGGCCGCGGGCACCGCTCTGGCCCTCGGAGGGGACGCGTCCTGCCGGGATCTCCGCGGCTGCTTTGTCATGGCCTGAGCGGGAGAGGGTCAATAGCGATGCCTCTGAGTCCTTTTGCATTGTACCTTGTCTATTAGAAACTCGTTTAGGTTAAAAAGTAAACTAGATTTAAGCAGCTGTGAATGGCTACAGTAGTCTTTGTGGCTAAGGAAATGTGGAAGAAGTTTCTTCACTATGCATGTCTGGGTTAAAGTAGACTTATACTAAGTTGGGGATAGTTAACGAGATTTTAGAACTAAGTGGATTTTGAAGGAGCTTTCTCTTTTTATGAATGACTTTTTAAATGTTCATTTGCAGGACAGTGAAAGTTTTCTCTGCTTATTTTCTGGGTTTTCTTGCCTGCGAGATCGCTGTGTACTATTTTTTATTTGCATAATGCAGAGCACAGCTGCTGGTTATTCTGGGAGTTGAACTCAGTGTGTCTGCTGGGCAAGGTAGACCTCAAGATATGAGCAGTGGCAGTGTATTGATTCCATTAGCGGAATTTACAGATCTACCGACAGATTCCTTTTAACACAGTCGCTTTCCCAGAATTAAAGTTCTCCTCCGAGCGCCTGTCACTGGTCTAGGCCAATAGATGGCATAAGGCACTCGAGCTACCGTCCTGAGGGGACAGAGGGAGCAGGCACGCCTCTTGTACGGGAGCCAGGAGTTTCAGAGGGGATGTATAACTCAAGTTCTGGGTGTCTGACTTGGGATACCTGGGGCAGATCTCATTTGCAGAAACATGTCCTGGACCACTCATTCTTACTTTCCTCAGTCAAAATTGCAGCATTTCCCAAAATATTTCCTCTAATCAGTTAGGGTTAAATGACTTACAGCTTTGGTAGGAATTGATCTGAGTTCATATCCTAAGCCACGAAGCAGAAGTGGCTTTTTAACTTTGCATGATGTATTTAATATCTGCTGCTGGGGGAAAGATGTCCCTAGCAGCAGGGTTGAAACCAGTAGTCATTTGGGGGAATGAAAGACAATTATAAGGCTTATAAGGAAGAAACTTTTTAGCTTCTGTATCTAAATTTCTGCTGAGATAGCACTGTGGGTAGACAAAAATGATTTTATGTTCTGAAATTGTGTAAATTATTTAAATACAGGTAGGTAGCTTAATGATGATAAAAGAACTTTAACGGACAGTAGTCTGTTAGCTTTTACAAGGGTGCTTCTTAGATTTCAAAACAGTTTTCTTTTAAAAGAGGGGCACAATATCATTCATTTTTTTACAATTTCAGGAATTAAAGTATGGGGAAGGTCCAGAAATAATACCAGATTTCCTAAATCACAGTTCTTTACTTGTCTGTTATATCTGCTTTATAGTGTCTGGATAAATTTAAGAGGGTCTTGCAATTATAAAAAGAATAAATATATACGTATTTGTAGCAGAGGTTATTAAAGCTCTTTTTTAAGAGACCTTCTTCCTTGTCTGTAAATGTCTATGTCTTATTACCTGTCTCAGCACTAAAGCAACCCACAGAAGTTGTAGCAGCCCTTCAACTTCCTATTGATGAGTGTGGGCAAAAAAAAATCAATGATAAGCTTTCAGCTGAGCTGATGCAAACTGCAGTGTGACCTCTAGAATTGTTCCTGGGACAGGTGAGGTCAGATGTTTTGCTAGAATGTCCTTTGTAGAGACAGAGAGGTCCTGAAGGAGGAGAAGTTCTTTGCTCACCCCCTCTAGGACTTAGCAACTTTACCAGGGCAAGAAAAATAAAACCACCTCAAACCTGAAACGATGACAAATTGGTGTTTAGCCACCAGTACCACCTTAGCTGTGCAATTACAGCCACAGGCAGGATAAAATCAACTACTAACTCTCAGTGCCAAGACCATTCAGCCTCAGTGCAAAACAAGGTTCTGCAGTGACCGAGCCGAGCTACAGAGGCACCTTAGACCTGCCTGGAGAGTGAGGCAGCCGAGCTTTCAGCACTCAGCACTGGTGCATCTGCCAGAGGTGTGCTTTTTGTTCTGGCTGAGCCCCTGGCCAGGCTGGTGTTGGACACGTGTCCTGCCTCGGTGCTGGGATGGCTCCAGAGACTGCTGCCATGGCTGTTGGCATCCCCGTGCTGCCAGCTGGGCTGGCTGAGCCCACAGCCTCTCAGGTGAAGTGAGTGCTGCTTAACAAGGAGGGTGGGTGAAAGGCAGTCTGTATCCTGCTGGGCATTATCCCTGCCAGCAGCCTGACCTTCAGCTTGGTTACTTGAGAACAGGTCGAGAACATGCTTTTGGTCTTACCTCCTGGAATCCCTGTCTAAGCCCATTTGTTTGCAGCACGTCTCCTGTCCAAAGACTCTTGATTTAAGGAACTTGTTTACTTCCTATTGGGGCACATATATTGAAGAGATCTGCCCAAGGCTAATGACCAGAAACAAGGCTCACATCTCTAAACTCTCATCATTATCTGCCTTGCAAATTTTCAGTTGTGGGACATCTGCCAAGGACACATAATAAACAGAGATCATGAATAAATAAAATGTACTCCACTAATCTGTGGATATTTTCTTTTTATCTTGCCTTTGCCCCATCACTTTGTTTTTATTTCTTGTTCTTCATCTATTTTTTTATATCTGTTAAGCCTCGCCTTTTAATTTATGGCATCATCTTATTTTCTTCCTGTGTTGCCTCTTCACTTTCTGAGGGGGAAGGCAACCCAAGGAAACCAGGCAGGATGCTGTCATTGCCATTGCATGGTTATATGTGGAGGACCAAATCCTCAGCTGACAGAAACTGTCCTTGACCTGTTCCAGACAATGTTCTGCACCAATAAATGCCAGGGGATGATCTGCTTCAAGATGATCATCTGCTTCAAGATACTATCTCAGTATGTTGCTCCATTCTTTACTTTTTTTTTCTTTTTTTTTTATACCTTATTTCCTTCTGGTCCTTTTCATTTTCCCATATTTTACTGCTGCTTCTTTCTTTATTACTGTACTTTCCATTTTTCGTGAATGTGTTCTGCTCATCTTGTCTCATTCATATTGTACCTGACATCCTAACAGCACTGTGTTAAGCTGCTGTCATCTGTCATTTGTGGATAACTGGCTCGTTTTTCTTGCAAGGGTGTTCTGTATATGACAGTTGCTTGTAATGGTTTTCTTTTGTTTTTGTTTTTTTTTTTTTCATTCTATTTTAAGGGAGATGACTTCTAGAATAGTTATTTCTCTTGCAGAGGGAGATGATATTGACTGTGTTGGTCTTTAGTTTCTGAGGTAGCTCATTCCACAGTAATTTTCAAGAGACATCTGCCTTCTGGCAAGATGAGCTTTATGATTTGTATTAGAAGGTCCCATTGTGGTCACTGTTTTTGTTCTGCTTACTTTACTGCACTTTTGGGGCCATTTGCTATGTTACAAGTAAAGCCTGAGAGCTCAATTTTTGTACATTGTTCAGCAAGGAGCTCAGGTAAGTCTGGAGTAAACGTGGTGGTCTCTGTGTGCTGGTAATGTTGATATAAAGGTGTGGAAGGTTTCACTCATTTGGCCCTCTCTAAATTGTTTATGTCACTGTCTGCTGGGTATTCCTGATCTCCCTAGTCATAGCATGAATTTCTGTTCTCCTTTTTTTATCCACAAACCCTCCAGCTCATCTTCTTGCCTTTCACACTAAGGTGTCTTAGCCATTTTGCCTTCCCATCCCTGACAGGTGAGGGGGACTGAGGTGGTGGGTCTTGGTGTACCAGCTCTGATAGCTGCTGAGGAATTTCTGGGAGGGGGTTCCAAGAGAGGCCACTATGGCTCAGCCCTTCAGACTCCCTTTTCTTCATAGCAGCCACCTGTCCTGGCTGCAGACATCAGACATCTGATTTTGGCTTGCTCGGTGTCTGCTGCCATCTCCTTCAGGCAGGTTTATGTCTTAGAGGTTGATCTTGGACAGGAGAGCTGCTGGACTCTGAATCCAGAATCAATCCACAGGCAGTGTGGCACCATCCTCACCTGTGCCAGCAGCAGCAAGAGATGCAGTTGTCCCTTCTTGCCCTGTGAGGTGTTGTGCTGTGGAGGTGCACGTGTGCAGCTGGAGCTAAGAAAAGGCTAAGAAATTAACTTTTCCCTTTTAAAAATTTTTTTGGTCTTACCAGCCTGCCAGTAAAAACCAGCAAAGGTCACATGGACAAAATGGAGTGTGGATGGTTTAAGGAGGACAGGTTATTTATGATCTGAAGCAGGATTTTTCTTCCTCCTTTTTCTTCCTTTTTTTTACATTTATGTCCTTTGTTCATCAGCTTGGACAAGCAGTTTAGATGCCAACTGATATCTTAAAAACTGGTTGATTCTTCCACATGTTTAATCATTCTAGCCCAATGCCACGGTAATGACAGGCACAGAGCTCAACTTGTGAAGAGGATTTCTTGTCTTCTCCTCAGAGTAATGGCAGATTCATGGACTTGGGAATGTTGAAGTATGTTAACCTGCTAGAAGGTCACATCTCAAGTCTCAGATCCAGCTTCCAAAGTATCTGCCTCAGAGCACTTAGTAAAGTGCTGTGAGATTTGTGGACAAAAGCTGTCTTGGACATCAATCTTGTAAAATTTAGTATTGGCAATTTGACATATAGAGTTTCATATTTCTCTGTTTTTTTTTTTGTTGTTTGAGCCTAACAAATTGACTGTTGATGTTCATATAAGTGGGAGGCAGATAATCAACTCAGGAAAAATCTATGACAGCTTTTGTTTGCATGGAGGAGTTACAACACAGCCTGGGTAGTTTCATAAAAATTGGAAGCACTTTCTGAGTGCTCTGCCATGCTCCTTGCTTCTCTTCTATCTCCTCTCCTTCAGCAGACAAGAGCTGCTGCTCTTTCCAGTGGTGTTAGCTGCTGTACTGGCTTCAGCTGTAAAACCTTTCTGGTAGTACCATGGTGGTGTGTGTTCCAGGGAGCAAGGGGGGTCTCACTCCTCGCTTCAGTGAGAGAAGAATCAACATCCTAGTTTATGAGATGCAGTTATAAATATATAATACTAATTTCGTGGACAATTGTTGTCAATCAGTATGTTTAAAACAGGGGTGGTGGAAGACTGAGTATGTCCCAAAGAAGACTCCTTTTTATTGAAGGCTTTATCTCATATATATGTATGTATATATTTATATATATAATTCTTTAGTTATTTCAATCATTTACTGCTGACTTAATTAGGTTATGATTCCAAAGCTGCTTTGTAATTTTATGAACTGCATTTATTGCCCGTTGAGAGAAGAGCAAATAGAGCCATAAGTTAGTTTTTCATTTTGAAAACAGCTCACTCATTACTGCAGCACAAATGTAAATCAGTCCTCCATGGTTTAGCTGTAGCTAATGACAGGCATTGAATGATGATTTCAGCGTGACATTTTAGGGGCAGACACCTTTTCCCTTGAATAAGCTGCTGAAAATGATGCTGCCTTGTATATTCTTCTTAAGCTAAGAAGATCTGTGTGTCTTCCTGTCCAGTGCAATGTTTGCTCTGAAAAGGGCAGGCAGCATAGATCAATACTGCTCTTTTAATTCACCCATGAAATTGGTAAAAGCTTGAACTGGACAAGGGGGATAGAATGAGTTCTTGGTGGTATTTTAGCTCGGTGCTGTTAGTCTGGAAACAGTCATGGTGTTTATGTTCTCATTGTAAGCTGTTCTTTTGAGGGAATCGTGATTCTGTTTTACAGTTTGCTGGATGTTAGACCAGGTAGAGAGAAGTTTTTTCCCACTTACATTGATTAATTTGATACGATGACAGAAAAGAACAAAACAAAGGGAAAATTAGCTCACAACATGTTTGGTTCTCAAATAAGTGTTATTGTGGATTCACATTGAAACCTGTGAATTTTGAAAGTGAGAAAAGCTTAATCTGCAAGCACTTGCTGCTAGGCATCGTGCTTGTTTGTGCCTCTCTGGGATGCTCCATCCATTTCCTGGCAGTGAAGCCAGTTTTTACTGAGGTCTTCTGTAACTGCTAGAGGCAGGGATGTGTTTCAGCCTTCTTGAGTTATCACTTATCCTTGGAGCTGAGCAAAGCCCTGGTTTGAGGGAATACTCAAACACAGTTTTATTCATTAGCTTGTAAGAAGTCCAACGTGACTTGAAAAGACTCCCTTTGCTTGTGTGTATTCAACTCTATCTGAAAACTTTGAACTCTGAATAAATAGGACTGAGTCTCAGCTGACTAAGAGAACATGTCTGATTGCCTAAAACCCAAGGAGCTCTAAGAA
The DNA here is from genome assembly GCA_003676055.1 of Chloebia gouldiae. NCBI lineage: Eukaryota > Metazoa > Chordata > Aves > Passeriformes > Passeridae > Chloebia > Chloebia gouldiae. The sequence goes on along the minus strand of QUSF01000002.1, from coordinate 7,409,949 downwards.
CTCCTCGCCCTGAGACTTGGGTCTAAGCAATCAGACATGTTCTCTTAGATAAGTATTACTGATTTCAAATGATATTCAGATACAAAGTCTGAGGGCTTTGGTAAAACTGCCTCACAAATGAAGTGAGAGGCAGAAATTGTCATTTTTCTCTCCAGAGTTTTACTGAGCACATACTGAAGTACTTCATTCAAAAGTAGACAGAAAGAAAAAAACCATAATTTCAAGTATCTTCCTTTTCTTCTAGAGAGTTGAAGATTAGCATTCCCCTTAAGGCCAAACAAATTTTTGCTTACAGTGAGGTTCAGTGTTGCTTTGCTTCAGGCAGCAGCTTATAAAGGGAAACTACCAAAACCACCCAATTTTGTTTTGCTCTTGGTTTCTTCCAATGCACTGTATAGGCTTAATTAACTCTTCTTTCTTGGAAGACATGTAGTTAGGATGTCAGATGTTCCTCTGGACCTCTTGGTACCTTCAAAATCCTGAGGGCTTGTTATGGAAGTTTATGCATCTATCTAGCTGAAGTTTAGCCCAGGCAAAAACCTAAGAAATCCCTTGTCCTGTTAAAGTCTTCCACAAAACATCTGCTAATTTTGCGGCATTAAGATTTATGCAGCCACACACCTTCATTTTTCCCTCTCTGGACATTTGTGTGGGTCATCTTAAATGTTTGAACAATATATTTGTAAAAAAAAAAAGGTGGGGGAAGTAAGGAGAGAAAGGGATGGGTTCTGACTTCTGAAACTTCTTCTAATCTGGTTGGAGTTTATATCTGTTCCAAACTTTCTGTCATTGGAAGACAACAGCAAAAATAGCACTAGAGTAATTTTATAAGGTCTGACTTTGAGTTGATTAAATGGCTGTATTGTTACGGGCTATGCAAACACATGTACTAGCCATAATCCAGCCCACACACACAGCACCCCCAGCACCTTACAAATTGTGCCAATATGTGATATTACTGTGCATATGTAGATCCAGGTGATGGTGTCTACTCAACACTTCCTGAAGAAACATTGGGTAATAATACTGACAAGTGCTGAAATGAATTGGACTGGTTAGGACTGATACTTATTTTGTGAAAAGAACTTACTTGCTGGCTGTTCCTTTTTGTGTGCAATGACAATGCCTCAGCTTCTATGAATATTCAGTTGAACAGTGGTGCAGTGATGCAATTCTATATCTTAGCCTGTCACATACTCACTTCACACATTTTCTAGCAAATGTCCTTTCTTGCTGAATGATTTGTGGGCACATCTAGGTTGAAATAAACAGGGAAAACACCTTTGTTTTTTAAGGACTGAGATAAGTAATAATACACTGGTTGACTGATGGGATGCTGTTAAAAGGGCTGTCAGCATCCTGGAGAAACTCCATTTAGGATGAAGTAGCCCCATGCAACAGTCTGGGGGGCTGACTGAATGGAAAGCAGCTGAAGAGAAGGACATGAGCGTGCAGAACACAAGGGAGCACGGTGCCCTCACAGTGGGGGCCAGCTGCATCCCAGGCTTTGTCAGCAATGCTGCAGCCAGCAGGTCCCAGAAGGAGTCACTGAACCCAGATGGGACAGAAGAGTGTCTAACTAGGCTTTAGGAGAAATATTTTCCCCATAAGAGGGGTCTGATTGGGTCAGGTTACCAAAGAGTTTGGGAAACTTTGGAGATGTTAAAAAAACCAATTGGTCCTGAACAGTCTTCTTTCACTGAACCAGTTTTGACACTGGATGGGACAAGATGACCTTTAAAGGATCTTTTCATCACAATTTAGTTTGTTATGCTACCTGGAAAGTCAAGAGAAGCAAAGGATGTCCAGTGTAGGAGCAGTGAGCGTGTACCAAAATCTGAGTGCTCCAGGAAATGGAGGCTTCTGGAGGCCTCAGTGTGGGTAAGGTTTGCAGTGTGGCTCTGAACCACATGTGCCTTGCAGATATTTTTTTCCAGCTGCCTCCACATATCCTTCCTTAGCCTGTGGCCTCAAGTCAGGCATATTAGCACATTGTAAAAGTTACTGGGATGCTTTGAAAGTGAATTTTGGATCACAGCAGACTGCAGAACTTATACGTAAGTGAGATTTGGAGCTCTGCTTTAGAGTTGTCTGGGGTCAAGAGAATTTATATTGAGCAGTACCGACTCCTTTAGTGAGATTAATATGCTGCAAACACAAGTGTTTTTACAGATTTTCAGTTGAAGGTTTCACTCAAAATATTCACAATAAAAATTGCTTGTGTTGTTGTTGCCTAAGAGATTCTGATTATCTTGGAGAACTTCACTGTGGTAAAGAAAATCTTTGTTTATTTTAATAGATTTTTTCCAAAACATAAAAAAATAAATACAATGTAACTTTATCTACTCAGACTGTCAAGTAAAACTAAATATGTGAAGTAAAACTAAATATATAGCAAAGGAAGGAACTCACTTGTGGAGAATTTGTAGATACTCTGTTTCTGCTGTCCATCCTCAGTGACTCCATCACATTCCAAATCTGCTGTACATGTACACATCCATGGGCCCAGACTGCATCACCATATGCTTAAATAGATGTTAGGAAAATAATTTAATGAGAACAAGGGCATTCAAGTATTGGACCAGATTCCACAACCTATCTGGAGAGGCTTTATCATGGGACATGAAATAAACATCTGCCAAAATTTTTCTAGACGTAGCTGATCGTGCCTTCAGGAGGGGAGAAGCTGAATTATATTACTCTTCAAGGTTCATTCTAAGCCTGTTTTCTGTGTTCAGTGGTATATTACAAATGTAAGCATCTTATTTCTAAACAAATTAAAAGGATTCCAGCAAATGGGCTGAGGTACACCCAGAACAATATTGCAGGGAGATGATTTTTTCTGTTCAAGCACCTTACCCCAAAGCCAGGACTTTGCAAAATAAAAGTATAATGGATTTAAAAGTCATGTGTAGCCAGGTGAGTGCTCTGAAGCTGAATTGCCCTTTTAGCTCTGCTGCTCCTGTGGCTGCTGCTAGTGAGAGCGTTGCTGGTAGCTGGTTTCAGGTCTCCTTACAGTTTTTTCTGCTGTAATATGTTACAACATCTTGGTGTTTATGTTCATGTCTCTTCCCACCTTAAGAAAGAAAAGTCCTACTTTATGTGGTGCATGGATTTTAGATTGTTCAGAACAGCTTTTTTACCCAGTGAAACTGACTTTGTGATTGGATTTGTGTCCTTTAAAAATATTACCTTGCTTCCAAAAATGAAAAAAGTTAATACATAAAAAAAAAAAAAGTAAAGAAATTAGGAGTGGGAAGAGATAATCTGGGAGCAGAAATTATCAACAGCTCTGTCATGTGTACTAGGAATAGGAGGACAGGTCCTCAGACTCCAAAGGGAGAAATGAGGATAGCTGATTTTACTTTGCTGACAGAAAATGTAGGATAGACAAACAAATAGAAGATTTTGAGTATCAGATCAGTCTTCTTAGCAGTAAGCTAAATCTTAGTTTTAACACTCTGTACCCCTTCCACAAACAATAAGAGTATTCTGACTTGCACCAAGGTCAGCATTTCTTTCCTAAACATGGAAGAGTTATGGCTCTATATAATTTGCCACTGTGCTTGTGAACCATTAACACCCTCCTTAAAAACTGAGGAAGGTCTTCAATGGTTCATGGATCTGTGTATTAGAGAACATATGTCTAATTGTTCATCCCTTTATGTTAGGCCTGGAGGAGCTGTGCTGGGATAGGTGGGGCAGTTTCTCACCTCTGCCATCCTAACCCTCGATACAACCATGGACATTGAAACTGCACTGTAAATACAGGAATGGTATTTAGATTTTCTATGCTAGATAAATATTTTGTTGTTGTTTTTATTAGCTGCTATAGGGCTGAACTGTCAGAATGCATTTGACTGCTGGCTCTGGGCCCACATGTCTCAGGGTACCAGTACTGGAGTTGTGCCTGATAGCTTTTGGGGAGGCTGTGGAGGAGGTAATGGTGTGAGAGAGATATGGGCTTGTTTGTGGGCAGCTGATCTGCTGTGTGGCTTCAGGGACGCTGCTCTCTGGGTCTGGGTACCTGCATTATTTTCCTTGCTTAGGTAGGTAACCTTTCAAAATCAAACAACATTTATAAGTGAATTACAGTTTCACCAAGGATCTTCTTAGATTCTAGACTAATCAATGATATAGGGAATGAAGAATTATTTTTAGAAAGTATATTGATATATTTTTATTTTGCTTAATTTTTTCCTATATGGAAATGTTTGACATGGGGCTCATGTATCAGATATTTTTGACAACTAGTGGTACCACAAATTCCCACAATAAGTATAACAATAGGATTTTATGTTAATTGTAATCACTGGAGAGGTACGTGAATGGAAGCATTGGGGAACTCAGTGGAAAATGGGGTACAAAAAAAAATTTGGGGAAAGGATCCATTGAAATTATGCCCATTACAGAGGTACCTAGACCTACAAGTTGCAATGTCCACTTCAGATAGTACTTCGTCTTTTGAAGCTGTGCTCTTGATGGGTGCCATTAATACCACCTGTCAAACAAGATTTTTTGGCAAAATAACCTAGAGAGAAACAATTTATTTTACCATCAATCACAGCAATGCTGACCTGCTTGTAACAATGCCTTTGGTGTCTTCTCAAATATTTCTGTGAACTTCAGCCCTTGGGACAATAGAACACAAGGAAGTGCTTAGTGTGGTCAGCTGTCTGTCTGGGCTGGCTGTGGAACAGGTTTGGTAACTGCAGCATTCTAACTGTGCTTAAGTCTGGGGATGTACAGGTTGGTTTTCAAGCGAGCACATTTTAATCTGTCACTTCCACTTAGTTGCGGATAATGATCTTTTAATTTATATGAACAGAATATAAATTGCAGAGCCTTTGGGGATGTTGCAAGGTGCAAGCCTTGTTAACTCTCATAATGTGTGTTATCTCCAGGGGCTTTTCAAGTCAGAGAGAGAATAACTTTAATTTTTTTTCCCTTTAATCATTTTACAAGGTGACATTCTGATAACTGGGTGGTATTAGGTGTTACTACTTGTTCCTCATGCAAATAAGAAAGGAGTTCAGATCACACACTGCATTCCCAAAGAAGCTTTTGTCACGTGCAGGCTATAGCTGGTGTGTTCTCCCTTTCCCCTTTCTCATACCCAACCCTTGGCATATCCTCTGTCCTTACCAGCGTCCTCATAGTGGAAATTTTACTTTGGAAGCATTAGTTTTATGTTGTATTAGTCCCATGGAAGTTACACACCTTATGGGCACTACTCATATAGGCTGCTTATCTCGTCATGGCAGAGATGGACCCCACCTCTGGTGATTCACTGTGCCGGAAAACCTGTGCCTGCCTGAGTGGTGGGAACCATGGGCTGGAGGGGCTTCTTCCTCTATTCTTGCTTGTGTTCTTTTACTCTCAGTTGTAACAGCTTCATTTCTTCCTTATCAGTCTTTTCGAGGAGATGTTTTCCCAACAGCTATGAATATTTAAATAAAATGGTAAGAATATCTAAATAATTTTACATTTGAATGTTAGTAGTGCTTCTGACCGCTACAGTTGTTTACAAATGATGATTATCTCTTTCTGATCTTCGTTGTATTGCAAAGTTGCACAAACATTTGGCACAAGCTCAGTTTCTGAAACGGCCTGGTGACAGTAGAATTGTGCTGGGGTGAACATAGCCAAGTAGGCTTACATGGAAGTAGCATCAGAACAAAATTCAACTCAAACTTTATTTACCTGAAGTTTGGGAGGTTGTACTGAATCCATTTTAAAAGAAATGTAGTTGCATAATTCTATTATTTTCATGGCATTTTAATGCAATATTCTGGATAGACGATGATACTGCCAGTGGAATACAAAAAATAAATTACAGCTGAGAAAGCAATTTAGCTGATTAATTTATCCTCTTTGCTTCACAGAGTGTCCATAACCATAGAGTGGTTTCTTCAGATGGTCTTGCTATTTGTGCTGGATGACTTTTTAAGTTAGCCTCTGTCTCCATAGATTGTACATGACTTTACAATTAACTGTCAAGTGTTACAACAAATTGAATGTTGCAGTTTATATCACAGTGAAAGAGGCTGTACCAATATTACCTTACATTTTTTCTAGGCTTAATTAGGTGTGTGAAAGCAGTTACCACTGCCCAGCTGACAGACAACAACTTAAGTCATGCTAACTGGATTTCAGTCCAAAATCCCTAATTGTGATTGATCAAGTAAATTATACATGCATTTAAGTGTTTTTCTCTGCTCAGTGAGTCAGAAAATGTAAAGAGTACTTCTAGATGGTGCATTAGACAAGAATTTTCCCTGTGATGAGTGGAGAAATTCAAACACTTAAAAATCAGGGAAATGTTGATCCTGAGATGAAGGTTATTATGGTTTGTTATCCAGAACATTTTAGAATTACTTAGGTGTCAGAACCTGCATGTGTGTAGCTTGGATGATTGGTAGAAGCTCTTAACTGTTGGGAAATTAGCAGAAGTAACAGCCCAGGTGTTTGCATCATTAGGAGACAAAATCTGGTTCTTGGACATGGCTGAGTGCCAAAGTAAGATTCTTCAGAGGGAATTTACTCACAGCTGAATTTCCTGAGTTTGGAACCCTAAAATGGAAATCTACCAAGATCATCACATTCCTTGGGAAAAAATGGCTTTGAGCTCTGGAATTACTTTGTAGAGTTATTGGGATTTGTCTGCCCTTTCAGGTTCACATCAGTTTCACATCCCTTGTGACTTTGCTGTGAGCAGGACTAGGCTCTTTTATTTATGTTCCTGCAACTTAGAGGAAACCATACTAAAATGTGAACCTTATCTTGAGAGCTTTATGGAGTGTAACTGTGCAGGAAGCAGGAGGTGAGGCTAAGACAACATAGCCATGAAGGAAACTGGTAGAAAATCTGTAGGCATGTGCTCTCTGAGTATTTTAAGTAGCAGAGTACAACAGTTGTAAACCAGTTCAACTTCCTTTCTATTCTAATCTGTGGATAATCACAGATTAATGCTAACAAAAGATGAAACTGCCCCAGTTTGGAGTTGCAGGTAGCCAAGGTAGTACCATGCTCAAAAATTCAACATGTCAAAAAAATATTCTGAAACTTGTGGTGTAGGACCTCACAGAGAGAATGGTGACTTTGTGTAAATACTATGCAAAACATAACTGAGAAAGAGGAACTTTACTGACAAATAAATGTGTAGTATGGGGATCCACATAGTCACTAAAAATCTCTTAGTGGCTTGTTCCAGAAGAGGTTGGAAACCACAAGGCTTTGGGATGTGTTACACATCTGTGGCATAGCTGTCTCAAAGGGACTATATCTGCAAACTGTGTCCATGACTCCCCTTTTGAGAGCTTTAGGGATTTCACAGAGTGCTAAAAGCCCAGAAATTTGCAGCTCCCATTCCAAGGCAGACAATGGGCCTGTGGCCTCACCAACAATGTGTGACTGCAGAAGCACTGGCTAGAGCCCATCTCCAAATTGGACTGGGAAGAGTTAGATCCTGTCATTCTGTTTTTTATTCTAAAGTTTGTATCCTTTTCACACAGCTTTCTTTATGACTGGCTTTTATTTAGCCCTGAAGCTTAACATTTGGAGCTTCTATTTGTTGTTTTTGTTTTTTTTTTCCTTGAAAAATAATGTTCATTCTTCCAGTAAGCATCTTTCTTCTGTGTCTTGTTTCATTTTATATTTTGTATGAATTCTTAGCCAGTAGCTGCTTGAAACAGCTGAAGCAATTAAAGCAAACAAGTAACTAACATCTGGTATGTGTTTATTTGCTCTCTTATCCTCTCTCCAGGGCAAGAATTGTGTGATTTGGAATGGTTATCAGTTTATTATGTTATCTATATTTGAAGAAGATCAAAGAGGTTAATGTTGCACTTCAGGTTGAGATTTGCAAAGCATGTGGTAGTTCTGTGTTCTTAGGATGTTCATGACACAGGCCTTGGCACTCCAGTAAAATATAATTTCCAGCTGAGCACAGTTTTACCCTTGAGGAAAAAAAAAGTTTCCTAAGTGAGTGAAGAGTTTCCTTAAGTAGTGGGCATGTTGTGCTGAGACAAAAGTTTTCATCTGTGTTCATTGCCCTGTGGCTTGAGTCACTTGTTAAATTCTTCTGATAGGAACTGGCAGAACAATGTCCTGGTCCATGGCTCAGGAGTCAGGGTCTCTGCAAGTGAGACAAGACATTCTCTGCAATGTCAGACAAGACATTCCTCAGATGATCAAGCTCCTCCTGACACAGTTACTGTGAATCTTTCCTGTACATTCATTCTGTAGTCTAAAAATCACTTAATGGTAGTAACATATTAAGGAGGTTCTGGACCATGGTCTACTAAGCAAGGTCCACTTTCTCTATGTATTTTGCACAAATTATGACTACAGTACCCTCAAAATAAAGCAGTAAAATATTGCCCACTGAATTTATTATACAGAGCAATTTCATGGAGGCATCATTATGAATATCATTTGCATAACTGATATGGTTTTATATTGCTGTCTCAACAGTAAGTCAGTCTAGTGTACTAAGAATTTGCTGAGCACTAAGCTCTTGCTTTAGTTATTTCTGAGTAAAACTTGCTTTGTACTTGTCATTATTTGTCATGATCAGAAGTGCCCCCAGACAGGAAGGTAATGACTTTAAGCTGATGGAGGGTAGATTTAGATTGGATATTAGGGAGGAGTTCTTTACTGTGAAGTTGGTGAGACACTGGCACAGGCTGCCCAGAGAATCTGTGGATGTTTCATCCTACTTCATCCAGAATTGTTCAAGGTTGGGTTGGATGGGCCTCTGAGCAAGATGGCCTAGTGGAAGGTGTCCCTGGCCCTGTCAGAGAGGGTGGGAATGAGACTGACCCTAAGCATTCTATTGGTCTATGACTCCATGAGATCTTGCTTGGTTTTTATAGTGCTCACTTACACTGCCAGTGTTCTCATGTTAATGAGTTGCTAGAAGTGGAGATTTTATTTACTAAAATGAATCAATAACTAGAGGTTTCTCTGGTGTGAATATACTTTGACTTCCAGTCACCCCAGTCCAGATTTATGGCTTTTTTTTTATTTGTAGTGCTATAAAACTGAGCTTGGCTCTAGATCGTGAGTGAAGTGTGGTGATGTTATCAGATAAGTCTTGCTGCCCTTCTGTGAGGAGAGATCAATGGTCTTATTTGACGTCTTAATGATTCATAAAAACTGAAGCCTTGGGAAATGCCTGGTTCAAATGTGTCTTACAACCACTCAATTACCTAGCAAATCCCTGCCTTCAAACTAAATCTAAAGGTGCAAAATAATTTCTGTGTTTTCATGATTTAATCTCAACTGGCAGCTCAACCCCATGCTCACCCACTCCCTGTGGGGTGGGGCAGGGAACCAGAGAGGTAAAATGAGAAAACTTGGGCGTTGAGATAAAAAGCATTTAATAGGTAAAACAAAAGTGAAACAAAACAAGGAATTCATTTACCCCTTCCCATGGGCAGGCAGGTGTCCAGCCAGGAAGGCAGGGCTCCAGGAAAGCAGGATTCCATCCCATTTAATGGTGACCTGGGGAGACAAACAGCATCACTCTGAGTGTCACTCCTCTTTCCCTCTTCTTCCCTCAGCTCTACATGCTAAGCATGGCACCATACGGTGTCATCTCTTAGGGCAGGAGAATTTTGTTATTATATTGTCGCATTTAAAATTAATTTATTTCCATACTAAACTGAAATAAATTAGCTTAGTGTACATCAATTAGTGTTTAAGTGTCAGAGATCAAAAACATTTGCTCTCCTCATCATCTGAAGTTACATATACTCCGATTGCAAGTGTAAGAACTGCCAGTTTTGGCTTTACAATGGCTTCTCCTTGGAAGGAAAGCAAGAAAGCAGCTCTGTAGAAGTTAACTTACTCACTAGTAAGTATAACCTTTGAATTCAGTTTCAGCTGAATTTATAGTAAAAACAGAAACATTTAAATGCCCTTCTGTCCCTCTGCAGGTGTCCACAGTTAGTTGTTGAGGGTAAATTACTGTGGAAGTTCCATCTCTGAAAGCTCTGTTTCCATAGATGACAGTTCAACTTCTCTGCATTGCTGTAGTGGTTGTAGCTATGCTGTGGCAGAATAGGAATTGCTTCTGGAACTGACCAAGGTTGCAAGAGGTTGTGATACTTCAGCTGGGTAGGAAGGCAGATAGAAAAATATCTGAGGGAGTGCAGATACCCAAATGTGTACTACAGCATTCTGAAGTCAGGAATTGAAAAGCCTCAAATACAGTTGTGATATGTTTTCAAGAGCATGCAATTCTGTTGTGTGGATTACCTTAGAAGTAAAAGAATTGATACGTCTGCAAAAGTAATTGCAGTCCACATTCAAGCAAATAACATTTGAACTAGTGAATTATAAATTGCAACATCATATAAATTAATACAACTCAGCTGAAACTGTAATTGCTCAAACCTGCTCAAAAGTTTTATCCTAAATGTTTTGACTGATTGACAAGTTTTCTTTTTAAAGGTTTTCTGCATCACTGAAGTGGATTTCGTGACTATTAATTTCAGTGTGGTAGTACAACAGAGATTGATTTACAGATGAATTTGGCAGTGTTTCTTCAGCCTGGTAAAAAGGAGACCTAAACCAGGTGAAACTTGCTTTCAAATTTGCTAAAGCTGTAAACTAAATTAATTTAAAACTACACCTGTGAACTGCTGAATAAGGGTATTCATAATTTAATTTTTTTTTTGTTTGTTTTGTTACAGCATTTCACAGTAACCAGAGATGGAGAAAAGAATATGTCACAAGAGCAAAACTGAATTAAATGCTCTAACAATATCTTATGTTCTTTTCAGGTTCTATGTAATCTCATTGGGCAACAGCAGTGGAACTCGTCTGTCCAAAATGGTTTATGGTGAATTTTTCCGCAGACCTGGCAAAGATGCAGAACTTATCAATTTGAATGTGGGTGGCTTTAAGCAATCTGTGGATCAAAGCACTTTGCTCCGATTTCCCCATACCAGACTCGGAAAACTTCTCAAGTGCCATTCAGAAGAGGCTATTCTAGAGCTGTGTGATGATTATAGTGTGGCAGACAAGGAATATTACTTTGACAGGAATCCTTCCTTGTTCCGATATGTTCTGAACTTTTACTATACGGGCAAACTTCACGTTATGGAAGAGCTTTGTGTCTTTTCCTTCTGCCAGGAAATAGAGTACTGGGGGATAAACGAACTGTTTATTGATTCCTGCTGCAGCAATCGGTACCAAGAACGGAAAGAGGAAGGTCCTGAAAAAGACTGGGATCAGAAGAGCAATGACAGTATGGACTCCTCCAATGCAGAGTCATCCATATTTGATAAAGAGCTAGAAAAGTTTGATAATCTGTGTTTTGGTGAAATAAGAAAGAAGATCTGGGTCAGGATGGAAAATCCTGCATACTGCTTGTCTGCCAAGTTAATTGCCGTGTCATCCCTGAGTGTTGTTCTGGCATCAATTGTGGCCATGTGCATTCATAGTATGCCAGAATTTCAAAGGCTGGATGCCAATGACAGGGAGATTGGAGACCCTGTGCTGGAAGCTGTGGAGATTACGTGCATCATCTGGTTTACTGCTGAGCTAGTGATCAGGCTCTTCACTGCTCCAAGTCAAAAGAAGTTCTGGAAGAAGCCACTAAACATCATTGATTTTGTCTCTATTATCCCATTTTATGCCACACTGGCTGTGGACACGAAGGAAGAAGAGAGTGAAGATATTGAGAACATGGGGAAAGTGGTACAGATCCTGCGGTTAATGAGGATATTTCGCATCCTGAAACTGGCTAGGCACTCCGTAGGACTGCGGTCTTTGGGAGCCACTTTGAGACACAGCTACCAGGAAGTTGGACTTCTGCTTTTGTTTTTGTCAGTTGGGATTTCTATTTTTTCAGTGCTTGTCTACTCAGTGGAGAAAGATGATGACTCATCAGAGCTGCAGAGCATCCCTATTTGCTGGTGGTGGGCAACCATCAGCATGACCACTGTTGGTTATGGGGACACTTACCCGGTCACGCTTGCTGGAAAGCTGCTCGGCACGCTCTGCATTATCTGTGGGATACTGGTGGTAGCACTTCCAATCACCATTATTTTCAATAAGTTTTCGAAGTACTACCAAAAGCAAAAAGCTATTGATAGAGACCAGTGCAACAATGATCGCAAAGAGAAAAGCAATGACCTACCCTATTTTAACATTAGGGATATTTATGCAAAAAAGATGCACTCCTTCATTTCTAGCCTTTCTTCAGTAGGAATTGTAGTCAGTGACCAAGATACAACAGATGCCTCCAGTATCCAAGATATGGAGGATGTTTATAACACAGTATCTTTAGAGAATGGTACAGGAAAATGAGTTCAATCACATTTGCTTCTCTTTATTTCTCTTCCGATTCTTGGTAAATGTGGACTGACAAACTTCAGTGAATTCATTAAGAGCATTTGATTCTCAGGGTACTTAACTCAGCCATATTTGGACATTCTTTGCTCTGAGGATGCCATAAAAGCTTCATTGTTTATATGAGGCTTTAAAATATGCCTCATATAGTGGTTTATTTTTTACACAACTAGTGTTATGCATTTTTGGGGACAAAAAATTGGGAAAAGAGTTTTACATGTGAGATAAGTTTTTTTTTTTTGTTTGTTTTCATGGGTTGTTTGATTTGTTCATTGTTTTTTTCCACTGCAGCAGTCCCATATCTTCCACAGAATTTGCCTTTATAATTTGCTGCTTTTCAGGTAGAGATGTATTAAAAATGTATAAGAACTATTGCACAAGTTAGCAAAGTTTTCACCTGCAAATACATTACATAAATGAAGGAATTATGTACATGTAAAACTGTGCTCACTAACACATTTATGTAATTTTAGAGTTGGGAATCCGTTTTTCAAGTTGGGGCAGAAAATATATTGGTACATATTGTTTTTACTCCATGGAAGCATAATATTTATTAATTTCTTTCCAAAAGCACAATACATTTTTAGTTTGTTAAAATAAATTATTCCCATTGTGCCTGTATTTTTCCTAGGATCCAGCCATGGCTAAGCTCTATCAGGTCTTAGAGGTTTTTAGTCACAATTTCCAGGATAAAATGTCTGGTGTAAGCAGGATAGGAGCTTTTTGTTCCACTTAGCCACCTCTCCTGCTGTTGTGACCCTGAGCAATTCTGGTGCCTGGAGGGGATCCTGCTGTAAATTAAGGCCACCCTGGTGGCTTCCCCAGGAACTTGGATTTGTGGGCACTGAAGCAAACATCTGTGGTGGTCTTTAGAAGTTACTGCTCCCCACTGCCAGCGCAGCTCCTTGCTGGGGATTGCTGCCTCAGTGGTAGGAGCAGTGGGAGCAGCAGCTCGGCTGCTGTGCTGGGTCTCTGTCCAGGGCTGAAGTGCCGAGCAGTGGAGATGGGAGGACATCCTCTTCTCAGCAGTGGAGATGGGAGGACATCCTCTTCTCTGCCACGTGTTGCCCATCAGAGATGTAGGGTGGGAATTGCACCTGGGCATCGGCATCGGAACTATTTCAGCTCATTTTTCTAAAGCTCGTCTGCTGGTGGTGGCAGCTTTCCTGGTGTGTGCTGTGTGCTGGAGCAGTGCTCATTGCTCGGCAGAGTCCTGCAGCTCTGTGCATTCCCCTCCTCTCCAGGGATTTCTTAAGCAGCCAGCTAGCTCTGCTCTGCTCAAGCACTGCTGGAGAAGCTCAAGGACCTTAGAGTGTTATGTGGACCATGTAGTCCATAGTGTTTCTGAACAATCATTTTCTTTCATTTGTCTAGTGACTAAATCAGATGCTGGGCAATGGAGAATCAAAGACACTGTGATGTCAATATTTGCCTTGAAGAGAGGTTTGACTGTTTTATTATTTTTAATATTATTGGGTCAAATATAGAAGCCTGTACTGAGCTTCTGTTTGAGATCAAACTCCGTAGGAATTGACTTCAGAACTGAGTAAGATGCCAGAAAATGACAGCTGATTCTAGCCACTGCAGAAACTTGATTTTTCATGCCAGATTTCCTATTACAAAATGCATTAAGTAAGTAGCTGAGGTGCACTTAAATTTACTAAGGCACAGCACTCTAATCTCTTTCTGAGATGGAGAAACAAGAAAGAACAGGATCAACCTATAGGTTGTAAAGATGTATCTCTCAGGACTGCTGTGCATCAATATAGTGATGTGGAACTTAAAGAAAATATTTTGAGCTCTGGAGGAACTTTAAAATTTGGTTTGTTACTGGCTGACTGTTGTAAGGGTATGTGATGCTTCACAGACAATTAAATATAATTCTTCCTGTAGTTCTTGTAGGAATAGCAAAAGGCAAAGTTAGCCTAAATGTGATTTGTTCTTGCTGAACAATTAACATTAAGAAGATGCAATGATAAAAATTACTAAATATGTATGTTCATATGAATCTAACAGGAACCAGCAGAATAACAGCAAAAAAGTTACTCTCTGTCCAAAGAAAATCTCTTGGTGGTGTCCATGTATTTATATATATATATATAATATTGCCACTGAAGATCAAAAGCAATGAAAATACTGCAAGGCAACAAAACCTGCAAGAAATTGTATTAAATAGTTGAAAAAGTGCTACTGAAAAATTTAGTTTTATGTATCAAGCATTGCTCAAGGATCCCAGAATATACAACTTCGTGGATTAAATTTTATGACTGGTAATTTGTCCTAAAATGGATAAGGTTTTGATTGATCTCATGAATCAGTCTTAAGGCTGTTACACTTTTTAAGTGCTCTGACTTTATGCATTGATACAGCTTGCAGCAAAGTGAGATATCTTTTGGAACACATCAGAAGATGAAGTACATATCCATATATCATTTAATGTACCCTGTTTTGATTTCTGCGATGAGACCTTGGCCTTTTTCAAATCAATTATATCTTAAAAATGGCTTTCTTCTACCCTTACCACTTGCTGGAATAAATTCAGCACCTTGGTTTCACACAGGCATGACTGTGAGCAGGACGTGAGCTGTGCTTCATGCCAAAAAATACTCCTGTCAAGGCAGAACTGCAGTGCTGTGACTTGCACTGGTGCTAGAGAGTGTCACAAGCCTCGAGTGCCAGGAGGAAGCAGATGAGAGCAAAGACGGAGATGCTGCACATTCTAGGGAGCTGTTTCTTATTGAATTTGTCTTCTTCCTTGGTCTACAGTGGTATATTGTTGATTTGTGACATCAATGTCAACAGAAGCATATTGGATATTGTTTTTCTTTTTTTCTGAACCACATTTTTTTACTTTAAAAATGCTTCCTAAATTCTCACCATCCAGCTGCTCTGTTTCAGACACCAAAGCACAGAGATTTCTATTTAGACATGCATCCCATTTTGTATAGGCGAGATTTGTTTGTCTTTATACAAAACAATTTACTGGCATGTGTTTGCTTTCTTTGTTTTGATGCCAAACTCTTCCCTTTTGATATCCCGTATTTCCACAGGAGCACCCCCCTTTGCCTGGCTTTCCCTAGTGTATAAAGGGAAGGTAGCACTGCACTGCATTGCAGCTCTCTTTGAGAGGCTTCCAACTGGCAGGGGTATCACCCCACTGCCCATAGCTCCTGCCTTGCTGGGGGCCGACTCTGGCATTGGCACTTGTTTTTGGGGTATGTTAGTAGAGGAAAAAATATTCAGTGTAAAGGAATTAGAGAAGAGAAATGGGAGAAGGCAGGAAGCAGTCAGTCAATAGCAGTGGTGGAGAAGCATGAGAGAACCTCAGAAGTAAAGAAGTTGACAGAAAGAGTCCTCATATTTTTTCACTTATTTCCTGTTTTTTCATTTTTTTCACCAGTGCTTTTCTCCCCTTTCCTTCCTTCTCCCTTCCATCCCCTCCTGCTCCTATCCTGGCCCCCCTTCCCAACCAGCCTGCAATCCAGCAGTGTTTATGTCCAAAAATGAGGGTCTTTCTGAATCCAGAAAGGCATGTTCCACCCACCGGGTAGCAGCAAGCAGAGCTTAGCAGGGATGTAACCAGAGGCAGTGCTTTTTGTGAGAAGAGTCAGGGTGGTGCTCAGATTGTGGAACATAAATGTGGGGTAAATAAAATCACATTTGTGTCGGGCCTGTAAATGAAATACCACTTATGGCTTAGGTAGAAATTCACAGTCCACAACCTTCTTGTGAAGGGAAGAGGAGGGGCAGACACTGGTCTCTTCACTCTGGTGACCAGTGACAGGACCTGAGGGAATGGCCTGAAGTGGTGTCAGGGCAGGTTTAGGCTGGATATCAGGAAAAGGTTTTTTACCCAGAGGGTGGTTGGGCACTGAACAGGTTCCCCAGGGAAGTGGTCCCAGCACCAATCCTGACAGAGTTCAAGCACTTGGCCAATGCTTTTCAGCACAGGGTGTGATAACTGGGGTGTCCTGTGCAGGGGCAGGAGTTGGACTTCATTATCTTTGTGCACCCTTCCAACTCAGCTGATTCTGTGATTCTGTGATAATGCCAGATATTACCATTTAAAAGCAGACTTCTTGTTGATTCCCAAGTGAATGGGTTGCTGTCGGGGACTGCTGAGACTATCAGGCAGATTTGACTGGCAAATGCAGTACACAGGCTCACAGCATGCCAAGGGCTCCTGACAGGCTGCTGTGTATTAATACATTTATTCATTTCCCCATATTCCTAACATCTAGAGCAAGTGACAAAAAACCACTAAGCTGTGGAAAGCTTCTCTAATATTTTTTGATTAGCTGACAGTGTTTGTGAAGCTGCTAATACTTCTTCATCCAGAAGAGGACATTTCTCAAATGAAATCACGATAACCCTGAGTTGGATGTGCAGTTTGTGACTGATAGCAGTTGCTCGGTCGCAGTCAGTAAATAATGCTGTCTGGTGCTGTGTGGCTGCAATGCTGTTGCCTTTATTTCTGAAATGTTTGTGCTCTGTCAATCAAGAGACAGCAGATGTCATTAAAACCATCTCAGCACTTTCCAGCTGCACAAGAATTGCAGCATCTCTTCCAAGCACAGCAAAATGTCGTAGCTTGCTGAAACCTCTTTTAATTTCGTGCGTAGTTGTAGTTAATTTTTTTGATGAACCTATGGTCCAAGCACAATCTAGCAGAATAAAAGGTCACTGTGTGTCTCTAGACATGTTACAAGATTTTACTGACTTTAGCTCAGGCCAATGCTCTCCCATCACTAGCACAACTCAGGTGGTGCACAGAGTGGTAATGCACTGTGGAATGGGCTGATGGCTGTTACAGATAGGTAAGGAGTCAAGGCAGAGCTCCTTGGGGATGGATGTAATTTATATGTAGTTGTATCTGCCCTCTGGACAGAGTTTATTTAGGTATGTAATATCAGATAAGATATTTGCTGAGTAAACATCTACATCTTATATCTTTTTAATGAATATATTGCAGAGAGAAGCCTTTGCTCATGTTTTTATCAGGTCAAGGGCTGTGGCTCAAGGGTTCTTTAATCTACACCCCCATCAGTTTTCTCCAAATCACATATGCCATTGGGAAGGAGAGACTTTGCAGCATCCCCAACAGATCCATGAACTTTTAGCCAAGGATTTGGGTTCCTAGCCCTCGCTGGTGGTGGTGGGGGAGCATTAAGTGAGGGATGACCAAGACCATGTGGTTTCATGTGATCTCATTTGGACTCCCCCAAAAAGCTAGCTGTCTGTTAAGAGTCAGTAATGACCTGCAAGTGGAATTTCCTCCTGTAGGAAATTACTGCAGCCTTCTGTAGTAATTTTAAAAAAACACATAATAAAATATGAGAGGGAGAAAACTGGTGCTGGCAAAGAGGCAGGCACAATATGCTGACAGTACTTTTATAAACCAAATTTGCATTATTTCTTGGCTTGTAAGCCATATAAAATATTCTTACTTTGCCATGTGTTGTAAAATCTGCCACTGTACATTAATACAAATAGAATAATGGAGCCAAGTCCTGGAATTACAGCATTAAAGATGAAAAAAAAATTCTTGGCTCAGGGAAATTGCAGAAATACTGTTTAGCTGCCACTGCTGTTTTATTGTTGCAGCTGCATCAGTGGTGAGAAGGAGCAAGGGACCATGCACAAGCAGTCGTATGCAGGCTTCCCTTTCTTCCTTTGCCCATTTAACATTGACCATACAGGCTCAGGGACCCCTGTAGCCTCAAGGGCTCCTAAGCAGACCCTTCCTGGGCCTGGTGTGGAGCCAGTTGTCCCTAGAGAAGAATGTGGTTGTGCAGGAAAATAATGAGATCTGTATGAAATAGCCTTTGGGGAGGTAAAATAGTATCACTGAATTTGGTGTTGCCACCCTTCTATACCTGTATGAGACCTGGGAGAGAAAGCAGAAATGAGGAGGAAGTTGACAGGTCAGATATTTAACAGCAGCCATTTGAAGGCTACTTTGTGTTATGTTAATCCAAGGGCTTTTACTGAATCACAGGTAGAATTCTGTATTTAGCCTTGAACCCATTCCATGAGGTGGAATAATGTATTGTCTTCCCACAGGCTTTGAGTTACAGCTACAATATGTGCTTTTCTCTGAGCCAGTTTCTAGTTGTGATGCTGTCGCTGCCTTTCAGGCTGACTGGATCTGGGTCTTTCTGAAGTGTTGCACGTGCCATAAATCATCCTTGCAGCTTCTATCCAATTTCCTAGAAACCTGAAAACTATAAGCATGAAGGAGTTCAAAGTAGTTTCCCTGGCTCAATATTATTTTTTGACAGCATTAAGTGACATGGATTTCATGGAAAGAGATTTTCCCTGCTCCTGAATTTTGGACTTTAGGACTTCAGGTATTTTTTAAAATAAAGTATTTGAAGAGCAGCTTAGACCTAATTTTATTCCAGACAGTGTAACCTCAAGTACACAACTAAGTATTCATTTCTTCAGTTTACACATTTGCAAGCTTATATATTTGGATTGCATATCTCTGGAGAAAAAAGTGCTGAATAAATAATTCCAGGTGCCAAAAAGCTGGTTGAATGCTCAGTGAGCTAATTCCTCATGAACCAGAATGATCCTGGTGTCAGACAGCATGGCTTTATAAGTCTTCTGTGGAAAGGAAAACACTTTTCTTATTTCTCTAAATATTTCTGGGGGGATGGAGTAACAGTCTTGCTGTTCTGTGGTGATGGAGAGCATTGAATGAAATGAAGGGCACAATAAATATAAGGTGGTTAAACAGGAACATGACTTTTTCGTAAACATCTCACTTCCCTTGGGATAGTAATTTTCATGTTGTTCCCAGTTTTTTTTTTAAGGCAAAAACACAGCTACCAAGCTGGTTTCCCTTGCTGGGTATTTTAAAGATTAAATTAGCTCAATTTAGAGATACAGAAAGAGAGCTGACTGATGGGTAGGATGGAGGGGAGGGTATGTGTGTGTGGAGTTTTTATAATTTACATTTATATTCTATGCTTTTGCCTTTGGCATCACACACTTTTGCATTGGCTTTTTTTTTTTTAATTGACTGAAGAATCAAAATAAATACTAGACAATCTTTATCTGTAAATTTCATTTAGGCTACTGAATATGAAGGAAAAGTTAGATTTCAGCATTTCAGTCTTGACAGTGAATTTAAAAATTCACCAGAAGCATTCTTAAGCAACATATAAATTTATGCATAAATATGGCACATTTAATATATCTCAAGCCACAAAACTAAAGTCCTGGCAGTGTTCAGTGAATGAAATTTAGGTTAATAAAAATTTAGGTGTTAATCTGGTTCTGTTGGAGTTGCATATTCTGGTGCAGTAATGTACTCTTGGCTGTTAGGCTACCTCTATAATTGGGAGTCTAGTGCTTCTGGAATTTCATATATCTAGTCTTATACAGACTGACAGGACAGCTGTCAGAGCACTATTGTGCAGGCTTTTAGCTGTCTGTCAGCAAAGGTAACCTCTGCTAATCTGCCCAGGACCTGCTGCACTCCAGAGGTGTGCAGGGAGAACAGGCAAGTCGGACTGTGGGGCTTTGCCAAAGGCACTGCTGCGTTTTGTTGGGCTGCTTTCATTGTATTGTCACCTGCTGAGAACATCTGTGATCTCCATTTAATATGTCAATTAATCCCAAGAAGATTTTGTGTATCTAGAAAGGGTTTGTAAAACACAAGTGTTCATTGAAAGCAAATACTGACCTGAGGCTAGAGAGGTGCTCAAAATTGTTTTGTCCTGGCTTTTCTGCCTTGTCATAGGAGTAATGACTGGGCAGGAATGAGAATGGCATAACACACTTAGAGTTCCAAGAGCCTTTAGGGCCACTGAGAGAAAATAAGCCTTGAAGGATTAGGGGAGTGGGGTAGGGGATCTGTGTGCTGGATGTGCCACATAGCTGTTGTGTGTTCCAGGTGATGGGTGGGAAGAAGACATCAGTGTCTTTCTGCTGCTGAGGTGGCACTGACTGCAGCCTTCTGTTCCCTCTCCACAATGTTCTTCTCAATCCAATGCCCATTTTACTGTGTTAAAATGCTTCCTCAGACCTGAAAACAGAGAAGAGATGTAATGAGAGCAACTGTAAGGAGGTAATGAAGTAGAAAAGATGGGCTGATGGCAAGGGCCATGTCTGTAGAGAGAACATGCTGAAAAGATGCTTTGTTGGAAAATCTTACCTTCCATGTCTTGAAGCTTTTCCTTTCTTCAACTCCTGTGGAGAATCAAACAGTGGTTTAGGTTGGAAGTGACCTTAAAGGTCATCCAGTTCTCACTCCCTGCTATGGGCAGAGAAAACTTCCATTAGATCAGGTTTCTCAAAGCCCCATGCAATCTGGCCTTGAACATTTCCAGAGATGAGACTTCCACAGGTTCTCTGGGCAAATTGTGCTACTGTTTCATCACCCTCATAGTAAAGAATTTTTTCCTTACATCCAATCTGAATCTTCCTTCTGTCAGTTTACTGTCATGCTCACTGGTTCTGTTACTACATGCCCAGGTAAAATGTCCCTCTCCAGTTCTCTTGTAATTCCCCTTTGTCTGCTTAAGGCCACAGTTAAGGTCACCTTTGAGCCTTCTTTGCTCCAGGCTGAATAACCCCATCTCTCTCTCTTTGTCTTCACAGGGAAAGGTGCTCCAGCTCTCTGATTATTCTTGTAGACTTTTCTGGACTTGCTCCAGCTGGTTCATGTTGTCCCTCTGCTGGGGACCCCAGAGCTGGATGCAGCACTGCTGGTGGGGTCTCATGAGAGTGAAGCAGAGCTCCCCTCCCGCTCTGCTGCCCGCAGTGCTTTGGATGCAGCCCAAGATGCCACTGGCTTTTTGGGCTGCAAAGGCAC
The DNA here is from genome assembly GCA_003676055.1 of Chloebia gouldiae. Taxonomy (NCBI): domain Eukaryota; kingdom Metazoa; phylum Chordata; class Aves; order Passeriformes; family Passeridae; genus Chloebia; species Chloebia gouldiae. The sequence goes on along the minus strand of QUSF01000002.1, from coordinate 7,388,762 downwards.
ATTGCAGTCATGCTGAGCTTCTCATCCATCAGCATCCCCAAGTCCTTCCCCTTGGGGTTATTCTAAATCCAGTCTCTGCCCAGCCTGCACTTGTGCTTGGAAGTAAAAGGACTGTGTGTCTGCATAGCTTTTGCAAAGCGCTTTCTCCCTTCTTGTGGTCATTATGGAATGGGTAAACCACTGGAATGTAACCTGGGAGATAAATTTGTCTTGGGAAGGGAACAGTCTAGCTTACTTTGTAGTCTTTGTCTTCCTTTTGATTCTCTTCTTCTTTGCATCCAAGTGAGCTTTGGCAACAAACACTTCTCTTCCATGCATGCAGCATGTGCCAGGCATTATAATCCATCCAATGTTCCCAGCTATTCAGCAAACTAAAAGAAAGGGTGAGGGAATAAGGTCAGAAGAAGTGCTTTGTATTGCTAAAATCCTGCTCTTCTGCATACAATTTCAGTGTTCCATTCCTTTAAAATGCAGATGACTTTCCCATCAAAAATCTAGCCCAACATACCAAAAAAAAAAAACCAAAAAAACCCAAAACAAAACAAAACAAAAAAGGAATAGGCCTTACATGGGCTGATTGTTTATTTTCAGATGAAGGTGAAAAAGAGAAGAAAAATGCTTGGCTTCTTCATGGTGCAAAAAGGCAAGCAAAAATATTTGTGTAGCAAATGGCCAAATAATTCCACATTTATCAAAGTAATCATTATTTGGTGAATTCATCAAAAAAGAAACTATATAGACATTTGACCATAAACATAAGGAAAAGTAAAAAAAAATTGCTGAGTCTTTTTTCTCTCTGACTCCTTTTGTGGAGATTTGTTTTACTCAGCAAGTCGGATGATGAACCACTTGTTAATTAAGTGGTTGAAAGGTATAGTTGAAAGAGGAGTTTGGAATCTGAGACAGCTCAGCATGGAGGAAACCACCTTTGTGATCAATCTTGTCAGGTGTACACCTTAATTAAAAGTTATCTTTGGCAGTGTGAAGGCAGCTCAGTTGCTGGGAAAGTGGACACTAAGCATTTTTCTGTGGTCATTTGGGAACAACAGTGCTGCAGGGATCAGCAGCCAATCCTGCTCCCACCAGGAAGAGCCCACACTGCAACACAGCGAGCTCGGAGCATCAGGACTGATCCGGGCTGGATCAAGGATCACTTCCTGTGGTGAAACAGCTCAGGGCTATAAAACTGCAGCCCTGCCTGAAATTCCATATGATCCTGTGCCAGCCATTTGTCATCCTGCACTTTTGGTCTCTGTCACATCTTTTGCCTCTCTTTCTGAGGAATTTGAGCTACATAGGGTGGCAGTGATCTCAGCCTGTGCACTCTGTCCGTAGCACGGGTGTGTGTGGTGGTCCCGAGTGGGGTGGTGAAGTCCTCATGGTGACGTAGGTGTAGAGAAGTGGAAAAGGTTGAGTGCTTATTGGAAGAACTGATTTTTGCTTTGCAAGTTATTTAACATGAACTGAATTTAATGAAATGTCTATGAAGAAAAAGGAAGACTGATTAGTTTGAGGGGGAAGAAAAGTAATTTTCCCCCGTGCTGTCCTGTCATAGTTATATAAAAAATAACATAATTGATTACACCAAACAATAGATTTTTTTTAACCTGGATGCTGAACCAACTCATTTTAAAAAATCTGTAATTTAAGACCACTTGAGCTTTTTGAGCTTTTTACTTTGACTCAATGTTTCATTTGATTTGGAGGAGTTAATTCTTTTGCATAATAAAACTTAGACTTGTTTGACATTAAAAAAAAAATTCACAATGAAAAAGTTTTTTTTTTTTTAGAATATGTTGAAATTCAAGATTTCAGCATCATTGGAAACAAGAAGCTCTCAGAAAATTTCACAATGAAATATGCACTGTTCCAAAATCCCTCCTGCCTTTTTTGTTTTGTTTTTGTTCACTTTGTTTTGCAGAATATTCCCACCAACTGTGGGCTGGATCCAGATATAAAGTTTCTCTCTCTGTCACAGCCTTTTTCAATGAATTTTCTGTTCACAAAAAAAATTGTTCTCATCCGGTTTTAGCTGTATTCTTTGGAAAATGCTTATTTTCTTTGGAGAAGTCAGAGAAAAAAAAAATTATAATCTTTGTCACGTCCATGATTGCTGTCATGAATCCATTGATGTGCGTGACAGTTTACCAATCACTCAGGCTATTGGTAAAGAAAAATGAATTATCTACTTTGTCCAAGACAGAAAATGAAAAGCAGTTACCAGAAAATCACATCCTGCTGAAGGAGATGAGTCCATTTTAACAAGTTTATGAGGGAGAGCAAGGAAACACATGGAAAGCCTGTTGGACTCCATCTGTTCATATGATTCCTTTGATGGGAATCTAACTGAAGGCAGTCAGAGAGAGAATCAGAGAGAAATTCATTGTTTCTTTTAAGTAATAATTACAAATGGGTATGTGTGTTCTTCTGCAATAATTAGCAAGTATGTTTTGAATAGAGTATTCTTCAGAAAATAAACTTGCACTAACCAGTAACTGCTTAATGGCTGGTAAACTGTAGTGTTCTTAAATGAATGTGCCAGCTCAAGTGGGAATGTTATAATATTATTACTTCATATTCATGCTGTTTAGTCTAGAGAAGAGAAGGCTTGGGCAGTTAGAGTAATCCTGTTGTATATGAAAGCCTTTCGCAAGAAAACTACAGGTTTGTGGTTTTTCCTGTACTGTTTAGGGCACACAGCTGAAGCCAAGGAGAATGAAGATGAAAGGCTGGTGGTAGAAGTGGCTCAAGAATTCCTCCTGTTTGCCTGGGGCCCCTTGCTCAGCCCCAGCTCCAGCTTCTCACTACTTCAGTCATGCTGATCCAAATCTGTGTAAAGGTAGAGCGGATTGATTCAATCATCCAAGTTTAGAACAACAATAATAATCCTTTGCTGAGTTGGAGAGGGGAGTTGAAAAGGCTCTGGATCACTCTCTTCTTGATGGAGACCCAACTCTTTTTCAATGACTCCATACTTGCGGCAACAGTCCAAATTATAGAATCACAAAATCAGTGAGGTTGGAAAAATCTCTGACCAGGACCCTTGAGTCTGACCTATGACTTGCATAATTTTTCAGTCTGTTGTGGGTAGGAACATGTGCTCCACTGAGGTTCTGACTCAGTATCTTCAGTAAGGACTTTACTGAGCTGCCTACCCATGTCCGGAAGTGTCCCTGGCCTTGGAACTTGGGCTGTGCCAAGGATAAACAGCTGGATGATGGGACCAGCCTTGTACAATCTGCCATGAGAGCAAATTCTACAGCTACTACCAGTCTTCGATGTATTTGCCTAATTTTTCTTGGTATAGATAATTTTGGGCATGTGAGCACTACACAGAAATGATTTGTCTTGCCCTCAGCAGAGTTGTAAGGAATTGCCAATAATCCTATTTCCACTCTGAGTTTTAAAGTCAAAGTGCAATCCCCTTCTTTTTGATCTGTTCAATTTATCATGCACATATTTGCAAGTAGTACTGAGAAATTTTTTATAGTTTATTTATTATCATATAGCTATTAACATTTTAATTATGTAGATAGAGGTGAGCTGGACTACTGAAAGGAAATCCTGAGTCTTACTTGTACATGTTTCATCTGCCAGAATCAATGTATTTTTATGGCTCTGAATTAATCTTTTTTTTTTTTTTTTTCCCTGGAAGCATTCTTCCAGAGGAAATTTCTAAATCCTGCCCTCCCATTGTGATTGTGAGTGGTTCTTGGTTTTGTTTCAATTTCCATGGCAACAGAAAAATTTGTTTTATGACAGTGTTTGAATACAAAATTCTAATTTCCCTGGGCTCTTTTGAGTATGTCAGTTTACATTTTTGCCCCCTCAAGTGTTTTGAACCCCTGTCTTTAAACCCTTGACTCCATTTAGTTCTTTTTCCTTTGTCAGGACAGACAGGTTTTTTCCCCACACTTTCTTTATTTTTCAGATACCATTTGATTCAGTGTGCTGATAGCAGAAATATAAGTCACATTTTATACTTAGGAATTAAATTCTTTCCTTAGAGGAAATTATTCCTTTTAAAATTATTTCTAAGCACTGAACTTACTTCAAATCTAATTTCAAGGTTGTGGAATATAACTACGGTAATTTTAAAGTCAGGACCTAACTTTCTTTGTTATGTTTTGCGTAAATTCATGTATCTTACATCATCTGACATGTTCATCAGTCAGACCATGAGTGTGCTTGAAGAGTGCCAGCTATATAATCATTAAACTTTGCACTGAGTCTCCTGGGATTTTCAACAAAATACTACAATTAATTCCTGAATAGATGCCAGACATCTGTGGTTTGCAGACCTTCAGCATTTGCTGTATAAATGATGATTGTATTTAACATCTGACATCACCTGTGACACCTAATTATCTTAAGTACTAGAAAGCTTCAAGATCCATGGTTTAAATTCAAGCAGCCTCTAAAGTTTGAATGTGAAAGATGAATAGAAGAAAGTCAGGGACATGACAGTCTTACTCTTCTGTGCTTTCCTACCTGTTTAGCTGCTTCCACAAACATCAGTGCAGTAAATTCCATCTCTGTATCCCACCAGCCAGTATTTAATCTGTGAATCACGCTGTGAATGCTGTTGTACCTCTCGGAGTCTGGCCAGGTTTCTTGCTCAGTTCATTTCCAGCTGAGCTGGAATACATGCATAGCTCCTTAACTAGAGAGGAAGATACTTCTAATAGGTCCCCAAACCTTTCCCTGCTCTTTTCCCCTTTTCTGTCAAACCAAATTAAGGCAGCACTCATAGCACTTGCCTGTGCAGATCTACGTCCTGCCTCGCTTTGATAAAGGAGAAAAGAGCCAGCAACCCTGACATGTGAGTTACTGACAACAAGATAAAGCCTAGAGTGAATTAATGGGGCAGTGCAAAGCTCTGGACTCTGCTTTGCCACCACAACAATCATATTATTAAGGGAAAAGCTGAAAAAACAGATCCGCTTGGAATGCAGCTTCTGGGGATAGATTGCCTCTTCAGAGGACAGCTGGTAACCACAATAGGCACTTCCAGGTGCTTCCTAACTTTTAGAGAATGTTGTGCTGATAGAAGGTAACTTTCATTTCATTAAGGCATTAATAAGATTTAACTTCCAGCCTTGCCTATTTGAGCAGTTATATGCAGTCTTTTTTATTTATAGTCCTTTGCTATATTTATTCATGCCTTTGGTGTAGTTGCTTATTATTAATAGATATTTATATTATATAGACTTTGTTGATTCTGATACAAATGAGTTTTCTGTTAATGTTGGGACTTCAGCTTAATAATTCACTCTGCACTACTATTTGAAAATCATGATAAAGCTTCTCTGTAATTTTATTTTTTGCTCTCAGTGAAATATAACAAGCTCATATTCATTACCAACACTGATATTTATAACTATATCTGATTTGTTTTTCTTAGTTGTTAGATCTTTTATTACTTTTCTTGCATGGATTATCTGAGAAAACAGCCTAGGCTTTAAGCTGTGGGAAGAGTCAGTCCTTATATCTTAATATGTGCCAAGCAAACCTATCATGTCTCTCAGCTGATTTGAGAGTTGTTTTTCTTTTAGATAAATATTTTTAAGACTGTATCTATTTATGACTTTAGCCTCTTGTGAATGGTTACTGGAGGTCATCTGTTGTTGGTTCAGAAGTATCCGTTAATCGTGCAGGAAAGGGAGCATGGGTGAAACATAAGGATTTCTTCCTGTGGGAAAGTGAGCAATCATTTTTGTTCTAGATTAGTTCACTAGAAACTCTGAAACTATATTCCAGTCCATGCCTTTGTAAACATTTAAAATGACATTTCTAATTTCTGATGGTATAAAGAAACAACTTTTTTTTTCCAGCATCTATTCCTATTCAGTCATAAATCTTTTCCTTTAATGAATATTGGAAAGCCATTTACAATATAATGTCAAAAAATATGCTGCTTCTTTTGCTTAAGTATCTAATGATTTTTGATGCTTCATTTTCATCTTTTGACATACTCAGGTAGATGTTATTCAAATAATTCTTAAACCCCAGAATTTTCATTGTGTGCCAAATGAATGTGCATCTTTAAAAAATACTGTAGGCATTAGAATAATTCAGAATACTTTGTATCAAAACATGTTTATTTTTTACTGACCCATCCATTAAAATATTCTAGCACACTAGAAATCCGAAGCTGTGGTGGCTGTGAAGGACAGACAGATGTCCTGCTCTCAGCAACACAAGTCTGTGGGCTTCCAGTGGACTAGGGCTGAAAGAAAAACAGAACCCACAGCCCAGCCTGAGCCCCTTGGCAGGACGAGGGGGAAGGACTTCTCCTCCCAGGCCGGGACTGAGCTGTGTGGTCGCTGGTGAGAAAAGGCAGCTGTCCTTCCCAGCCAGAGGAGGTCTCGCTTGGAAGCTGGTGGGTAACTTTGGGAAGCCCAGGACAAAGCTCTGCCAGGCTGAAGCTGAGAGGAGGGCAAGGTGCAAGGGCAGAAGTCCTGGAGGGAGGTGATGGAGGGAGTTGTTCAAGCACTTCTTCCTCTGTAAACTCTTCAGAGCGGCACAAGCAGTCTGGAGCCATAGAGTGATATCAGGAGTTAATTGTTGTCCATGAACAAGAAAATCAATTTGTAATTATTTTATAAACTGCAGTCTTTTCAGAACTTTTCTTGTTAGCTGCCATCTACATTAGAAAAACTGCTTGAATTTTACTGTTGGTACAAAGACCATCACAGATGAAACCAAGAGGGGTGAGGAGCCCAAGTAGTCCTAGCTTTGCTCATTTTAAGAATCCCTATACTACAGACCACTCCAGTCCTTCTGTTTCTGATGCCTGTGGATGGGAAGTGTTTGTAAATTTTGTTTTGGAAAGGTCCTTTGTTCTAGGCCATCATGGTTCCTACATCTTCTCTCAACAGAGGAGAATATTAAAGCTGTTCCACAGGACATGTTGGCCTTTCCAGGGGAAGGGCATTATGGCTTACTGTAATGCTGTCTGGGAAAAAAACCTAGATCTACTATTCTTCTATATCCCTCTTTTAATGAAATATGTCTCTAAATCCTTTTAATCTTTTTTTAATAGTTTTTTTTGTTTGTTTTTACTTCTTTCCTGAGAGAATGTGGATAGCAGCACTCTATCAGTATTAGAAAAATACAGTTTTTGTTTACTTTGTTATTTTGTGACAGCTGGCTTTGACAAAACAGTGGATTGATTTTATCTGGTCAGCAAATTATTTCCATTCATCTCCAGCCCTGGAAACCTGATTGGATCTTGGAAATGCATCTGGTCCCAGTTTCGAATTGAATTGTCTCATTTTTATTTGAGATGAGTGACCATGGACACTTAGATCATAATTTCATGTCTGTGCATCCCAATCCACTCGTCCCAGTCCTCTTCCATTCCCAAAACAAACTTTGGTACTTCTCAACTGTAGCTGTTGATTCTAAATTTTCTGGAGAGTATTTATGGCACAGAGTAACTGTTCAGGGAAGCATGCCTCCTTCAGTGAATTCTTATTTGTGTGCATAAACTTTCCTTGGAATACTGATGTTGGATTTAATTCCTGATATTATCAGTGAACTTCTCTTTATGCCCAGTGACTGCCATTCCTTGCAAGGTTCTTTTGACTGCATAGATAATAGTAGAGAATAAGAAGGTATTTTACAAGAGTTTGCTATTTGGATCTGGCAGATTTCCATTAGTTAATATAACTTTGTGAGCTTCCCAGAGAGTCCCATTTTTAGGAACAAAATGGTCAAAGTAAGTTGCTGACTAAGCAGTGGTTGGAACAGACCTCTAGTTGACATCTCTGAACATCACTGATATTGGTCACAGAAAGTCTGGAGGTTCCTGACTGGGATGCTTTCATTAGACATCATCATTGTACCCGAATTGGTTGTAATTTACTTTTACCCTCAAAACACAGGGCAGAGACCCCAGCTGAGCATCTCTGGGGGTCAGAGTTAGTGGAGACATGGAAAAAGCAGCTGGTATCAGACAGCCACTAAACAAATGAAACCTTGTTCCTGGTCAGGGCCTGAGCTGTGGCAGAGGAGGAGTTACTGACCTCTCTGGGATCTTTGCATCCTGTGCTGAGCTTACCAGCATTTATCAGCTCTACTAGCTGCTACATTTCATTTCACCTCAAGACAAGGCATTTCCTTTAAGAGCTGTTTTGATGAGTGTAATTCCCGTTGGAGTGGCTGAGAGTCTGAGTGCAGTGGCTGATACCCTGCCCTGGGAATGGCTCCTTAGCCTGAAGAGCAGATGTGAGATTCAGCCCTCGCTAGTGGCACTCCTCACTCACCTGACATGCACCCAGCCTGTGACTAAAGCAGATAGAAGGAGTCTGAGTTAAGAAACTTGGTGAGCTTGGTAATTATAAAGAAATCATACCATAGTACCTTTTTTGTTTTTCTTTGGTATTACTGATAGTAACTGGTGTGTTCATTGCTTATCAATACAAGCAGCAAGATATATTGTTACTCAAGGGTTTTGAGGCTCAGTAAAATGGCTATTTTAAGTTAAACAGGTTGTTGCATTTAATAACATTTACTTACCTGATAGGATGGAGTAAAATTTTATTTTCTCTACTTCCTTACATCTGCACTGCAGGACTGACAGATTGACCTTCTGTAGCCTGCCTAGTAAAGGGAAGTGAAGATTTGGTATATATTGTCTTTAAAAGTTTTACAGATTAATGTGAATTCTGCAGGAGATTTTGGACAAGGTTTTTCTACATTCTCTAAAAAAAGGAATAGAATTACTTTGAGGAAAAAAAATGGTTCAAAAGACTGGAGTGTTTGCTTTTCATCTGAGACATGCAGACTTAAAATATTTTTAAAGGCACACACCCCTTCATGAAGTTGATTTCCAACTGATATGTCCAAGAATGTACATTAACACCCTTCTCCAGAGGTTCACAGTGCATCATCAAGAAAAATAACTTCAATTATTTTAAGATTGGCTAATATGTCTCAAAGTCGTAATGAATCTCTGACTGAATGTGAAACCCAAATACTTTCTTATGTTTTCCTTGGTTTGTTGGATAGGAGAGCCACTAGTTAAAAATTCTAAACACTTTGTTTGAAAATAATGTTTTACAGTGATCACTTGACTTCTGTGGGCATGAGAGACATTTTTCTAAGTGGTCTAGTGCATTAGTGCTCATAACTCTAGTTTGTGCCTGTGATTATTTCTTAGTGCTGACTCAAGCAAAAGATCATAAAATCAAAATACAAAGCTTTTAGATGTACTGGTGGCTAACTGGAAATCAACATCTTCACTCACTGGATAGAGACGGAACTAAGTGGCAAATGCATCTCACTAAAAATTGGATAAAATCTCCCAGAAGGTGGCAGTGCACCTTTTAAGTAGTGTTCTGCCAATTTGGCAATTTATGTAATTTCTAGCTGGTTTTTTTTTTTTTTTGCAATGCTGCATGCAATATAATGACATCAGCTGCAATGTGTGTGTTTGGCTACCAATGGTATTTTTGATCTTGAAATCTGGAGTGAGGTACTGGTAATTCCCAAAGGCCTGTCCTGCAGGGAGGGTGATGGACTGGATACTTTTGGTAGGTTGACAAATTGCTCAGCACTTTGTTACACGCACCAGCACAATGAAGATCCCCTTTCCTTTGGAATCCTTCAGATAATTCCCATGCAAAACCCACTGACTACCTCCAGAGCTTTAAAAGATGTCAGAGTTCTCAAAGTGTCATTGCTTTCAGAGAAATGGATGTTGTAGGATAAGAGTTACTAATAAGAGGCATAAATGATGAGGTTTAAAATCTGGCCATGTTACATCTTTGCTGCACTACTTCTCATCAAAGAATTTCTTCATTTAGATATGGATCAAAAGCATATGTTCAAAATTACCAAAAAGTACTACTTCTATTAGGAGTAGTCTAAGAGCAATCAGTAATTGCTGTAAGTTTAGGGAAATTTCCAATCAGTTTCCTAAGCAGGAGCCTAAGTGTGGATTTTCAAACAAGTTATCAAACTTGTTTGACTTGTTTAACCTTTCAAAAATTGATCCTTATTATTTTATTTATTTTAGAATTAGCCATAGGGAATGGCAATATCTCTTTTTAAGAATTCATCTTAATATATAGCTATAATTTGCAAACAAAACCTAGTAGTTTTTCTATAGTAATCATCTTATGAGCTGTTTGATATGCGTATTTACATGAATAAGCAAGTTTGTTTATGTAATGCACCTGAATGAAGAGACATTTTTAAAGAGTAGAGAAGGAAAAGAGGAGGTTTTAGACCCATAACAATTACATCTAAATTTTTGAAAGTAAACTTTACCATCTCCATCTGTCTTTTCCAGAATTACTACCAGAAAGCTAAAGAACATTAAGTATTTATCTCTGTAGCTTAGTGTGATAAAAATGTTACATGATGGCTCATTTGTAGCCATTTATTTAGTTTTCCAAACAGCAGAAATCCACTAAAACTGAAAAAAACCAACCAAACAAACAAAAAAAGAAACCTTAAAATTGAAGCTCTTTCTTTAACATAGAGAAGAGGAGATGAAAAAATGATTGTGTGCTCTTATTCTGCAGTAAGATGTAATTGCATATGCTTGTCCTATGGCTTAGACACTGTGGATGCTGATTCTACTAAATTAATATGCACTGCATCATTTCCTTTGCACAAAGCATAAAACTAAGCAAGGAGTTGAAATATAGTGCTTTTTTGTTTGTTCTATTTTAATTTCATTTTTCTCCTCCTCCAGTAAGCCATAGAAGCTGCAAGACACATTGGGCTCTTAATTCTTTAGATGTCAACTGTCCATTTTAAAAGTGTGTTTGTTTTGAGTTTTTTTCTGTCATAGAGCATCTTTAGTTTCTTTTAGGGCCCACCTGTGACTGAACCTGTCTTGACCATAAACTGAGGCAAAATCTTCCTCAGCACCTGAAGAGACCAAGCAGCACCTTCCCACTCCAGTGGCCAGCAGAACTGTGTAGCCCATCTTTGATGGCCAAAATCACAGTCCATAAATTGTGTGAGGAGGCCAGCAGTGATGGCTATGATCCATTCACCAGTAGAACCAGTGGTATATGTTGCCAATACCCACTTCTCCATCTAATAATCCACCTTTCACTACAGGCAAGCATCCTTTCCCTTGTCAGGAGAGGGCTCACATGAAGTCCCAAAACCCCCCTGCCAGTCACCTTTTTAACATCCCTTTCCTGGTGCTTGCACGACTCGCAGTGCTTGTGTGACTGATGGAGCTTCTGGGCTCTATGCAGCTGCTCAAACTGTAATTGCTGCCATTTGCTGCTGCCTCGGTGTAATCTGGATGTGCTCTGACATGTAAATGATGCTGCTTGCTATTTACTTGTTCCTACTGTTTAAAATCTCAATAAAACTGAAAAATGCCTCTATACAAACTGCAATTATCTCAGCTGACTATTCCACAATAAGGCAAGCTACCTCAGCACAAATAAAATGTTGACTTTACTTTGTGTATTTTCCCCTGTGTTTTTTAATGAATTGTCCATCTTTAATGTCACTGCTGAGGTAAATCCAACTTTGTTATTTAGTCTACAACAGTGTTATTCTGGCCAAATTCTGGAATATGTATGAATGCAAATCTATTTATATAAGGGACCATAAAGACAGTACTAAAAATGAAGGATCACAGTATGGGATTTTCAGGAGGGTCAGTGACTCACAGAGCATTTTTCTTTAATTTGTTTTGTGAACTGTGTGTGGCTTATCAATAAAGCTGCTGTACTAACTGTAATTAAACCATTGAAACTGTCTTCTGCCATAGGCTTAATGGTGATTAAAGTTTCCCAGTGTGTGTACCTGGGATACTGAACTTCACCTGATACGTTCTTTCAGTAGTAGCTGTGTTGTGTTGTGTGTTTTGAGGGGGTTTAAAGTGATTTAAACCTGTCTTTTCCAAAAGCCTGAAGTTCAGTTAATAGAACACCTTGAAACTATGTGAACCATATTGGAGTCCTTCTCACAGTTCAGTCACAGCTTTGTGGATAAGACAGGAAAATGGGGGAAGCTGGCTGCAGTCTTTCTGCAATATTTAACTGTAACTAATGACCTGATGCTGCCAGTGCTCCCCTAGGAAGCAGGAAAGCCAAGTCTGACTTTCCCTTCAGCCACAGTGGTTTCAAAAATTAGCTCCCAAGCTAGCCCTCACCTGAAACTCATCTTTCTCTTGAAAACTTGTCAACAGGCAGCAAAAAAACATGATAAAAAGGATGCTTCAGTGGGACAGTAGGATCACGTAGGCAGCTTGAAGGTATGAAGGGTGACCAGCACTTGACGCGTTTGTATTGGCTTGCCCACAGTCCTGTTACAGTCCTGAGTTGTGTTGTAGCCTCTCAGTCTGCTGTTCACACTCTCTCCTTCCACTGACAACCAATTCTATGCAATCCACTCCATCCAGTGTCCTGCAAACCAGATTTCTAATTATTGGTGGTAATAGCAGTTTAGGTGGCCTGAAGACCCTGGAAAGAAAACCAGATGCTCCGACAGCATTGTCACTGTTTTCAGCAAATAACAGGATCATCCTGAAAACAATCTGGCCAAAACTGGCCTCCTTGATACTTTTCAAAGATGCTCTGGAATTACACATATTTCTGTTATGATTCAAAGCCAGAACTCATGGAAAAAAAAAACTACTTTCTGGTACTAATTTGGCTGATGGCTGCACACAGAGTCAAGTGGGTACCCAGGCTCTATGAGGTATTTTGAATACACTCTCAGACTAAAAGTACAGGACCAAATGTCAATGAGACTCAAAGTGGATTTTGTTAGGGTATTCTTTACAGAGGAACTGCCTGTGTTTGGAGCTTTCACAATGGTTCTGTCACTCTCCTTTTCATAAGTCCTAAATTTGTCTTTTCAACTGAAGGTGCAGACAAGCATCTGCTGTGCCATGTAACCTTGGAAAATACTAACTTTTGTGACTAGGTTCTACTTGATAGACAACACATTTCCAGTAGGGTGCTGAATTTGGGCCTTTTCCTATTGATTTCTCATCCCAGAAAATCAGTATTTTTATAAAGTGCTGAGTCTTCCCCCAGAGGCATTCAGTGCACTCTGAGGGAAGATGTAGAGGGAAGAGAAGGCTTGGACACACCCTACAACATTGCCTGTACCAACCTGCTGCAGATAGGGTGGCTGCCTTCCCAGCCCAGTGATCCAGGCACTGGAGGAGTTGAAGAACTGCTTTCCTTCCCAAAGCCATGTGTTTCTGGGCCCTGAATAAAGTGTGTGGATAAAATGTCTTCCAAATTCTGTGCTGCCCCTTCACAGAATGAGTGGTGACAGAATAAGTTGGCTTCATACCTCCATGGTGTTTTCAGTATGGATGCTGAGGAATCTCCTGAAAGAGGTGTCTTGGAGGGCATCCTCTTTGATGGACAGAAGAGTCAGGGCTGGAAGGACCTTGTAAAGGCCTGCAAAAAAAGGCGAGTTGACTAACGGATGAGTTCAAGCCTCCTGAAGAGCAGTTATTTGAACCAGACAAAAATTCTCTTCAGCCAGGGATTTAACAATCTTAAGCCTAAACATGCACACCCAGTGAGAGGATTTAAACACAGGAACAAGGTCTCCTTATGGAAAACCTGTTGAGAGGCTATGTCACAATACAGAGTTTATATCCAGCTACAGATATGTTCAGGCAAGGAGAACATTAGGATAGTGGTGAGAGAAATACATGTTTCTCACAACTGAGTTTCTCACAATTGTTTGGACAGCTCTTCTGCTATGCATGTAAGCAAATACGAAGTAAAGCACCTTTCCTTTATTAAGGCCCTGAAATAGCCATATATATCTTCCTCCTGTGTTGCATCTGATTTTTTTATTCATCCTACCAAAAAAACCCAACTTATTAATTAATTACAGGTTGACGCCTATGCATGTACATACATTTCTCTAAGAATTGTGGAGCAAGGTACTCAGATGATGTAGAAACAGTAAATTCTGTAAAGATTTTTTGTGCTAAATCACAACTCTTACTGGCTGAAAAATAAACCATACAGCTTGTCAGGTTAAATACAAGTAGCAGAGTAATAGTATTGATTTTGCGTATTAAGTATTTATTTTATTTTTAATCACAACTTAGTTTTCTCTACAACACTATGAGGTGAATTATAGAAGGTGGATTTGAATATTTAATATAGTTAGTCAAGTTCAAAGAATACACAATTCAATGCACTTAGATGTCCTTGTTGCCACAGAAGGGATGTAGACAATTCCAATTTAAGTGACTTTTGTATCTTTGTAGCTCAGTCCTTCAAATGTCTGTTTTAGGTCCTTAAGATCTCTTTGGATTGCCTATATCTTTATTCTAAGATAACCTCTCTCTTTAGGGTTATGAATAACTGTCAAGACAAGATGATTTTTTTCTCTTTTCCCAGTGAATCACCTTCAGGTTTCAGTAAATTGAAGAGCAGTTATACTGCAGGAGGAGGGAAGAGTGCATTGTTGATGAAGCATTTTTAGTCTGAACTTCTGCGTGTGGGTCTGCATTAAATTATTGCTCTGACAAAGTAGCAATCCCATCTCTGGAACCAAAGGTGCTGAATAAGCTTTACAATTGAAAAGAAATGCAATTCCATTTCACTTCTTTGAATTCAAAGTGGAGAGTTTAAGAAAATCAGAGTATTAGAGTGTTCTGACTGGAATACATGAAATAGGTGATTTTTATTTATTATATCTATTTGCATATCCTTATACATATACACATACACAACATTTATATATCTATTTGTGCATGAGTGTGGTGTATTTAATTGACTTAGTAAATGCACAGAGAATAAGCTTCTACTCTTAAGAACCTTTTAAATTATTTCTCTGAAATGAATGTAAATGCCTTCATAGAAGAGAGTCTTTAGAAACATCTTCATTCTGTATGAACTGTAAATTTCTTCATGACCTAAAAGAAACTCTGCAGCAGAGCTAGGACTGAACTTGGTGAGGGTCAAGCTCCAAAACAGTCTTATAGATCTTTTTCCCCAACTGCTTTTTCTATTTTTTTATATATATAGCATTATCTTTTCTATCATGGCTTTATATACCTTCGGATGTGAAGAGAAAGAAGTCCCTTACATTCATCAATGATGCCTCAATAGATGTCATTCTGTATTTGCAAGAAAAGTGTTTCAATTGTCCAGGGTCAGTTTGATTAAAAAAAGAGCTGAGAAAGGTACATGACAACCTTGAACAATGAACCCCATCTAAGTGGGCCATCGACAGACTTTGTCCCGTGCTGACCATGAGCCAAAGCCGCTACTTCTAAAGGTATTTGATTGACGTCACCCCAGGAAACACTCTCTCTTCTTCACAGTCTTGGATCATATCAGCCATTGACTCCCAGAAATGTTCAAAGGATTTTTGTAAGCATCCAAAGCTATTTTTATGGCTCCATTCTTGGAAGATGGAAAAATAGGGGAGACAAAGCAGAAGAGATCCTTTTCTGCTACTGAAACCCCTGTAGTATCCTGTTGCAGGAGGGAATCCTTATCTCTGAGAGGATTACTAACTCTTATCAAATACTCCCTGTCTGAGACCATGGGCAGAAGTTAGAAGACAAGGAACTGCTATTTTATGAGGTGAGACAAGTCAGATTTTCTGCCCTTTCCCTGCAAAGTTGCCTAAGCAGCTGTGGTGACAGCTAACAGCAGAAGATAAACAAATGATTGACTAGTGTTTTCAGGAATATCAGGAATGTAGAGATTGCTTTTCCTTTCATCTCCCAAATTCTGCTGGCATTCCTTAGTAGTAGCTGTAGAAAAATGCACAGAAGAACAAATGGGGAATGAAGCATATTAGCAGCGTCATCAAGGTGGTTTCTGTAAAGCAGTCCCTAAGTCCTGCCTGAAGATGTTCCAGCAGGTGTGAGTGGATGCACCCGGCACATTGCCTGTAAGTTACATCAGACACATCACAAACACACTGCCCAGCAGCTGAAGAACAGTACACAGTAACCAAAACTACCGAGGTGTGCAGCTCATGCCTTTGCTACGTGCAGGCAGGGTTAAGAGGACAATGTCTATTCCAGTTCTATCACAAAAGCCCAACACAGCACACTGCATTTCCTGTGTACCTCCTATATTGCTTGAATGCCAACTACACTTTCGCCAGTACTTTGAAATTCTTGCATGAGTTTTGAGATAAGTGGTATCTGATACATGATAACTATGGCAGTAAACTTACTGCATCTTATTTAATTAGCACAACATTAGTTAGCAGGAAGGTTTCAACCACAGGACATACTGGGATGCAGGCATGTCTTTCCCCCATTAGCACTTCCTGGGGAATTGCTTTCTCTATTTCACAGGGCTCACTTCCCTTTGTAACACATCTTGTCTCTGTTAGCACCACCCTTCTGTTCACCTTGGTGTCAATGAACTCGGCTAACAGCAACTGCTAAGTGTCTGAAGCTGACCTTAATAATGATGTTGCAAAAAAGACCATAGAAGTGCCTTACAAGTTAGTTAACATTCTTAGCAAAAATGCTCTCCTACTGGTTAGCTTAGTGATTCAAAGTCATCACTGTCAGGTTCTATTTCTGACTTTCTTACGTATCACTGCTTGAAAAAAATTCCAACACCTGCACAAAGCACACGGCAAATGAGCAGGGTTCAGTGTGCTGCTGAGGCAGCTGCTGGAGGCAGAACAGGCTGCAGCATCACTGAAAAGAGGCACTGCTCAAATTATAAGAGGAAACCATAATATTTTCCTACCTCACTGTGGTGTCAGAAGAGAAAATTAATTAATTATTGCAAAAGATGTTAAGCTTTTCTGATTAAGAGTTCAGTAAACAAGAAGTAAAATTAACTAGCTTTTATAAAATGCTTGAAATTCCAGGATGATTCGGTGGTTATATTTTAAAAAAATCTTTGCTGCCTTCTGGAAATAATGCCTCCAATTATGCAATCATTCCTCAGATTTTTGTGCACATGCTTACTAGTACATACAGGGGCAGTTCTCTCAACTTATTTGGAATATTTATGTTTTTGAGAAACCAAATTCCTCTTTGATGTTTTACAAATACAGTCACTTGTACATTTATATATATTTATTAAATCAAAATAATACAATTATCCACTATATTTATTACTTGAAGCAAGCTAAATTTTAAGAGTGCTTTAAAGTATTATAAACATCATCTCCCATTGCCTCATTCATATATCAATTTTTAACTGAATACTTTAGCATGAGACATGTAGACTGCTCCAAGATATGAACATTATTAATATTTGTTTGTATTACAAAAGTTTTGGGAGTTCTTTTTTTGGAGACAAAACTTCTTTGCCCTAAGAAATGGTAAAGTCAGCATAAATTGCATTCTGTACTCCTGAGTGCAGAATATGTTTGTTTAACTAGTGAAAAGTAGGCAATAGGCAGAAATTCTGAAAGTGACTAGTAAAGAAGCTCAAGAGACTGAAAAGGAATCAGGTCTGATACATACCTTCAGTGATAAATTGCCATTGACCCTACTACTGTAAATACTTCAAATTTGGGAAGGAGCAAGCTTAGCACAGTTATAAGTTATGTTCAAGAGGAAGCCCAAATCATGGATCCCTTCTGACAAATCTTGATTCTATCATGCTTGACTCTGTGGAAGGAGATGCAGGGACACTGTGTCTGTGTTGCACAGGAATGTGTGATCTTGTGCTTGCAGCTACACCTGTCTCTGTGTGAGAGCTCCTCGTGGGGTGTGGGGTGATTCACTGTGGTACCAGGGCATCTCTTCCATCAGGGGCGTCTGCACCCATGGCTGGTCTCAGCCATGCGCCGTGTCTAAGGTGCTGCACAGCAGATTTATGTATGGCTGTCCCTGGAGGCCTTTCCATCTTAGAGCCACAGAATCCTTTAGGGCTCTGAGCCCCTTAAGTGCAGATGTTAACCTGACACTGCCAAGTCCACCACAACACCATGTCCCCAAGTGCCACATCTACTCATCTTTTAAATATCCCCAGGGGTGGTGACTCTGCTTCCCTGGGCAGCCTATTCAAATACTTACTAACCTTTCATTGCAGAAACTTTTCCTAATATCCAATATAAACCTGCCTTGGGACAGCTTGATGGTGTTTTCTCCTGTCTTATCACTTGTTATCTGGGAGAAAAGACTTGACCTCCTCCTGCCTCCAGACTTCTGTCAGGCAGTTGTGGAGAGTGATAAGGTCATTCCCGAGCCTCTTTTTCTCCAGGTTAAGCACCTCCAACTCCCTCAGCTGCTCCTCACCAGACTTGCACTCCAGAGCCTTTATCAATTTTGTTACCTTTTTCCCATAAAATTTCAGGCTCATGGAGAGCTGGGCAGCACAAAGCCTCAGAACAGCATTGCAAAGGAGTTCTACGTAGCAGAGGAGTGAAATTTTGGTTCCCCTAGGAGAGAAACCACTTCAGGACACACACTAAAAGACACCAAATGATGCAATATAAATGCTGGTGACTATTGACTGTCTTTCAGCATACAAAGAGGGAATACAGACCATCTACATGCATCCCTTTACATACCACTTTAATGGCCTCTTTTGGCTTTCATAGTCTTCAGCGATTAACAAGAGAGAAATCATTTTCTTCATAAAAGTAACCATGGAATTGGTTCAGAAGGATAATACCATGTTTCTTTCTGCTTCTAGATGCCAACATCTCTAATCTTTATCTTCAAAATATTTTGAAATATTACATTAACAGAATCAATAGGCTTTTCAACTTTTGGAATGGGAATCAAGTTTGGCCATTGAGTCCCCTCCTTTTTAAAATATTATTTTAGTTTTAAAATACGTATTGGTACCTTTGGCTGATAAACAGTAGGCAAATAACACTTCTTCATGATTGATTATGCAACATAATCTCAGGTAAGTGCAGCATGACCAGTTAATTGAAAATTGCTTTCCATTCAGGATTCACTCTGTGTTAGCCAATGATAAATACTTATTTCATCTGGCTCACTTGACATTATACACTTTCAACATGCAAGCCCCTTGCTGACTTTAAAAAACAAAGCTATTCTCTATTCCACTTTTCAATGGTACTTTTTATTCTCTTGTTTTATTAGCACTGCTTTATGTTTTAATTGCATTTATTCAGGCAGATGGGGGAGACAGCCCATTTTATCTATGTTTCCTTATTTCCCTAAAAATTCCTCCTTATCTAAAATATAACAAAAGAAATTAAGTTCTTTCAAGAGAACTTTGACTAAAGGGTGGTGGAGTAGATGCTATAACCTGAAAATATACATTGTGTTGGCAGACCTGAAAAGTTCATGTTAGTGCCTGGGAATGGAGAAAAATGAACTATGCAAAACAATCAAATTGAGAAACAGATGTTGCAAATGTTTTGTGTTTTGTATTATCAACTTTAAATGCTTTATAGGGGCCTGGAGCAATTTTCAAGTCAACTGAGACCAAATTATAGTCACAAAAATGTCCTACTATTGTATGAAACAAAAAGATGGAATTCTTTATGTTGAGTTTCATCTTGGGACTTCAGATTAACTTGAGCAAGTGACAAGACACAGGGTGACATTTTCCTCTGAAACTTATCAGAGCTTCTTCCTGGAAACGCTGCTGATATTAACCTTGTTATTGAAAATTCTCACTAGAGGTGACATTTAAAAATTTATGTGAACTGTGAAAATTTTATGTCTCGTTTCTTCTATCTTGTTTGTTGCATTGATGTGTTCTGTCTTTCATTTGTCTACAAGCAGCAACGTAAGCACTTCATAGGCACAGCATTTATACTTTCAATATCTAGTCATTCTCTAAGACGCTGCACTCCTGCAATTATTTACAGTAACAGTTGCTCAAATATTGAGATACTGGTTTTGATTTCCATTCAGCTTGCTGCTGACAACTGGCAGATCGGCATGCAAAAGAGGAAGCTTGATTTAAGATGAGCTGAATATATGCCACAAGATTAGTGAAAGGAAATAAAATCTACAGTTCTGGTTCCTTTAACTGACTCAGATGATTTACTGCAATGTATAGAAAAAGGGAGACAGAAAATCCTAATCTGGTTAGAGATGTGCATTTGATGGGAAGAGATAACAGCTGAAGAGCTCAGTGTAGTGATATCCACGTCAGCAATTACATCCCCTTCTCACCCCAGGTAATCACAGCCCTGTGTAAAGTGGCTCATTACTGTGAATGTTGATACTAAATGTTGAGAAGAAAAAGTGTCAGGCTCCCTTTCCCAGACATGGCATGCTTCTGGTTTGAACAAAATATTAAGGTTTATTTTTTCAGGATGTACATCATCTTGTCTCTCATACAGATATGTGAGCTTCAGACATTCAAGTAGAACAGACAAAATAAAAGATTACAGTAATAAATATTTCAAATTATGGAAGATGAGAAAATCTTCCAGTAAGCACATCTCAAGATTTTTACTTTACTTCTATATGAGAATTTAAAGTCTACACTAGATGTCAGATTCTCCATGCTGTTGTGCCTGTTGTAAAATAAAGAAAAATCCTGGAGTCAGGATGTAGCCACACTACTAGAAAGTTTCTCTGCTTGATAATATTTATCATATCTCTAGAGAAAGAGGTCCATGAAAATTTTGGTTTTGTAACTTTACAGTAAGAGGTCAAAGTATGTGTTTATTTTCAATATTTATGAACAAAATTATGCACTGAAGAACAAAAAATAAAATCTGCATTTTCAAATTTTAACCTAATCCCTGTCTACAAAACAAGAATCCTGGTACATATATTATGATAAGGATCATCAGCTTGAAGATATCTTAGCTGCTGTAAATAGAATAAATCAACACAGTGCACATGGCTATGTAAAAAGCATTAAATATTTGAAATAATGTTAAAAATATTTAAGAAAACTTTATTTCCTCTTAATTCTACTAGGTTCTAGTTCTAGTACCAGGAGTAACATACCAGCAATAATCTATATTTACTGTTAATCTTACCATTTCTACAAAAAAAGAATACTCTCTGGACAGGTCTGACCAGATCCCATACTGATTATTTCTGAAAAGTGTTACCTGGGGAAACTGGTTGTTCTTAAAGTTCTGTTCATTTCTCAGTGGAATATTCTGCCCAATAAGGTCTGAGGAACTATTCTGAGTCAGTGCTTTTGACACAAATCTCTTCTCATATTTGGCTGACTGTGTCCAAAGATCATATTCTAGATTAAACAGATTTATAGAGAGAGAAACATGAACAAAGGCATATCTATATTTCAATAGTGCACAGATACTCTTCTGCTTAACCTGGATTGTCTTGTTTGAAGTGTTTATAAATCTGGGGACCACAGCTAGGCACAGACAGAAGATAAATATTTTAACACTTTCTTGTGCATCAAGATTTAAAAAGGGCAGGCTGTTTGTTAACTACTGTATGGTGTGCTGACAAAGAAACGCTTTGAGAGGTGTTTTGCAATTGTAT
Source organism: Chloebia gouldiae (assembly GCA_003676055.1). Taxonomy (NCBI): domain Eukaryota; kingdom Metazoa; phylum Chordata; class Aves; order Passeriformes; family Passeridae; genus Chloebia; species Chloebia gouldiae. The sequence continues at coordinate 7,367,401 of QUSF01000002.1, read as the reverse complement.
AAAGGTATTTCTGAGTAATAAAATTCTCAGGAGCAATGTGAAGGACACTAAGCTGAGAATTCAGACAGTATTTTCTAAGGAGAAAGCTCGTGACAATGAAAGGGGAACTGAAACTATCACAGAGAGACTGGGATAAATAATAATATTTACAGGACCGTGAGCAAAGTAATGGAAACATCTTCTAGCTCTTGCCTGACACTGTCTGAGGACAGTCCTCCAAAATGTTTGGTGGCCTGGATATTCAGTGCCATAAACATCAGCACTCAGGAAAATGCATTCTCCTGCACTGTACCATGGATGTCCTTGTGGTGGCATGAACGTGAGTACGAGTGGTGCGTGGAATTCTGAGTTTGAATTTCCTTGAAGGAAGGTCACTGAATTTCAGGTCACTGAATTTCCTTGGGGAAGTCACTTTATTTTACTTCTCTGTCTCTTTGCTGCACTGCTCTGCTTCCCTCCTTCCCCCATGCCTTAACTCTTTAGATAATAAAGAATTTCTTACAGAGGCTGTTGTTGGCTGATTACAAGCAGTGCTCTCAGACCTCTGTTTTATTCTTAACTCTGCTACCTCTGGCATGGGTGACCTTGGGAAGCTGGATATCATTTCTGTCAGATGGGAATAATGATACCCATTCCCTCTCTACAGTATGTTGAGATTGGTAATTGGCATATTAGTGTATTACTTAAACTATTAATATAGAGAAAGTCCATCTTGTTTTGATAGGCTGTATCCCTTTAAGTGTTTTAGCTGACTATCCATCTTTTGTGGCTATTAGCTCACCTCCTATAAAAGATACTCCGGAGACCATAGACCAAATATGACTAATGGACAGGTCAAACATCACAAGTACTTGGAAAGAGCTCAAAGGGCTCCAATTTCTTGTCCAATATAGTAAATGTTTTGGGCATCCTGTACTTTCCTCTCAGCTCATCCCATGAGACTGTGGTTTAATGGTAGCAGAATAAGTGTTCCTAGATTAACTCTCTCCAATTTCAAACTACAGTCATGCTTACAGGATTCACAAATGCCACCATCACTCAAGAAAACAACAGTGAAAGAGCGCTTCAATACTGACATGAGAACCTGAATCAGAGGAGACTTACACCCAAGTTAGAAAATAAACTACTGGGATTCTAAAAAGAACTGGCACATTTAAAGGGCAAATGTCCCTTCCCACTGAAATAAATAAGTCAAAACACATAAATAATGTCAAAACATGAAGAATTTCAAAGCAGCTTAAAAATTACTTTTGGGCAATGGATCTCTAAAATACACTTTAACTTCTTTTGCACATTAATGACTGAAAACCAATGCAATGCATTCAATGCTGCTACTACACTATTGAAACTGGCAGTAAAATAAACAAAAGAAGCTCAATTTTATGCTTAATTTCAAGACATTAAAGTGAATGTGATTCTTCACAGTACTTTCAGCAGAGACTTTGGTCCTTGTTAGTAAGAATCATAAATCATCTCCTGCACCAGAGCTCTGGAAAATGTTAACAGATCTAAACATTTTGGTCACATACACTATAGCCCATTAAACAACAAAAGGCTTTGACTCAGTTTAATAAAAAAAAAATATCCTGTAAAGTAGAGAACATAAACTCAGACTGAAACTCAGTGAAGAAAGGTAGTTATTCAGCAATCAGTAAATACATTTGAACTTATTTGCATTTGTAGAGAGCATTAAAAGACTGGCATTTTTGTTACTCTGTCTGTTTCATTATGCAGGATTGTCTGTTTCTTAGTGTTTATACTCAGGAAGAAATGCCAAATGCTACTCATAATCAAATATGGGATACAGAAAGTCTTATGCCTGCTCATTACTTTATCATAAACGGTATTTGCACACAAATATTGGATAAAAGACATCTTCCCACTACTTAAATAATGGTAGATTTGGAAGGGAGGGAACATGTTGTTTTACCTCTGAACTTTAATTTCTCAACATATAACTGCTCTTATTTTATAAATATACCACAAAGCAAAGTGAAATGCAAAGTATAAGCCAGGATTTTTTGACCAAAACCATGGGATTTTCACTGTCAGTCATTTTAATATAATTTTCTGGATGAAAATATGGGGAAAAAAATCTTCAGAATGAGTAAGTAGGGAATGAAGAAATGCCAAATCTAGCTGCTGGCAATAAAGAATTTGTTTGTCAAATGATATCACATTTGGTATGTTAGCAGACTGGAAGTACTGCTGAAACAACTGATAATCTTGTTGGTCTCTGACTTTTCAACTTTGCTTGCGCAGCTGTTTGTTTATTCTGCTATTTATATCTCAACTGCTACTTGGAACATGCTCAAAAAATGGCAAAAATTCCCAGTAAAATAGCTTAAATCAGATGGACTGTCTTCTAGGCCTCCTTACTTAAAATGGGGAAAGAATCCTAGAAGCAATCTATCTCAGAGAAGGACAGAAAATATTCCTCTAACCTCAGGTGAGAACAGGACTGGACAGGTCTGGTTTAGTTTAGGAGGGATTTTTTTTCTTCAAAGCACAATTCTTTCAATTTGCTTACCATAAGGGAAACATTTCTCAAGTTTGTTTTTAAATGCAAGACCAAAGCCTTATTCTTAATTTCAAATCCTTTAATAAGCACTAGTAAAAAGCATTTTCTTTGTAGGCTGTAGTTTTACAGCCAGATGGAATGAATTGGAAAAATTTGCTTTCAGACCCTTTTGGCATCTTGCCATCTAGTAAGGACTGAGATACTGGTCAGGTGATCTTTTCTGCAGGGATGCTACCTTGTTTTCTCTGTTCAACTGAGCATCCTTAACACACACTTTGTGTTTTTACATCTCATTTTTCTTTCAATTTGTCATTCCAGTTCAATCACTGGAATAAGTGTTTACATTTCCAACTGAAATTAAGGATCTCACTTGAAGCAAAACCATGAAAAGTTATGTTTTACAGGAAACTAATTTTTACCATCTAATAAAATCAAGCATTGCAATAATAAGTTATTGCTGTGGATATGAGCTTCTAGGACTCAGAAGGACAAAGCTGTCCCACTTCTTCCTTTACTTTTATCTCTCATTCTTTGTTCTTTGCTTCATTTTCAGTCCTTCTTTTCTCCTGGTTGAGTGTAAACTTCATACCCAGTTTCCTGTTGGGTGTCTATGCTGATACTGATCTAACTTAACAGCAGCAACAGTCAAACTCCAGCAATCTTAAATAAAATTGCACCCAGGGAAATGTTTAACACAACAAAAGTTTCCAAATTTCCAGTAGTTGTTCTTAAACCTTCACCCAGAAGCAGGGAAATGGTGCTAGCAGTAGGCAACAAGAAAACTGAGGCACAGGAACATGGGATCACTGAAGACCTATCAACTGAATTTTTAAAATGAATGTAGTTGGAATTTAGGATGCCAGCTAAGGAGGAAAAATCAGAAATCCTCAGGTCTGCAAATGCTGATGTAGTTGCAAAGGTATCTCAAGTTTATCCCATCAAATGGTGCTTCCTTCATCTCTGTGTCTTACCTGAGTCTAAGTTCAGAGATCTTTTGTTTTGCTTTGCTATCTAGTTTCTTGAAAAACTCAATCAAAGGCATTCAAAATACACCTGTGGTATATCTGTGAAAATGAGCAAAAAAGCATCACCTACTTAAGACTACCTTATTAATTAACAGGAAAGAGAAATCACTTAATTTGTGGTTCACCTGGATCAGATGTTAGGGGTAATTCACCCTGGGGACAGTCAACACCCTCACAGAAAGATCTTAATGCTGAAGAAGTTCAAAATGATTAATCAGGATGCTATCCAAACTAGAGATGATCTTGTCATCTGTGAGATGTTCAGCAAAGAAATGAAGACCCACTGAAAACAGCCAGAAAACACAAGAACAGCAAAAGTCTTCAATAATATTATGAGGAAACTTGCCTAAAAAGGGTAAGTTGTGGATTCCTGTTGTTGTCCTGATTAGTGTTTATATATTAAATATTAAACAGCCAGTGAATAAAATAAACAAACGTGCTAGAGCTGAGCCTGGAACCTGTGACTTCATCTTCAAGGCAGAAAGCTTTGGTGTCACTGATGGCCCAGCTAATCCTATAAACCTTGCTGCAGAAATTCAGGATGCCCTGGGAGCAAAATGACTTCCAACTTGCCATCTAAGAATCTTTAATGGGAACAAGGTGATTTAACAATATCTTAGGCCTACAAATACCCCCTGGTGTGTAATAAAGAGATTCTGTGCCCATCTCAAGGCTGAACCTTGTGTACTGAGAGTCAAGGACCCACACCTTATGCCAATTCAGAAGGCACCCACAAAGATCATCCAGTCCAGCTCAGCCCTGCACAGCACCATCCCCACGAGTCACACCGTGTGCTTGAGTGTTGTCCAAATGCTCCTGGAGCTCTGTCAGGCTGGTCCTGTGACCACTTCCCTGGGGAGCTGTTCCGGTGCCCAGGTGAAAAGCATTTCTCTAATACCTCCTCTGACACTTCAGGCCATTCCCTCGGGTCCTGTCACTGTCACAGAGCAGAGCTCAGCGCCTGCCCCTCCTCTCCCCCTCCAAGGAGCTGCACCTGCAGTGAGGTTGGCCTCATCTCCTCCAGGCTGTACAAACCAAGTGACCGCAGCCACTCCTCACACAACCTCCTCTCAAGGCCCTTCACCATCTTTGTTGCCCTTCCTTGGACACTCTGCAGTAGTTTAATGTCCTTTTTACATTGTGGCACCCAAAACCGCCCCCAGCACTGGAGGTGAGGCTGCCCCAGAGCAGAGCAGAGCAGGACAATCCCTCCCTTGCCCGGCTGGCCATGCTGTCCCTGATGCCCCAGGACAGGGATGGCCCTCCTGGCTGCCAGGGCACTGCTGCCTCATGTTCAGCTTTGTATCAGCCAGAACCCCCAGGTCCCTGTCTGCAGCACTGCTCTGCAGCATCTCATTCCCCATTCTTTAAAGCTTTGGCCCCAGTGTGCCAGTGAAGCAGCTCATCATGTCCCTGGCAAGCCATAACTTTGTGTCATAGTGAAAAGTCATGAAGATGGGAGTGGGTCTCACCCTGACCCCGTTGCTCTTTGTGGGGAGCAGGCTTTAACAGCAGGACCTAGTGAGCTGTGGGCTGCTGCACGTACCTGCTTGGGTCAGGATTAAGACAGGGCATTTGGGGCCAGCTTTGACTCTTGCCACCTTCTTCCTGCCAGACCTCTAAATCAGGGCTATATCACTTCATTATTGCTTTTAATGAATATTAATGCTCACTGAATCAGCTTTATGAGCTGGGCTTTGCAGGCATACTGCAGAACTGTTGGATGTTCTGAACAACCCAAGCAATGTATATCCTTCTTTCATTTGCATGGAAAATCCTGGAGAAAATAAGACTCTTATATTACTATTTATTTAAATATTATATGTATGAAGAAAATATCTGTCAAGCAATAGGTGTTATTTACTGCTTAGTGCATTTTCTCTGCACATCAACCACAATGTTTTACTCTTTAGAGGAAGTGTACAGATTATGGCTAAGCATTATGGATCAGCTGGTTGACAAGTGGGATTTGACATAAGTTTGTAAATTCTTTAGAGCTGTTGGAGCTATATAATTTACATAAACTGAAGAGCATTTTTCAGGTTCAACTTTGTTTTGGCCATATTCTATAGGTTCCACATGCTCACCACACTGCCCATTTCGATCTACTCAGCTCTATATTAATAGAGCTTTGTACTTGCAAAAAATCTCAAAGCATTTTTGGGCCATGACAGAAGGAATCCTTTATGTGCCAGCATATACATGGCAGCAACATGATGTCAGGCTTTAACAGGTCTTGCTGTTCCACCTTGTATTATTTAAATATTGATAAGCAACTAGATTTGAATTCTTGCTGGGGAGGGAAGGTGAAGTGTTAGGAGACAGGGTTTGCATAAAGTTTGTTTCCAGAGGAAACTGGGTACTCCTCTTCTCTGCTTTCCCCTTGAAATACCCTAAAAGTCTAAAATGTCTTTGATGTAGTTGTGCAGAAAAAACAAGAAGTTTATGCAGAAAAAAAAAGTGTGGTTGCACAAATTTGTCATTATGATTTGTTTTATTTTGGTAACATTGCATTTTCCCAGTAGCAGACCCACTGGGGAGATCCCATGTGTTACAGAAGATTTACTGTTCCTTTTAGCTTTCTTCAGTATAATTGTTAGCAAATCTTTTGTTAAGCCTAAAGAAAACTGGGTAAAATATACCTTTTAAGACACAACTTCTATAACAATATAAAACAAAGAGAAAATTATATATAATATTAAATGCTATAATAATGTTTATTTTTTTCAAGATCTGTTAAAAAGTACTGAAAGTACTGAAAGTACTGCATTCCACAAAGTAATGACATATATTCCTTTATTCACCAATATCTGTGTGCCTGAATTGATCACAGCTGGTCAGGAAATATATTTTTATTTTTATTTTTTAAAAAGGCAGAAATTTAGTTTCATTTTCCTGTTTGATCTTTTGTTTTACTCTGAAAGTTGTTTTCATTAAAAAAAAAAATCATGTTTTGTCTTGTGATACCTTTGACTTTTTTTTTCTACAAAATCCGTTGCCACTCTGTTAATATGAAATGAATAATCATTTCCATCACAGAAGCCACATATTCTTTTCTGATCCTTGTCTTACGTGCAGTTCCAAAGAAAGAAAGAAAGTCAATGTTGCTGATACAGTGGCAAAAACTATCTGAAGCATATCTATACTCCCTCTTCCAAGTCCTTCAAGCCAGCAAGTTTTTGATATGCTTTTTCCATCAGTAATGTCTTGTTGGTGTCTAAAGCTAGCTGAACCAGCTTAAATAGCTTATCAACAGGCATTTGCCATTTATATTGTGTATCATTTGTCTTTTGAGTATGAGGATTGCATTATATTTTCTAAACTATTTGTAACCCACAAGCTCTTTTGTTTGTTTTTCAGATAACCCTTCTAAGGATTTACAAATTTTTACAAATAATGAAAAATTTTATTTTGATTTCACTGTTGCTTAATTGCCTCACAAAATATGAGGAGCTGAATTTTAAACTCATATAAGGAGAGCAAGGGATTATGAATTATGGAGTTCCATTCCTATTATAAAACTTTTTAAAATGCAGAGATAGATCTTGAATTTACTGGCTAGGGAAATTACAGCACAGCTACGAGCTAATTCTTCTGTATTCTACTTTACAGCTTTGGAGAATTGCTCAGGATACTGAGGAAATTATTCCCTTCTGACATTCAGAAGATATTTTCTTTTTGAAAGCTTCATCATTCTCTATGTGTTGTCGAAGACATATGAAGTCTTTGAGAAGTAGCTTACAGGCAGCAGGCCAACACCTCCTGAGATAACCTGGCAGAAACTGGTATCTAATTGGTGGATTAAACAATTTCTTATTTATTAGTGCCATCTTCTATTATATGTTCATTTATTCCCTCCCCCCACCCCCAAAATTTTAAATCAGGGATATGTAAAATAACAGCAACTTTCAAATCAGCTTAAAGCTACGAGGAAATGGATTTATTTTCTTAGGAGAAAAAAAATGTACTTCAGTGTTTACATGTCTGGAAAAAGTGGTTAGAAAGGAAATACTTATAGATTATTTTCCAAGTATCCTACAGGTAGAAGAAAACAGGAATTGTTTGTATTTGAAAGGCATATTTATGCTGGATATTAATAAGCCTTTTTTCCTTAGCATTTTGGTGAAACTGTGGTTCAGCAGCTGCCTAGAAATGTTGTGGTACCTGTTTCACTGGATGTGTTTAAGTGGCTAACTCAAATATAAATAACCCATAGCAGAGTACTAAGACTGTGGGGAGATTTTTATTAGTAAAAATGCAAAGTGAGTGCAGGGCTGTGAGGAAGAGCCTCTGGGGTCTTGCTGTACACAGAGAAAAACAGAAAATGGTCAGCAAATCTTCCAGACCTCATCACACTGTGATGCATTCATGCCAGATGGACCTCAGGAATAAGTTTGCGTTTGGGGTTAGGGATGAAAAAGATCAGTGACCAAAACCAGAGTAAGCTGAGGTGAGAATAAGATGAAAAGTTAAATTCAAAAGTTGTATGTCACCTTGAACAAGCCATAGCAGAATTTACAAGCACGTTAGGCAATGAATCAGCAAATGGGACCCTAGTGGGATTTTCAGAAGCACTTAGACACAAAGAGCCTAATTTTTCATCTGAAATTAGAGTCTGAGGTGCTTTAAAAATTTCACTTGGGCTATGTGCGTCTTCAGTGATGGTGTTACTTCAAAATATGACCCCTGAGCTGCACACTTTTCTCCAAAATGGAATAAAATCAGTAGCTGCTCCCTTTCAGGCAGCCTCTGAAAAAAATGTTGGTAAAAAGGACTCTGGGATTCTCAAGTAGCATGTTATGAAAGCTAGAAAAGCAGCAAAAATATCACTCTTGTTGCTGGTGTTCATGTGCAGGCCCTAAAACTCAAGTCTCTTCCTGGTAGGCCATGGAGGCAGATTAACTCAATCAAAATGAAAAGGGCATTACAGCAAGAATACTCAAGAGCCACAGCTACGCTTGACCTGAATCTAAGATGAGTTTCTGCTCAGAACATTGGGTTTTGATGTGATCTAATAGTGGGGTGGGATTTAGCTTTGGAATAATATATCTGACTTCAGGTGTTTACGTCTGAGTGCTAGCACATGAGCTGGTGTTGAGTGCTCAGGGGACACCAAGCCAATACTGTCAATGGAGACTGGAAACCTGTCCTGCTCATCCTTAATAAGAAAGGTTCCTAAATTTAGGTATCAGCTGCTGTTTGAGATGTGTTCATCTTCCAAAATGCCCTCTAAGGGCTGGCAGAGATGCATGAGAGTCTGGCAGAGAGTCTGCCCTGGATACCCTCACAGGGTCTGATGAGGCACTGCTCAGCTGTGTTTAGGCAAAGCTGTCTTGGGTCAGATGGATACTCTATAAACAGAAGAGACTCTGCTGGGAGCCTAAACTTCTCTCGGTATGTGGAAATGCCCACCCATAAAACGACTCTTTTACATACTTATATTTTGGATAGATAATTCCATGATGATTTCAATACTTAAATTGATCTACTGCTCTGAATACCAATTGATAAAAACCAGAGGAAAGCTCTGGTTAATAAAGGTGCTTCTTTTCCATTCCCTGTACATTATCAGTCAATCTCTAGCTTGAGAGTACAGTCCAAGTTTTGTTGAAAAATTTAATGCATTTACTGATTTTTTAAAATTGTGCAAACCTGGGACTTTTATTGAGTCTTGTGTTCCTCACAGAAGCAGTTAGAATGTCAGATACTTCTGTATAGGAAAAAGCAATATATAATTTATGACAATTATTTATACATTCCTTTTCCTTTTCATTATTTTCTTTGCTGATACAATCTGATTGCCAGGGCAGGAAACGACAGAGGCTTTAGCTGAAATAACAATCATAGAGCACTGGTTTTGTATGCCTAATTTTTTCCTTCCTGACAGAAGTATCTGAAATCTCTGCTATGCCTTCTCTTTTAGCGCCCTGCCTAGGCATATGTCAAAGGCAATCAATGCCATTTTTGGTCCGTTTCTGCAGAACTGCAGGGGAACATTTTGGTGCTTAACAGACTGACTCTGAACATCCCTTGTTCCTTGTACTTTGGCCTCTTTCAGTTTCCATAAACATTCCTCTTGGGCGGCAGAAGCAGCAGTCAGCCAGCCTTGGATACGAGTGCAACTACTAAAGGCCCTTCCCAGAAAGAAGCTTGGGAAGACTCCTTTTTGTTTGACCCTTGGGCTCTTCATTGGTACTGCTTTGACATCTGTAATCTGGGATATTTTTCTGGTCATCCAGAGAGCACAGGTGTTTCTTTTTTCCTCCATCTCTGTAGCTATTTTGCTTAGCATTCCCCAGGCCTGATGCAAAGCCATTCTCAAACAGCTGTATTTGTCCCTAGCATTAAAAAAAGCTGTACATGCCACACTGACATGTTTGGTGGCAGTAAATGGTTGATTGATTTGTTTGCTGTAGAACAAACTTATTTCATTTATGCTTAACTTCTGCATCTCAATTTTCCCAAAGAAAAGGGAGGAAAAAAGGAGGGAATAGCAAGAAAAGGAGTTCCAGAAAATCTTGTAGGGCCCTTGCAGACTCATATCCTCATTGCAATGAGCAAAGAAGGGAGTGTACCCCAGGGGCATCTTCATTCTTAGAGTCCAGGGGTGAAGACGAAGGGGATGGACAAGGGCAGGCACACTGTGCCAAGCACGTTGGGCACTCCAGCATGGGAGACAGGACTGAGGGCTGGTGGCAGGCACAGTTTTCATACCTGGGGTTATACACATGGAGGGCTCTGAAGGTGTTCATGTGCTACCTGGCACGTGAAAGAAGCTTGCTCTTGTGTCAAAACACGACTATATGGAGCAGGGCTGTCCTGTAGTGACTTGCTCCACACAAATAGCCTCTGAAAGCCCTAAACAGCTTACCAGAATTTTGGCTAAAGATGCAAAGAAGAGGAAGTTCAAGGAGTAGAATTTGGGAGATATTTTAATTTGTGTTTCAAATACCTGTTAGTACTGCAGTGATCAGTCTTTCATAAAGTCTTAGTTAAATACTAAATAATGCTTTTAGGACAGCTGCTCTTTTTCCCCGGACACTCACAAGCATTTGAGTCAGAGGTCAGATTGAAATAAACTCATGTCAAATGATCAGAAGTTTTTTTCTAAGAGGAGAAAATAAAGAGAAGTGATATTATTTTAAAATGTTTATTTGTGGAATATTAACAGAAAAACCAAAATTACAGGCATGTATGGTGCTGTGTTGCCAACCTTTGCTGTCTTATAGGATGAAAGGCTTGAATTTCCAGGGGCTCATCAGATCTTATGGTCAGGCCAGTATTTTACTTTCTTGTGAGCTTCAACATTCTGCTTTGTGTAAGCTCCATCTTGTAGGTGATGAGATTGACTTTCAGTTAGCTACTAAATCAAACACACAGAAGAAAAACCAGAAGTATCCATCAAACCTGTACCTGTGTTTGAGGCAAAGACAATGAAAAGTGAGATATTGCAGCACAGCAAGTGCAAGTATCTTTATAGGATTGTCTATTAAGTCTAAAGATTTTAGCTGTAGCCTTTGAAGTTCAGGAGGACATTTTCCATTAGGAAAACAATTCATGTAAAACAGTGCTTCAAAGGCAGGTGTTCAGCCTAAGCTAGACATGTACCTCCACATACCAGAGGGCACAATCACATTGGGAAGCAGTTGCTTGTTCCCTGGAATTTCTGAACTCAATGTGGTAGTTTTAGAGAGAACCAGATGACTGGATTTCACTAGGTGAGTAAATTCAAGTGGCTGCATTAGGCAGAAGAAATCCCATTCCAACACTTCCCATCTCACTGCAACACTGGAGATAAACTGGCAATTTAATGGTGAAAATATCTTGAAGTCTTAGGCTAAAGATAGAGTCAAAAGGTCAGTAATTATCTTAGCTTTAATTCCAAAGCCAGGACATGTTTCCAGACTGTAGATAACACTGTGTGACAATCAAAGATAAATTATGACAATTTAATAACAACTGCCTTAAATAGACTACTAATCCCAAAATATTTGTTAATGTATCAAATGAACTGCATCTGTCAAAAATATGAGTGGACCATCATTCAAATTTCTGCTTCAGTTCCAGGACTGCAGACAGCCTGGGAGAATCATGAAGAAGACAGTGCAGTCCCTGATGTTGTTCCAGAAATAATTGACCCGTCTTACTGAAAACATTTTAAAAATAACTTCAGGATAAATAGGAAAAATAATCATGTCGATTGTGCTGGCAATAGCACTTTGGATAGCCTAGACAGATTCAACATGATAAAACCTCAGCTGGAAAGTTTAAGCCATAAGACATTTTTAGTGTGATAAATGGACAATTTTCTTTTGAAAGCAAAAAACAAGTAAGTTTCTTTGCCTGGTCTGTAACACATAATTGTTACCTGTGGGGTAATGCCAGATCAGCTGATCATATTAAGGTTGAATTAGATTATATTCAGTCTTCACACTGACATTTGGCACAGATTTATTTTTAATTCTAAGGTCAAGTTCTAGTGTAATAATCTATGCTTTCTCTGTCAGTATTTATGAACATGATTTAATTCCCCCAACTCTATTTTCAGCTGATTAAAACTCCCCAAACTATTAATCTTATACTCAAGTTAAAGCCCTTAAAAATGAAAAGGCATGCCTGCAGTTATGATGTCTCTTTAAAACAGCAAAGGAACAGGCCAGAAGTTTAAATTTGGGATAGGCATACTGTTTATGGTACATGAAACAGTCCCCCTCCTAGTGCAAAAGTGCTTGAAAGGGTTTGCCATTTGATTAGTGCTTCAAAATGAGAAGGGCTGCAGGGAAAGAAAAGACTCATGTGCAACTTCAGTCTATCTTCAAATTGAATCTGCTAATTTAATACAGACAGTATTAAACCTACTGCAGGTTGTAATTTCTTATGCTAAATATATCTTGCTTAGTGACCTGTGCCACTTCTCAGAACCCTGATCAACAGTTTTCAGGTGTTGAGAGTCTCAGTAGAGAGGACAGCTTGTTCTAGAGCAACTACGACTTTTCAGTCTTGCATCAGTTGGGATACTGAACTACTGAGTACTGAATAGTGTTATTTATCATATTTGATTCAAGAAATTCTAGAAAGTGCAAATCTTAGAAGGCAAATAAACAGTATGGAATTCTGACCTGCCATTATTTTCAGTGATGCTTAATAAGAGATTTATGGATTTTCAAAAGAAGACCAGATTTATGAACAGAGTAATGGTATGGCATAGAATGTAGCATGTATTCGTAATGTTAATTTTATTAGTGTAGTGCTTCATAATTTGTAGTAAAAAGGCTTAGTGAAGGACAATCTGGACAGCTAATGGCACTATTTTCAATAAAGGGAGTGAAATAAAAACCAAGGGCATTTTTTGTTCTTCTAGTATGCTGGAAGGTTATACAATTGGCTGCAGGGAAAGGCATGGAGATAATGAAAAAGATTCCACTGAAAAATCAGCAGATGGAGATTGCTCTAAAATGCTAAATGAAACACATGTATTTAAAGTAATGAGTATTTTATGATGAGAGATTCCACCATGACCAATTTAATGGTTTTAAAGTATTAAAATGCAATGAGACTAGGGAGGGCAAAAGTGATTTAAATATAAATCTATTGATTATCAACCTAAATGCAGAGGTTTTGTGCAGTCAGTTCAGAGACAGAGAAGGATAAGGAAGAGGAACATAGTCAGAGGTCTTTAAATGATTGCTTTTGATCTAAACACTTAACCAAAAATGCAGGACCTTAAGAATTGTGCCAATTCCTCTGGATGATTCTTTGATGTTAATTGGGAAAGAAATGCTAATGAACTCACTGTGAATGAATCAATAAAGTATCTTAGCAGAGTACACTACTACAGGCTCTTTTTAATCAAGACTAGCTCCCAAATCCCCTCTTCTTTTCCCAGAATAAGTTCTGGGACTTTTTCAGGTTATGGTGCTAATTTTTCTTTGTTCCTGTTCCTCCTTGCTGTTTGCACTATAGGATCAGGAAACATTTTGCCTCCTGGAAAATGTCTGGTTTCTCCTCTGCTTTGGTCCCCAGGTTTATGCATAAAAACCTTTGCTGGCTTTGATTGAACCACACTGGCAACCTGCAGCATCGTCTGCACAGGCCAAAGCAGAGGAGTACTAAATTCACCAGTTTGAAATAATTTTTGCCAAGCCATAACCTTGGTATTCAATCAACTTTATTTTGTTAGAGTTGCTCACTTTTACTGCCTAGGTTACTTTACCCCTAGAAGTACATGTTGCTAAATCAGTTCAAAAACAAAAACCAAACCAAACTAAACCAACAAGAAAAAAAATGTTAAAATGTCTTGACTGATGGATCGATGATAGACTTCTCAAGGGCAAAGGAAAGCTTTCTATTTCAGTGTCAAATGCCATGAGTTTCCAGACCTGCAGCATAATAAAGCTAGTACGTGGCAAGCAGAGTTTAACTGTGTGCTTAGAGGCAAGAACATGGCTGAATGCTCTGCTAAATCAAAGCTCAAGATACTTGTAGAGCAAAACACGCTGTGCTCACAGGAGTGGATTAGGCCATTTTTATTCCAAATGTTTGTACAGTTTGAAAAGTGTTATTGCATTAGCCCTGTCAGCATGACTTACTTTGTTGGCTGGTCCTCTCTGTACTGCTTTTGCCACAGTTTCCAGTTCATGCCCTACAAAAACTTACAAAGTAAATCTTGTGGTCATTTTATGCCATCCTAAGGTTCTAGTCACTTACTTTAGTGCACTTGTTTTAGAAAATTGCAACTTCTAAGTAAATAGTAAACTTCTGATTTTCTTAACTTATCTAATTAATGTCTACTTGGCCTGTCCAGCATCCTATCTACTCTTAGTGCTGAAGTGACCAAAAATAGCAGAGATTGACCATGATACATGAAACCTGTAATAGCAAGAGCTATTATTCACCTCCAGGTTTCAACCTTTGTCCAGAAATAATAGTTTTCACTGTAAGCAATGCCACAAACCTTAGGCTGTGTCAGATAAGTTGAGCAGATATGTCTCATAGCTTTGAAATTGGCTTTGGTGCTCAACTTTGCAACCTGGACCATTCCAACCATCTGGATGAGAATGAGGACGAGACCTGAGTGTAACCATAGACCAGTGTGTCTGAGCTTGTTTTTAAAGGACTCTAAATATAAGGGCTGGGAAAAAGCTATGGACTAGTCTAATTAGTCCATGGCCATCTCACAAAGTGTCCCTGTCCAGTAGTGCAAAGGTACTGATTGAAACTAATGGGAATCACACTACTGTGTTCAGTGGGAATATTAGATAAAATAGTATTGCATTTGCTACCCCACAGGAAAGAGCACATCAGAAGTAGTAAAGTCACTGTTGCTCCTGGGGGCTGATGAGGAGCTGACAACTGTGAGAGCACAATCAGCTCCTGGGAAAGATCAGTGAATCAGTGCCACTCCTGCTGGCTTTTCTCACACAGGGTATGAGAAAAGCAGGGAATCTTGCAGGGTGGTGGAGGCTTGCCAGTGCCGTGCCAGGGTGAGAGCCTTGGGCTACAAGGGTGCAGCACAGGCTGAGGCAGCGGCTCTGCTCAGGGCCTGGGGGTGCTGCAGTGTGGGTTGGAAAGCTCTGTGACTCCATCAGGCACAGCAGCAGCCCAGCTGAGGGTGTGCTGAAATCAGCTCAGGACGTGAAGTCCACCTGGTTCTCTCTGAGCTCCTGCAGCTCAATAATGCTGAGCCGGCCCACGCTGGCTCAGAGTGAGCTGGCTCTGCAAGCTTCAGCCATGCTGGGCTTCGGGACGTGGTTTAGTGGTGCACCTGGCAGTGTTGGGTTAGTTGGACTTGATTGTTGGACATTCTGACTAGTCTTGAATGTCAAAGAGCTTTTGCTTTTAACTATTTTGTGACTTCATGGTGAGGAAACTTCATACCTACATTGATACTAATGCCAGTTTTTCCAAATTACAACAGAAACAAAAGCTAAGAATATTGTCTGTTTGCAGCATTAAGTTAAATTATCTACAGTATTTATTTCTCATGTACTGATTTTACTGTTAGTCCTTGAATTATGTCAATCAATATGTTACTGGAATGTGGCTAGAACTTCTAAGGAAGTAAGTTGCAAGTATTTATTTGTTTTCTTTCTCTTTAGAATTTTTCCAGTAAAAGAAGAAGCTAACCTAAAAACCCTTACCTGATTACTTGGAAACTATTGTAGTCTCAGCCACAAGAGGGAAAATTTTTAAATGACAATTTACAGCTCATAAGAGTATAAGAGTTTTTTAAAAAAGAAAAAAACCCACTGAGCTGTAATCAGTCAGCTAAGATTCTGTTTTATGAAAAACAAATTTTTCAGGCACTAGTCTTTTATAGACTGCTATATATCCTATATATAGGTTTACTGAACCCAGAAAAAAGTGGGGCTTGTTTATACTGCTTGCAGATTAGAAAACCTGTCCTTTTAAGACAGTTTATTTTGAAAGCTTTTTTTCACTGAAATAAAATGAATAAGTTAATAACCCCATCAGACTTTTTAAATGACTACCAAATTTCACTGGAAAGGTAAATCCTGTGTGTGCAGGGCCACTATCGCATTTAACTACAGGAAGGCTGGATGAAATATCTGCTTATAACACCACTGGTGGTCTGATTTTGTTAGCAGGACAAAGAAGGAAGAATTCCTTTTTCAAATGCTCAGCATCAGAGACTTCGTCACTGTCATCATCCTTCAGCAGCAGCAGTGTAAGTCAGCAGCTCTGTCTGCAGACTCCAAGTCAAAGGTAGAGGTAACACAGGACCTGTGAATCACAGCTCTTGGTTTTTCAACTGGAGCTTTAGGAACTTGTTCTTCCTCTCTTAAAGCACCTTCTGTGTGCGATTGCTTTGTGAGATGTACTATTTTTCTTTGCCCTTTGCATAATCATTTCTTTCCTTGTGAAAAATTTTGTATTTGGAAGAAAAATATATAATAGCCCTCAACCATGTCAATTGGTTTTCCTCCCCACCCCCCTTTTTTTATGAAATACTAATTGAAGACAGTTACAATGCAAATACTTGAAGTATTGTTTCCATCTTTGCAGTCAGAACATTCTTAAAAACAGCTCCAGCTTCAGGGAAATAAGCTTATTTCTGTTTATATTTCGTCTTGACTCCAAAATGAAATACAGAGTAATAGCTTGCTTACAAAGACATTGAAACACATATATTAAGCAGTAATGTTCATATTCCACAAGATAATTTCCATTTTCTTAGGAAAGATAAATATTTTCCTGTGTCAACATTGATAAGAATAACAGAAGAAATGGCAGCAAGCTCAAAACTATTTTATGATCAAATACCAAACAAGTAATTTAATAATCCAATTCCAAATGAAGCAGCTACATTTGAAGCAACAATTACACCCCAGTGTTTGCAGATGTAATGGTATTGGTGTAGTACATAAAAGAAAGGCTGTCAGAAAACAAATGCTTGCTTTCTTTTGTTGCCCACACCAGAATTGAGGTCCTCTGCTAGAAATTTTACTACCTCATTTTGAGCATCTGTACATACATTCACTTGTATCTCACACATATTTCAGAATTTAGTTTGATTGAATAAGTTTTTTTCTTATAGCCAGAAGAATCCTATCCTATCCTATATATTTATATCCTATCCATAAGTACTTTTTTTTTTTATTGGTCTTGCAGTTTCTCTTTGATGTATTTTAAATTACTGGTAAATGTAAATGTTTAGCAGTGTATTAGTATTCCCCTGTGTTCTTGTATTTTAAAATAAATTTTCTGTGGCAAACAAGAAAATTGAACACAACTATTCAACTGGTGTTTCCTGACTATCAAGAAGCAAAAACTTTTCAAGTGAATCATTGTTTTCATAGCTACTGATATATAGTGTTTATTTTGGGCATCACACATCCTAAGTACATATTCTAGCAGTAACTTTTCCATTTTTAATTTTTTTTTAACATGCACCCTAAAATATGTACTCTAAATTTTAGGTCATAAGCAACAGAAGTTTTAAAAAAGCACCCACTCCCTTTGAAGTAGAAAACACATCTTGAATTTGCCCATGAACTTCTAGATAAGGAAAATCTGAGACTTGATGAGATGAGCATTGTGCAGAAAGGTTTTCTGGATGTTAATTTGAACCAGAAGTTGAGCTCACAAAGCAACACTTTCTGCATTTTCATTATGGCCTCCTAAATTGCAGTCCGTCCATCAAGGTTACACGGTTTATTAAATATTCATAAAACAGAGGAGAAAAAAAAATTCTAATTGCAAATAAGTGCAGTTGATGTAGATTGCATTATTTATGATTCCATTTGTTAAACTAAGACAGTAGAAATTGATGAAAGACATTAAGTGGACCAAAGTTTAAGGTAAATTTAGCACAAAATAGTTTTTTCCTTTGTAGTCTCTAATGGATAGAAGTTCTTTGCTTGTACTATATGTGTCAAAAAGACTGATTATTTCTGTCTGTCTTAATAAAATCATCATTGCTGTATAACATGCTGACATTATTATTAAGTTTTTAGTATAACTAGGAAGAAAAAAATAATAAAGATCCTTCCTGTATTTAGGGAGAACATCAGACAACATCAGACAACAAGGGGTTTATTATATTGACAAGCCCAAATAGTTGAATTCAAAAATGAGGCCACTACCCTGCATGCTGGGAAGCTCCTCTTTGCAGGGGACCTGAGCTGCAAACAGACACGAGTGGCCTCAAACCTGTGGCAACTTAATGACACTTGGCAATAACAATGCTGGGGAAAACTGCTCTGTTCATTTGGTTAAACCAATTCACAATCAAAATGGTTTATTGATTTATTAACAACATTTAATCAGCAACCAGTTAACAATAGATTTAATATTAATATTAATATCAACATCACAACAGAAAAGCCACAACATTAGACAATTACAAAATGTAAATTAACACCTACATATTTTGAAATATCCATCATTTCTGCCAGGAGGCTACAGGGGGTAGGAGCTGGTAGGTAAATGCAAGGAAGGTAAGAGGAAACCTCTTTCCCTTAGAAGGAGACAAATTCTTCTGCTGCCCTGAGCAGAACAAGGTCATGAACAGCCTGATGTCAGTGTGAATTTTGCTGTTTACTAAAGAACTACAAGATTTCACCAGAATCCCCTGTATTTGGAGCATTTCTCCTCTTGACCTCACAGGTAAGGTATTCAGTTCCCTGACAAAACTTTGCACATGGACGGGAAGATTTTCAAATGTTTCAGAAAATTCTTAACTTATAGTCCCACTTGCCCTCTGCATTTTTTATTTCATATTTATGTTATGTTTCCTGAGTGGTGCACAGTACATCTGAGACACGACTACCTAGCTAATGTTAGACTAAGATTATTACTTCCACTTTCTTATTCCAATGTGTAAATCTGTAATTAAAATGAATCACACAAAATTTCTTCTTTTGCAACCCTTGAATTCCCATGACTAAAAAGTTTCAGAGTTTCTAATTAAGAAAGATAATATACTCATTGAGACTAATGAGACATGCTGCTGAGGGCTGCTACAGAGATAGAACTTAAACTGAAACCCTGCATGAATATTAATTTTTCCTATGACATGAAGATTAAATGCTTTTATGATGCAGGGTTTTTTTATTGACTGACTGTTACTACAGAAACTGTTGAGATTATCAAATGGGTCCTGATCCTGCTGCATTTTGTCCCACTGAGTGGCTCTGGACAGACTGCTCCAGTTAATGCTGACGTTAGCCTTTCACATGTGCTACTGAGTACAGCCATGGCATGACCAGAAAGTAATTTCAGTGACATTAATTACATTCTTCTGTAGGTGGGGAGGGTTTGGGCTGCAAGGTTAAAAGAGGAGATGGACACACAATACATTTTATCTGGCATGTTTGGAGGGACGGAGTTGAAAAGACCCCAGGGTACCTCGGAGCTGGGGAAGAGCTATTGGCAAACCAAGGTATTAGGCAGTGAGGTTTTGGAGTCCCATTATGGTCATGGGATACTTTGAGAGTGGCCAACTGAGAACACTCTCCTTCATTTTACTGTTTCAAAATCTCCTACAGCTCCTGAAACACGGTCAGGAAAAGCTGCCAGCGGCATTCAGTGATCAACAGAGTCATGTCCTTTCCCCTTATGACAGCAACCCATTAGGTTTAGGGGATTCCAAGCTGGGAATCTCTTTTAATTATATTTTAGCCTATAAATTTGGCTTAAAATATGTATATAATATAAAAAAGCTGTACAGTAGATAGTTGGATTAAATGTTCCACTTAAAAAGATTTAACCAGACCTGTTTTCTAGACTGGAAAACTAGACTGTTTTCAAGACACTTTTCTAAGTGAAAAATCTATATTTCATTCTCTTAATATCACAAGTTTACAGTGCAAGAATTATTTCAGTTTCACAAGTTTACTCTTTATTAGAGAAAGAATTACAACCTGTTATACTGATTTTTTTTCATGACAGCCCACAATTCTCTTTTAAATCCTTGTAACACATTTTCAAGTCATATAAATATAGGATAACTTTTTAAACAACAAGGTAGCAAAATCATAAATTTTGCAGCAATAGCCATCCTGTCTTGGATAAATACAGAATACTGCTGAACCAGACTGAATATCCAACACATATGAAAGTCTCTTTAAGGGGTAGCTGAAGCTTGGGGAAGGTATTTTCATTTTGGATAGCTGTTTTTAATTACTGTCAGAGAAATGTTGACTCTCATAGTATTAATCATAATTAATTATTTTCTCAGGCACAACTAAGTTTGGATTGCCAAATCCAACTAAGTTTGGATGGTCAATTACTCAAGTGGAAATGTAGGGAACTTAAAGCCCTGTTTCATCTACAGTAAAATGGTTGTGGTGATAGGTCTAAAATTGAACTCAATAACCTTAGAGACATTTTACAGCCTAAAAAATTCGGACAAATGTTTGGTGTATGCAAGTATTTTCCTGTATCTGAAACTTTTTCAAGAAGAGTTTTGTTAACTCAGATCATTGTGTTTGTTTTCAGGTGAGTGTATTTGGGATTGGCTTTATCTATTACCTGTTGCTAATTGCATTAGTACTTCCCTTTGTCTGCATCTATAGGATGGAGTGTCAGGACCTGTTCCCTGTCAGGACCTGGGCTCCTGTTCTTGGCATGGAGCCCAGCTGGCACATTTGACCACATGTACATCATTGAGCTCTTCCAGTCTCAGAGTGGACTGCCATCTAGACTACCTCTTGGGAATATTTCCTAACAAGTGCTAATTTCCAAATTATTTCTAAGAGTTCCTTGGGATTGTGCTTCATGACATGAGCCAAACATGTGAAAAGGCTGCTGCAGACACTTCAGAAGAGGGATGCTTAAGTTTCAACTCCTGTGGTTGTTACCCATCATAATTAATTTCCTAATATCTGTCTTTATACCATACACATTTAAGCATATCACTTAAATCCAAACTTTCAAGGTCAAAAATCTCCTAACCAAATTTGAAGGGAAACACAGTTCTGTAAATACAAACAGACCTTTCAAATAACCTTTCTATGTCCCTTTATCTGGAAATGTAAGCAGAAGTCAGGATTTGCAAGAGCAATACAACTAACAGTAATGCTGTCCTGGATAGCCATCCTTGCTTCAGTAAAAGCTGTAAAAATACATCTCCTTGCTGAAAGCTGACACTTCATTATAGACCCATTAGGGACAGGAACAAGCCTCATTGGTGGCTGTGGCACAACACAAATTCCCTGTGGGTCTCAAGATCAGCCTCTTTCTGCCAATTTTGTTTTTCTAGCAAAATCCTGGAAGAACTACACAATTATGTTGCTCTTTTTTTAAAGCCTTTTTTTTTTCCCTCCCAGCTGCTGTTTTTCAGCAAGGGTCAGTTTGTGAAACCAGTGCAGAAATTCTGGGAAACTGCACTGTGGCTTGATCACACACTCTTTAAAGGATAGTGCTTACTGAAGTAATTTTTTCTTTATAGTTTTGGTTTTTTTTTTTTTCAGTATTTGAAATACGGCTTTGGAGAGCAATTAGGAAGCAGAGGAGGGCAGGCAAAGGAGGAAGCACTTATAACCCTGTCTGTATGTAAGTGAGAATAAATCTCCAGAATTTCCCCTCTTATCTATCACATACCAATAAATTATACCCTAAGGTACCTGCCAAAATAGATATGGCTTGGGAAATTCTGTCTCAGGGAGATCAGACAGCCACTGGGTTTCTCTACAGCAGTGCCTCCAGACCTGGTTTCATTATTATGGTCAGTGTTATAAAGTAATGTTGGTATTATTACTGTTGAAAAGATACAGGACTGAAACATAATGTGCTATTGAACTTGCAATAGAACTGAAACCAGTGTTTCCAAAATGAGCTGTCTGAACCAGAGTGGCCTCTTCTGCCTTCTTCTGCCAGCATCCAGGAGGACATGTACTGAATTCTATAAATTGCCAAAAAAGACAATTGTCCATAACCTTCTGTCACATGTGGCCTAGACAGGACCCTGATCTGTTTGTCACATTATTGAAGCAGAATGTTTCTAATCTAAAAATTCCTTCACTAGGAAACAAACCACAGAAATGTACTTTCATATAGAAAACAGTCTCGGGGGGAGGTGTTGTGGTAACAGAAAAACCTTTTGTCATGGTCCCCTTTGCTTTCTGTCTTGCTTTGCAGAAATATTAGACTGTCACGGAATATTTTCTTAATGAACCTCTTCTCCTCTCACTTTTGAATAGGCTTTAAGGAAAATTATATAAAATTTCAATGGCAAAGGAAGTCTATAATTGTAATTTTGTTTCATCCTGTAGCTAAAAGTATAACAATAGAGCTATGAATGGTAAAATTCAAATGGCTGCTTTGGTCAGAAAAAGAAGCTTGTCAAAGTGTAAACTTATCATGGGAGTATTTTCATTTTGTTCTAACGTTGAAGGAGAAAGTATTGTAAATATAAGAAGGAGATTATTTCCACTTTAAAAGTGCTCCCACTCAAATTTTAAAACCTTTAAATGAGACCATTTTCCCCTGTTTTGGGTCTGAACAATGACTCACTTTTTAAATCTAGTAACAAGTATGTTAATGTATAATAAATTTTTAAATTGAATTTCAATATATATTAAACTTCTGTGTTTCTACAATGACGTGGAATAAAAGGTAACTTAGGAATTTTCTGTGGAGCAAGTTTTTTGAAGTCTGAACCCTGTTGCACAGTTCAATGTCCCCTTGCTGACGAGCCCAGGCACATGACCCTTCCCCCTGGAGGCTGCCCCACTGGGATTACTGACTTGGATCTGGATTGTCCAGCATCAGCCCTTTGTGTATTCTCCCCTTGGAATCAATTGAATTAAGCAGTCACTTCTGGAATATTTGCCACATGACAGAATTTCAAGAGACATGTTTACATAAACGGTTTTCTCACGTGGGTGACTGCTGGGATGCAGCTGGAAGGAAATCAGATGTGTGCTGGCAGTTCCCTGGGTGTGCCTGGCACTCCCAGTGCCTCTCGGCCAGCTGGGTGCTCCCACAGCCACTGGAGAGGGATGCTCTCAGAAGGAGGGCTAATGCCACATGCCAGGATTTTAACTGCACGAGGATATTTTACATCTTTTCCTGTTCTAAATTACAACAAAGATTTCTCAGAGGTATAGGTATATAGGTATATAGGAAGGCATGGGAACAAATGTCAAGAAGTTTACGATTATCTTCTGAATATTCTCAGTTATTAAAAAAATATCCAGAATACTCTGGGTATCCAGAATACTCCAGTCAAAATACTGTAGGTTTTTTCTTTCAGTTATTCCCCACCATTTTATCACATCTTCCCTTGTAGGAGCTTAGTTTATATATTGCAATTCTTCCTCAAAATCAATGTATTGGCAAGCAAGTGGCAGGGGTCTTCTCTTCAAGGGAGAAATGATGGTGCTAAGCATGCTAGGGCAATTGGGCCTATTTCATCCATTTACACCAGCTAATTTTATTCAGTGGAATAATGAACCAATGGAAGGAACCATAAGCACTTTGTAAAGATTGTCCTTAGATGGGCTCAAGACACTTAAAGTGAAAGTTGTTCTGAGTCATCACAGGCTCAGATGCCTAAACCTGATCCAATAAAAAGCATAAGAATAGGTGGCTATGGCTAGAAAATACATTGACCTCATCAGCAGCAACATGCACAAAATCTGATGTAGTGTGAAGACCTGGGTCTGCAGGTCCTGCATCTGGGATGCAGACATTGCTTGTTTTGGGAGATGTTTTTGAGTGTTCCACAGACTTGGTTAAACATTCATGTTCTGATAATTTCTAAAATATGAGTGTGACATATGTACCAAGGAAAATTTATCTAGCTGATATTAAAGCTGGGCAAATTTCAGTAATCATCACCTAAGTGCAAAAAATAAATGCTCAGGTATATAAAAACCCAGCAAAGAGTTAAACTTTTTTACTTGCTGAGGATTATCTTCTGCTACTAAGGGCTGATTTATTCAATGATCCTACATTCAGGGATATTCTGTGTTCAAATATGCAAAGAACATCACTGCAACTGATGACTCTGCACAGCATTCAGAAAACTCTGCCTCAGTTTTTAAATTCCTTTTCATTCCCTGCAGTGTCTGTGCCATGTCTTTCAACTGCTGGCTATAAAATCCTGCTACCATCTGATGAGGCACTTGAAGGAGCCTGAAAAGAGAATGATTGTCTTACCCAAATGGATGTTCTAAAAGCTAAGAAGGCAAATTGCATCTGCAAGTCTGTATTGAGAGTCAAAGTCGACATTTGGTCCAGCACTCTGCAATGAAATTTTAGCATTCTGTCTTTAGCCTTCCAAAGATTCCTCTCCAGCTCATAAGGCTGAAAAAATAGAAGACCATACAAATATGTCTTAAGAGAAAAATGTTAATAACCAAGGACAGAAAAAACCACAACTGCTGCTACATTTAATTGAAAATAAGGTTTATTTGAAGTGCACTAACATAATTTTTCTGGATCTGAAAAAACACTCATAGAGCTGAAGCTTCAGAGACCTGCAGACACAGAGATGGTGAACATTAAAATGATATAACATTATATGCTATCTCATTTAAACATAAAAACAATATAATTCTCACATGCAGTTGATGACCTTAATCAAAGCAGTAGAGACACAGAAAGTTAGAAGCCAGAAAGAGGGGGAGTTGTTACAAAGGGGGCTGTTAGGGCTTACGTACTGCTTCTGCATTTCAAGGGTCATTAAGTTTCTATCAAATAGATTGGGGCACCTGCCTTAACATCTGGCTTTTCAAATCTATCTCTGATGACCAGAGAAACTGAATTTAAATTCTGCAGCTATTGACAAGTGCTTTTTTTAAGGTGTATGTCACAAGGATATTTATCATATCTTTAAAAAAAAAAAGCTGCATTTTAATTGCTACTACATCCACCAAAAACTTCAGTGTTAAAGAGCAGATTTAGTAAAAATCTGTATACATTTCCATGCCAATTGTCTTGATTTTACAGCCTAAACTTTCTTTTACTAATTATAAAGGAAAGGAACAGACTCTCCTGATGACTGTCAACAAAGTTTGGTTATAAGTCATATATGCAAAATGACTTTAAATTTTAATATGCAAAAAAAATCTGTACCACCCATCCTTAACTTCTGTAAACTGTGGAACTAACATTTCTAAACAATAATGTAATATGGAATCTAATTTAAGCATTTAAGATGAGCCAAAATTCCCAGTATAGTAAGAGGACAAGGATACATGCCTTTGAATGCCTCAGAGCCATGAATGAATCCTGTTTTCCTACTTGAAATTTAATGAGCGAACTCAATTTAATATTTAACCTTTCTTCAATGCAATCTTAGCCTCTCAATTCAACATCCAATGAAAAAGATCAGGTTCTCTGGAGAATCACACCAACAGCTTCATGCTTGATTACTGGATCCTGATGCAATCTAGAAGAGTTTCACTCTGGTCTGGTGCATTTAGAAAAGTTTGCTGGAGGCAATAACAAGTAGGAATTCAAGAGGAGGACATATCTGAACATGAAAAAATAGTATATAGTTACATCATGATTCACTTCTCTCAGCTGGTAATTTTTGAAAAGAAGTACTTGGTAAGCACAGCATAGGCCTGTCTGTGGTTGTGTCATTAGCTAATGTTAGAGGTGACTGAATCATTTTAGGAGGGAATAATATTTTTACATTCTCATTAGGAGATACTGTTAGATAACAACATAATATTACAGGTGTAGCACTTTGTTGTGTTACGCTTCCTATTTTTTTACTATTTTTTATCAAGCCTCATGGAGTTATGCTTCAGCTAGTGATAGATTTTGCACTGGAACATAAGCAGTGCACTGTTTGTTACTTCATGCAAAATTTCATATCCAAATTGCATATTGCCATTGCCTTGGCATTCTAATTGCATGGTCTGCTAGATTCCAATGTCCCGCAGCACGGAACATTAGTCAGCACAGAAAAAACAAACATTCAGTAGCTCAGTAAAAAGCTAAGAATACAGTCACTGATGTGTATAAAACAATGCTCTCCTTGCAATTGGATGGAAGGGACATTTTTTTGTGGACTGTACAGTTTCTTTAATATTTTTATCATGGACCATATGTCTTATCCTATGAAAGATATTTTCTGTGGATAAATGTGAGTTTAGAAATTAAGAATTATTTTATGCAATTGCATCTTTTATTTTTTTGATGGATCTAGCCCTTCATGTGTATATGTCACTATAGACAAGCATAGATATTGCATCCTCCATATCTTGGTCATGGCAAAGTAGAATATTCAACAGAATGCAAATTGTACTGCCACTGCTGGTTACCAAATTTCAATTGGATCTCTCTAACAAGGATGAATTTTTCTCTAAATTTAATTCCTGGATTATTGCTTCTTCCACAGGATTTAATGATGCGGCTCTGGTTAATTTCTGAGAAAGGCAAGTCAGACCAAGATTGATAGCTTATTCAGAGCACCTTAAAACCAGGACACATTATTGAACTTTAGATGATACAAATCTATGTCTGAGCTTATTACCGATGTTTCGTTATTGTAGACTTTATCCTTTTACACTTTTCACATACTGAAAGACAGAGAAATCAAATTCTATCTCAAGCTACTGGAAGGCAAAGAGGGGCAACAACTTGCTCAAAACTATAATTTTCAGTCTGAAATCCTGCAGGTCTGCAACAATAGGATGCGCCTGTAAAACAATAGGATTTACTAAGTATTGAAGTTGAATGGAAATACTTTGCCAATATCCCTCAATTTGTTAAAATCATGGACCTAGAGAGTGATTTGTCAGAAGTTCTCTTAGATTATACATTAAGAGGCATCCAGCTATGTGTAGTTGTGTCCTGGAGATGTGAAAATTAGTATGAACTGGAAATTAAATAGATGTTTCTACCCAACAGCTCAGGAATACCTCTGCATATATTTATGATGTTTAGGGACTTGTTTGTCTCTCTGGTCTCTCTGGATTCATCAGTTTGAATCTGTTTCATGGGGATTTCTGCATGGTGGGTCACAAATAGTCTTTAATAAATTGCTTGATTGACTGGAGGGGAGTACTAAATGACAGGTTAATGGTTTGGTATATCACAGATATACAAGACTCATGCTATCCCCACCCTCTTCAAAATTTTCACATGCTAGCCATTTTTCTACGTAACTTCCTACTTTTCTTTTAACTCTATTCAGAATTAGCTAATTCAAGACTATGTAGATATTTTCAGGAAAGGACATAAAAGAAGAAGCATTGCAATTTTGAGGAGAGATATGGAAGAGTCATCTTCTGAACATTGCCTTCAAGAAGCGTTGGATACCTTCAGCTGGCATGAGTTCACAATCACATGGAAAATATTACTTATTTTTTGTATAACCACAGCTAATACCTGTATATTATTGGGCTCATGGTTGATGACAAAACAATACAGTCTCCATTTAAGTGGAGATGGTGTCTAGACCCAGTGCACACCCTCTTAGAGAAGTTCCAAAGAAGGAGTAACCAGCAAAAGTCTGATCCAGGCTAAATCAGGCAAGAATTAAAATAATTGTACTGTCACAGGGCGAAGCCAGTGGTGCATCCAGGCAGCTTCTCTTGACATTGTTAGCTCTTGTTAGGTTGAAGGGACCCCAATTATGGCCTCAGAGTTAGAAGGCTATAGAAAGGAGCATTCTATGAAAATATTGATTGTACAAGAGCTTCATTTTCTGTACAACAATTGCTTAAATTTTAGGATATTCATAGGTCTCTCCACAACCACATATGCTTATAAGGGGATGTGTGTTGCTAAGTCTATAAGTCAGCTAAGTTCTTGCAAATTTTCCTTTTTGATAGAATTTACAAATAAATTCACATATTAACATTCTTCTGAAAGAAAAGATGCAACAATATGCTGAAGGATTTAATATGTTTGAAGTTCTGGAACTGAAAAAAAAAATTTTCTGAAGGAACTGATTTCTGTTGTCATCTGTTCTCATAATAATCTGTGTGAAATGAAAGATGCAATTAGCCAAGCATAGGGAAAATCAAATTACCATAATCAGAAACCAATCCTAAATGCTGCAAATTTTCCAGACAGCAATCAAAATGAACATGAAGGACAGAGACAAAAAAAGTTCCAGTGCTAAAAAGAAGAAAGAGTAAACTAATTTGGGTGAAGTCAGTTGTTGGCTATGATCATGCAAAACAGAAATTAATTCTTTTTACCCCTGATTTTTCTGATATTCTGCTTGTTACAGGTCATGAGAAATGGCAGTAAAATGATCTCCTTATATGGAGAAATGTACGGATATATGATTATTATTAGTGAATTTTGTTTGAGCTTTAAGGCAGCATGAGTCAGAAATTTCAATTGGAATGAGAATGCGTGGCATGCATTGTTCAAATCAAGAAAAATATAAGACTTCTTTTACTCAGCTGCATCTGTGATTAGTGCAAAGAGGCAGGTGACTTTCTGAAAGCAAGTTACTGATTTTAGTTAGGAAAGTTCCTGATGAAAATAAATTTTACTCAGGCAAACTCTCAGGGCTGAAGTCCATCGTAACTTCCTAGATTTCAAACAAGACAAGAGATTTCCTAATGGAAAAGAAGTCCACCAAGCTGCTGTGTCATGCTTTTTGGTATAACATATCCACACCCTTGAATGTGGAAATCAGCAGCCCTTGTGTTCAAATCAGTATTTTGGCATTTGAAGGATATTAACAAAACACCTACATCTAGCAATTAGGCATAGGACTTGACAGAGCATAGGGGAAGTAACCAATACTTCTTGTACCAGAGGAGTGCTAGAGAACTCCACATTTCCTTAAAGACACTAAGTTCTTAGGAACCTCTGTTCGAGTGAAAGCCCCACAGCAGCAGATCCATAACTCTCTTGGGCTTATGCCATTTGTATCCTGAGAGCAAATGCAACTCACCAAGACAGCAATTCCAGCTTGCTGGTGCTTGCCAGTGATCTCCTGGTAGCTGGAAATCTTGAAATCATTGCTGTGGACAGCTGAAGCAGAGGTTCAGCCAAGTTTTCCAATTTCCTTAATTATGTGAAATGTCAGAACAGGGAAGTGACCTCTTTTAGGACTTTTCTCCAGCAGTCTCTGCTTTTCTGTTTTTGTTAGGAAGGCTGTCAGAGGCTATATAAACATTTAACCCTGGAGCTCTGTAATCTTTCTTTCCCATTCCAGAACTGTCTGTACTACTTGGAAGAGAAGGTCACATTGACAATGGTTCAGCAGCTGTTCAGGGGTGCACTCTGTGGGTGTGGGACACCTGGGATCATATATGTGGAGCACAATTCAGTTTGAAAATAAGTGAGCCTTTAAAGCAACTTGGCAGATGATTTCTACAAGGATCTGTATCTTGCTTACTTAAGCCATGTGAAGAGAAAGGAGAGATTTTTAAAAACCTAATTTGTTTCTGTGCCATCACATCTTTTTTAATTCTCTTTGAGCACATTCCCATTCCTGCTCCAGAAGAGTAGGATTGTTCAAAGATTTTAGACACTATGGGAAATATATTAATTATCATCTCTTGCATTCTCCACAACACTTTCAGAAAAAAAAATCCCCAAATAACTGTGATTGAAATTGAATATATTTAGAAAACCACATCCAGATTTAACTTAATTTCCAGTAAAATAAGTCCTCCATGTGTCCTGTGGACTTTGTTAAATAGCCTCACTACTATTTACGCAGCCTGGATAGGAGCTTTCTCAGTAATCATATTTCTGTTTCTTTTCCTGGAACTTTTACATGTCAATGATGCTAAATTTCTCATTAGTCATGTATATGAATGACTCATTCCTGAACCTTCTCACATTTCTCAACTTCCTGCTTGAATTGCAGATACAAGATGTAGAACAAATACTTCAATCAGAGATGTGTCAGTCTCCAAACTTTAGAGTTAGACTTGCTAGTTCCACTTCATATTCTCCTGCATATACTTGCAAGTGTGTATTAGCTTTTTGGCTCCCATTGTTGGCTCACTCAGGCATTAACAAGAGAAATCCAAGTTCTAAACAAAATCTAAATTGTGCCATCATATGCGACTTCATACTTGACTATTTGGAAAATGGACCATGAAAGTGTAATTCTGCCACTATTTACATCTCTATCTCACAGACCTTATCAGTAATGATTTTCAGTAATGATTTTTTTCATTTGTTCTGGGCTAATGGTAAAAAGAAATCATCAGCTTAGGGAACATTCAGTCCTCATTGTTCTGCCTGGAGAAGAGAAGGTTGTGAGGAGACCTTATAGCACCTTCCAGTACCTGCAGGTGCCCACAAGGAAACCAGAGAGGGACTCTGTGTCAGCAGCTGTAGGGGTAGAAGGAGTAATGGGTACAAATTGCAAGAGGGGGAATTTGAGTTAGATATTAGGAAGAATTTTTACTGTGATGATGGAAAGACACTGCAAGAGGTTTCCCTAGGTCACTGTAGGTGACCCTGGCAGTGTTCAGAGCCAGGGTGGATGAGGCCTTGAGCAATCTGGTCTAACAGTCCATGCCCATGGCAGGACAGGTTGGGACTAGATGATCTTTAAGGTCCATTCCAACCCCTTCACATAATAATTCTCATTGACAAGTATTAGGCAAGCATTTAGTTATGGATAATTCAAATTAAAATTGAATAACACAGCAAAAAACAATTGATAACTAACACTATAATTAGGTTTCTTTGGTCTTTTTTTTTTTTTCTTTTGAACTCTAAACACTGCATGGTAACAAAGCCTTATTTCCTGATAAAAATTTTTGTTTTCAACCTTTGTTTAAGAAATTTACAACTCTAAGTAAGTCATTGCCATCTGGCTTGTTGAGAAAAGGCCCTGGAGGAACTCTTCTATTCTCCTATTAATAATAGTGAAAGACTATTTTAGGGATATTAATAACCCTGTCAGTGTGAACTCCTTACTATGAATATAGTAACTATCTAAAGATGGTTTATAGCATCCTCTTTCTTGAATACTCAAATCAGAAAGGACCTGAATTGTATTTTGCCAGTAGCCAGCTTTTACCTAGCCAGTTCTCGAAACGCTTTCACGCATTTCAGTTTGCTGTGTGTTCACCAGGGAGCTTGGGCAGCTTCAAGTGCACAAATATCCAGAGGGTCAATGAAACAACACAGTAGAAAACAGATGAAGATTGAATCTGAGATTTTCATTGTCTTCTAGACTTTGTTACTATTCACAAATTTGAGTTAGGTATGTTGTGAAATATGGAATGACCTCAAAATGGGACAGGACGGGGAAGGCATATCCTCTTGCAACTCTACAAATTTTAAAGGCCTATAGGGAGGAAAAAAAAACAGGGGAAAAATGCCCACAGCTCATCTTAAGGTGTACATTAGCAAAAACCAGAATGGTATCAAACTCCAAGGTATGCTTTGGTGTTTGACATTAAACAGCTCTTCAAGAAACAGTCCATAAATTCCCAGCCTTTATTCTTCCCTGGGAGAGGTGAATGAAGAGAGTGTGGGCTGAATTTTCTGCTTTGGCTTCTTGAGAGCAGGGCTTTCAAAGTGGCCCTGCAAAGGGTGGTCGCTTGGGGTTCTATGTTCTCATGGTACTGAGCAGTGAGGTTGCAGATGGGGACATTTGTGCATGTAGGCAAATTTCTGTCCATGTCTGAAATATTTTGCTCTCTCCTGGTTTCAGACTAATGCTGTTTCTGTATTCTACTTTGACCAAATTCAAGAAATCTTTGATAATAGGGGGATCTTTAGTTGTTACTCTTAAGTAAGAAAAACAGGAACACCAATAAAATCAGACTAAATGAATAGGCACCACATAAACATAGTACATATAAATTATATGATGTGAAGAGACCAAATCTACAAGATCTTTGAAAGCAACACAAAAGACAGCTTGGTGATAAGCTTTGCTGATGGCTTTCATAGAATCATAGGATGGTTTGTGTTGGAAGAGATCATCTTAAAGATGATCATCTTAAAGATCATCTAGTCTCAACTTCCCTGCAATGGACAGGAAGCTTTCCACTTGAAGATGTTGCTCGAACCAGAAACTTCATTCCAAGTAGAGCATAACACTGCACCAGTATTGCTCCTTCTACACCTTTCTAATCTTGTTTGCTTTTTTTTTTCCTCGCTTTACAATGGGGAAATTCTTTTACTTGCATCCTCTGAAGTAAAGGAAAAGTCAATAACTCACATTACAAGTAATGGGAGCATTGATTTTGTTATATAATTCCTAAACTGAATTAGCAACTGAACAGAAATATCCCTGGCATTGCAGCACAGGTCAGTGTATAACTCACTGAGGCAGAGAATATGCTGATGGCATAAACCCCTGAAGTCCCTCAAAGGTCACAAAGCTCAGGATGGATTTTTTTCCTCTTGATTTTTTCTCTCACACAAGACTGAGGACAGCCTGTCTCAGAAAGGATGCATTGTTAGTCAGAAATGCTAAAGTCATGTGGATCCAGTTATCAAATCTCCATTTGAAGAACTAAATCTGTTTCATTTCGTGACCATACCTCTCAGACAAGACAGCTTTTGTGGGCTTGTGTAGTTTTGACACAAACAGAAGATCAGCAACTCTACCCAGTATTCGAGGCCAACACAATGTGAGTTTTGTGCAATGCCAATGGTACTGCACAATGTCTTCCCTGGGTCTGTGGAGAGGAAGGCATTCATCTCACTGAATTTGACTGTATAAAATTTAGTTTGCTGATCTCAATAACTCCTTTGAACTCTATCTACCATTGGTGTCAAAGACATATTTACAAAGAGCAATTCCTCTGACTTATCAGAGATTTGGGTTAGGGTATGATAAACCATTATATATCTATGTATTTGACTGGAGAGGGACTGCTAAATTAAAGTCTAAGCTTCATTTGCAAAAGTTAGGTAAAAGCCAACACAAATCAGGTTTTTATTCCCTCTCATGTAACTGTTCTACATTTTAAACCTTTTATTAATTCTGGTAAAATACTGGACAATTTCTTAATGCCAGGAATAGTAAAATTCTATATTGTAAAATTTTGAAGGTTTATAATTCCTATAATGAGGTTTTGTTTTAATTATTTTTTCTAGTTTTCTTGAAAAAATAAAAATTAAATAATTAAAAAATAAATTAGAGAGGTATGAGTTTCCTTTACAGGGAGCAATGGAAGGTTGCCAGCATCATACGTTCATCTAGGTGCTCTCAAACCTAATTTCTATTTCCCTTTCAATTTGCCCAATGCTGAAGTAAAAGTTACTAGTTTATAGTTCTGGATTGTTACCAAAGCAGTTCTTAAGGACAAGCACAGCATTTTCTATCCTTCAATACTCCCTGATAATAGCAGATTAAAGTAAGATTTTGTTTTTCTTACCTTAGAGCTGTTTGAGGTCTTTCATTCAGCTTTCAAACCTTGCAGCTGTTAATCAATTTGGTTTAGCACTTCATTATTAACCTTGCCTGTATATTACTTGTACAGGTCTGAAGAATATATCTCACTCATGTACCCTGAGAAATTAAACCCAGAATAAAGAAATTTCTTCATTGCTTTATATTTCCCTCTATTGAGCAGCCATCATAAAAGAGGCAAGGTGAAAGCAAGGTCAGTGGAAAAGTTGTTAATCTGTAAAAAATGAAGGATTTATTTTTAAAACATTCACAGTGGTAGTATTTAAGTTGAATGTTGGTACTAAAAGAAAATATCTAACTTTATAACAACTTTGTGAAAGCATCAGATTA
Source organism: Chloebia gouldiae (assembly GCA_003676055.1). NCBI lineage: Eukaryota > Metazoa > Chordata > Aves > Passeriformes > Passeridae > Chloebia > Chloebia gouldiae. The sequence goes on along the minus strand of QUSF01000002.1, from coordinate 7,333,737 downwards.
ATGCTCATTAAGATTCAACCAAGCAAATTGATCAGTACGTATTTTAGAAAAGGAATAGAGAGAAGCCAGCAACTTTTATCACTGTAGAAATACATTGCATTATCACATCTTAAATACTACACATAATCTGGTTTTCTTGTCTCAGAAAGTCTACATAAAAAAACCCAGAGAGGATCATAAAGATGACAAAAAACATAGACTGAGAGTGAAAAGAGGTTGTCTGGGGGAAGCGGGGATAATGGCAGCACATAAAAAAAATCTCTTCAGGTTTATAGATCCTGAGTGTCACGCAGAAAATTAAAAAAGGCTTAGTAGATTCAGCTGATTCCAGCAGATGATGGGTTCAAAACCAACAAAAGTAGACACTGCTTCATACAGTGTATAGTTTAGTTGCTAATTTGCTCCAATGGGGTACTAAAGATGCTAAGTTTTACAGGGGTTCATTAAAAATCTTGAAAATCCTAAGAATTTTATTGGATGTATTGGTACAGAAAGCAGACTTTCTGGCTCAGGAAGTCCCTGAGCTACAAATTACTGGAGGCTGGGAAGAAGCTTTGGGTAAGCTGCAGACTTGCTGCGTCCTGGGACTCCTCTGTTGTTGGGCACAACTGGCAAAAAGCCAATAGTTGTATCCTATATGCAAGATTTGCAACTTCCCCCCCCTCCCCACAAGTACAAGTATCATGGTTATTTATTTCACACAGCTTTTCTATTCCTGTATCAGAAAAGTGCAATAAAAAATATTGATTGCTTTTCCCCTCCACCTACTCTTGAGATTTCTTTTAATTTGCAATTCATATTTTCATTTTTCCATTGTTTAGCTGAGTTACTGCTGCACTATTTTTTCTAGTAAGGTTATCCTCTTGACTTGAAACTTTTGTTATGCTTGGACCTCAATCATCCTTTCCCCCATCCCAGTCTGTATTTTTCGCTTTCTTTATGTCAAATAATGTTTTCCTAACTGTGTTTTAATGCAGAGAAAATAAAGCAGTTGCTGACGCATTTGCTCTGTTTGTGCAGCCGAACTTAAAAGTTATCTCTAGGTTTTATAAATTAAAGATTATGTGATTCAACAGGAATGATTCTATCCTAAAACTGTTCAAAGCTGTTGTTTTAATGCTTTATAAAAGAGCACTCTTTTAAAAAAAACCTCACCGATCAAAATGCACATAGACTTCAGCTGCAAGTTTGGGTTTCTAAGGATATTTTTTCATTCACTATGAAATTAATTTCAGATCTAGTTAGTGAAATTGATATCAACTCATTTGAAAAAATGTCTTCTCCTTAAAATTACTTCTCCTTAAGATTATCCACATCAGACAATCGAGGATTTTCTCAAGGTGTGATGTAGCAAAGTGCTAAGTAATGGAAAGCATATCCAGCTATCTAATAAAGTGATGCGCCATGGATTTTTCAGAATGTTCTTAGTAGGGAAATGATTTCAGCTGCTAAGATATTACTTGGGAAAAAAATTAATGTAAGATATTTTGCGGAAGGTGGAAAAGTACTTAGAATTTTAATTTCTTTAAAAAATATATGGGTTTGAGCTTATAATACCAAGAATATGAAAATAATTTCTTAGACTTTCCTTGTTTATAATACACTTTTGTGGAAATTGATGTTCAAGATCATAGCAACATGGGATAGTTCAGTTTGGGAAGAACTTCTGGAGGTCTCTATTCCAACCTTCTGCTGAAAGCAAGGTCAGCTATAGGGTCAGACTACATTCTTCATGTATTTATCCATCCACTTCTTTAAAATTACCAAAGATGCCATAACCTTAATAGTACCAATGCTTGACTATCCTTGTGGGATTTTTTTCTTTATTAATGCTTTCCTGATTCAACTCCTGAGGTATTGCCTCAGTCTCTTACCATACACCACTGTGAGCAGCATGGCTCCATAACCATCTCCAAGTTCCTGGTAGTTTGCTGTTATGTCTCCCAAAGACATCTCTTCTCCAAACTGAATAAGACCAATTCCCTCAGCCTCCTCTCAATAAACCAACTGCTTAGCCCCCTGACCATCTTGGTGGCTCTATGTTTTTCAGAAAATGTTTGATTAAATATTAAAGAAAAGGTTTGATTAAATATTAAATATACCCGAAGTTCCTGAATGCTCTAAAAACCATACTTATTCAGGTTCATATTAATAAATTACTTTTAAAATTCACATTATCTGTGTCAGTAGCCAGCAGATAAAAATTGCAGCTCATATCAAGGAAAGCAATATTTTAAAAATAATTAAAATGAACAAGATAGCCTATGATCATCTTTACACTTTGTTCTTTTTCTCTGAATAAATCCCATACTCATCTGAAACTCTGTCTTGGAGCCCGGTTTTTCCTCATACCTTCTTGTATTGATATCAAGCTTAAATAAACACTGTACATCTTGCTGCTGCGTTGCTTTCCATTTGCTAGGAATGTGTGAGCTCCACCTCTGGCTGGGTGTGCTGAGGTGCTTCATTTTAAGTCTCATTGTTGTACTACCAAAAATAAAAGGGATGTCTGGAGTGGCGCCAGCTGTGTGGCTGTGCTCACGTGGGCAGCCCTCATTACTCAGGTCAGTTTTGAAGAAGCAAAGCCTCCATGTGCTGTAAAACTTTGTCAAGTCCTGAGGGCCTGCTGTGGATCTTGCATATCCACCCTGACATGGATGTGCTGCCATCAAAATGCAAGCAGGCTGAATATTCTGAATACAGCCACGAGTGTTGGAATTATACTTAAAACTTCAGGGGGAAATTATTTTAACTTGAGTTGAGTGGCAACATGAATTTTGTCATATCCAAACTGTAGAACACAATGTATTTTCATTGCACTGCATTTCCAAGCAGACTTTAAGTCATATGTTGCCTCTATGAGTCTTCTACAATTGTAGACAGTTACTCCTCCCCCGATATTTGATTAAACTTTGAACTTCAAGATGCCTTGGATGAGATCAAGATGGAGGAAGTTTGTACCTTCAGACTCATGTAATTGGATGTATGATACTTTCACGACTCTCTCACCTATTTTTTTTTCCTTTGTTTAAGACAATATACTGCCAGACGTAGCTATACAACCACATAACATAGTACAAGTCTCAGCGCTACAATATTAGTGCTACAGTAGTAAGCTGAACTTACAGGAGTACATAAATAAATTATTTTTTTTATTAATAATGTGTATTTTGCCTGTTATACCTTAGAAGTCTGATCACATCTTCCCCATTTGTCAGGGAAATGGTCACAAAACCAAGGAATAATGAAATGTCTCCTTTTACTAGGGATGATCAAAAATTTCAGAACAACAGATTTGATCAGAAAATAGTATTTACTTAAATCAGAAGTACAGCAAAGAAAAGATCAAGCTTTTATTTTTAACATTCTTGTTCCCCTGTTGTATATGTAGCCCATAGTATGACCTACAGCAGCCAGAGAGCCCGAGGCTGCTGCGATGTGACCCCTTGTACTAAGCTGTTACTGTGCACACTGGCACGTGTGTGGTCCATGGGATGTAGTGGTCTTGCAAACAATCATAGGCTTTAGAGTGATTTGGGTTGGAAGCTGCCTCTGGGGATTATCTGGTCTAATTTACTGGTCAAAGAGGGTTCCTCAGTGTCTTGTCCATGCCTGAAGATTTTGCATGGGGTTCAGGATGGTCTGGGGTTACGTAGCCAGTACAGCCAACCCATTGAGAAGGTAGGAGACTTCAGTGTTATGGATACAAACCAATCACATCTGGCTGCTCCACTGCCAAAGGCAGTCCCTGCACCATTTTATTTACAAAGTCTATTTGTCCAGTCAGATAGGATCTCTTTATCTTTAAAAAATTGTACTAGTTCAGAAAGTAACTCATCTCACCCACCTTAGAGCCTTTCTGCCCACCTTGCCCTGCTTTCCTTCTGAGATATCAAACTAATTTGGTTTGTGTGCCTGGAAAGAATAAACTATGGTGAAGCTACCTCTTCAGAACAGGTCACTTAATATCCATGCTCAGGTTTTCATCAAGCAGTGCCACATGGTTATTACTAGGAATAGCAGTCCAGGAAATAAGTATGCACAGTTTCTGGAGAGGTCTCTGTTAAGCTCTATCTAACCCAGAAGAAAATGCACCAGCCCAAATCCCGCAAACTTCCTTTTAACACATCAGAAAGCATATCTTGCAACTTTTGGTGTCCAATGACATTCTTGTGATTTAAAGACTATTCTGAGAGTTGATTTTCCCAACGTGACCTTTTTCATTGCAGTAGACAAAAAAGAAAAATAAACTTACTACCTATTTCAACTATATTTTGATTTATTTCTTTACAGTCTATTTCTTTCTGCAAAATGCCACTATATAAACAGGATAGGGGAGGAAAAACTTTACAAATCAGCAAATTATGCAAGCATAAAATAATCTCTTTGTATAACTGAATAACAAACAAATAATGAACACATTGTTTTGTTCTTATTGGATTATAAAAATGTCTTTTAATATTCAAAAACATTCCATAAAAACCAAATTAAATGTATAGAACACATTTCCCAAAGTGTAATTCTTAATGAGAATATCAAAAATTGGAATTAACAGATGGAACAACATGATAACATTTACACTGTCAGTATAAACAGTATATTTTCCTGACACACTGAAGATAGTAACATTGCTATAAGTCTATAAAAGTTAAAAATTGAAAGACAAATTTTGCCATGTCCTTAAGTCTAAGTATTCAGAGCATAAAGGGGTCTGAATGCTCTAACAGTCAAGGTACAGAGTTCAAAAGTTCTGCTCATCTATTTATTTTTTAAAAATATCACAGCATTCAAAAATGTTTCTGAAATACCAAAATTGAATGCATTATTTATTTCCCAGTCCTTTCGTGTAACCTAGTCATTCATCCCTTACACACTTTTCACACAATGGAGGGTTGAATTGTGTAGAATTGATGTGGGATTTCTTTGAAACTGAACGTATAATGAATTGTAGAAAGACTTTAAATAAACTCAGAATAGAAAATCAGAAATAAAGAGTCTGAGTGGGATTTTCAGGTCAAGAAATTCCTAAATTGTTGTTGGCTAGAAGCTGAGAAGGAATTACCAAGCGGAAGAAAAAGCTCCATGCTCTTATTCTATACTCTCTCTTTAGGCATCCCTAAGTTATTGGTGTTCATGGATTCTCAGTTGGATGTTATCTTCAATGATAACAGAATAATAGATGCCCTCTTTTATTTGATTCAGCAAGACAAAGTGTAAAGTCCTGCCTCTGGGTCACAGCAACCCCTTGCAGTGCTACAGTCGGGGTCAGAGTGGCTGGAAAACTCTCCAGCAGAACAGGGCCTGAGGTGTTGGTCAATAGCCACCTCAATAGGAGCCAGGATTGTGCTCTGGTGGCCAGGAAAGCCAATGGCATCCTGGCCTGGGTTAGGAATAGTGTGGCCATCAGGACTGGGGAAGAAAATTTCCCCCTGAAAACATTACTCAGTAATCTTGGAGGTCTTTCTCAGCTTTAATGATTCTATGATTCTATATTTTATGTTGTTATATCTCTATGTCCAGGTAAGGTTCATTCACTCTGTGTTGTTGGAAATGTTGAAGATCCATGAAACCAGAGTAGTCAAATTCACATACGTTGATAGTGAGTTGGTACTTCAAGAGGTTATCTAGAGTAGTGTTGCCCAGAAGTGGAAACCCCAGGCTTACCTTCAGATGTTCTAATCACTGCTATGAAATCTGAATCTATGGGGAAGTCAGGCCCACGGTAACGCACCTGCTTTGCAAAGTACTGACCTTGCTCCATTGGCGTTGTACAGATGCATCACAACCACGTCTCTATGAACCAGTTCAGCAAATAATAGCAGGACACACTTTGCAGCATGGTCTGGGCATGTTCAGGTTGCAAAACAGGGCTATTGAATGCCAGCTGTCTGTGGAAATTGTTGCTGGTGTGTGTTAAGCCTGATCTGTTCCCAAGCATGGCTTGAGGAAAAAATAGTCAGTCCTGGCCAAAGAGACACTGAGGCTGGTCCAGAAAAGTGGTGCTGGCAGCCAGCTCCAGGGACTGCTCCCACACCCTGGGACCGGTTATTGTAGTACCCCAGACATCTTTGTAGACATCTGCACATCTGCCACATTTGGTAGGGAGTGAAGTATACAGATTTGTCCTAAGGCAGTGCACTAAGAACAATTACAAGACCAAAGCTGATTTGAAAAATGCAGCTTGCATATTTACCTTTTCATATGCCCTACACGTAGGAATGATCACATGCCAATTTTTCCTTTTTTTTTTTTTTATGGAGAGCTTCAGTTAAGCAGTTTGTGACTATCAATTATAATGAAGACAGGAGAAGATGAGCTAGATAATTGAATATGCATTGTTACAGAGATTGAACTATACTGTGGTTGCTACAGTGGGCTGATTCTGTAGGTTAAATTGCTTGATAGCACATTACAACTAATGATTAATGATAGTAGCCTTTTACAAGATTTCATTTGTGGAAGCATTAGAGGCTGTTATGTGTTAGTGATACTCCAAGTTGTTCCTGCAATGCAGTGGCTGAGAATTCTTACAGGAAACATCTCAATAATTTCCTTTGTTCAGTGCTACTAGTGCAGAGTAATTGTTCTGTGAGTGGTTCCAAATGATCTTCAATCCTTGATTTGCCATTTTGCTCTCAGACAAATTGATTGCAAGCTATAATTTATTTAACTACATGCGCTTTTATGCATTTAACAACATTTTTTTCATAATTTAACAAGCAGTTTATAGCTTCTGGTTTGTATCTTACCTGAAGGGACAATGCCAGCAAAGGGACAGGGGAACTGTGATGGGTCATCCTTGTGCATTGGCAGTGCAGCTGTGGGTGAGCAGATTTGCTGCTAGGCAGCCCATCAAGGGATAGAGAACTCCAGTTCACATGGAAGCTGTCCCTAAAGGTCAAGGGAAGTAGAGTATTATTGACATTAAAGCACATGACAATGCACATAATTGTGGCTCAGGCTTAAGAATATATAATCTCACAAATATTTTTCAAATGCAGTCACCTTATGAAAGTTATATTGCAAAGATTAAAAATTTCAAGTTTTGTCAAGATTATTGGAATTTTAAAGACAAGACAAGTACTCTTCCTAATGTACATGACTGGCCAAATTTGAATGGTATTCAAAATGCAGCACTGTATAAAACATTTAAGAACATACACCTAGCAGGACTGCAGAATCTATAAGGACTAACAATAAACTGTACTAAAAGAAATTAAAAAGCAGGTCCAAGAAATATCCTACTTGAGAATAGGGAAGGTAGCAAAAAAAAATAGATTCTTTACATTCTCAATTGGGTTTAGTCTTGTACCAAACACTTGATTCACTTACATCAAAGAACAAATTTTGTTGTGACAACAGGTTTTGAGGGACAAGTTTTACAAAGATCTCATTTGAATTCTAAGCTGTTTTTTTGACTAATTTGGTTGACTGTGTTTTCCCCTCTAGGCTGGTCCATCTAGCTGGAAAGGGTCAATTCTTCAAAAGTATGGCTAGAAAATAAGGAGAAACAGACTTCTTATTAACTAGAAAAGTTATAGTTTACTTGGTATCAGTAAGATTCTGCCCTTAACCTCCAGGTGTGATTAAATAGAATTTGTTTGCAGACACTGACAACATTGCAGTCCAGAGGCATTCCCCACTGCCATGAGCAGGACCAGCTATCATGTCAGGTTCAAAGCTGAACACAGAGATGTTCTAACACAGTGCTCAGCAGGAGTCTGTGCTGCAGCCAGCGCTGTGGATGCACCTATGTACACACATATCTGAACTGCTTTTACTCTGGTGTGAACCGATGGTAATTGAAGTAAAAATGAAGTGATGTGTGTTTTGAGACAGCTTAGACACCTGAGTAGATGCTCAGGGTCCCCTGTTATCCTCAGTTAGTCTTTTTAGAGTAAATCTACCACAGTAGATAAAGTTATCTAAGGCATTAGTATTTCTCTCAAAATGCAATATTTCTGCATGTGTATGTGGGAAGACAAGTTACCAAAAACGGCATGTTTAAACATTGAATCAAAGTACACAAAGGTAATACTCTAATGCAGCTGGCAATTTTTGAATGATCATCATAATGTATTTGTTTTTAGCAGCTGCAAAGTACTTGCGAAATGTAAGTTTGCAAATACACCCCAGGCTGTTTCATAAGAGCTGACTATACATTTTCCCTAGTATCCAGTTGTATAGCCCTAAAGGATTTTTGCTGAGCAAAAATTTAAAGTACATTCACACTCTGCATAATAATTCTGCCTATTCACTGCAGAATAATATTCTGGTTGTGCATCTCAGTATTTTCTAGAAGAGGAAGCAATGAAATGAAAGCCTGGTAATCAACAAGGAACTGAACCTTGTAGTTCTGCATTCATCTGATGTCAGTGGCACAGTAATTATGATTAGAATGGGATATCTCTGCTGCAGGAATAATCCCAGACTCAACTCAAGACTGGGATGTTCTGCAGCTACATATTAAACCAATATAGACAAATACATATTCTTTCTCCTGAAAGATGTATGACGTTCTCAGCTACTAAATATCATAGAATATCTTATTGACCAGAGCTACACATGAAGTGTTGTGGTCTGTTTTGGTAAAAAATGGGTGTCAAAGTCACAATAAGTGACCTCCTTTAATAGGTCTCTCCAGTTCTCTTCTTCCTTGGCACTGCTGTCTCCTCCCCCTGTGAACCATATTGTCTGTGGAAAGCCATGAGCATAGCTCCTCTTTCCATCCAGAAATCCCCAGCACTGGTTGTGCAGCAAACCTGCAGACTCGATATCTTCAGTCAAGTATTTGTGGCAATGCAGCTCTGATGTGACCTTGAGCAAAGCCATGTATTTAATCTATATTATGAGGACCTTTCAGTGTTCTTAGGTGTTTGAAATGCAGCACCTGTGTTAAGCAAAGAGAGACAAATATTGCTTCTGAAATCCAGCATGAACTGGAGACTACTGAAAGTTGCCATCGAATCCCACATGGCTAAGATCACACCCTGTGACTATCATTCATTGTTCAACATCAAAAGTGTGCCTTGCTTTGTGAGATAAAAAAGGTCTCGGAAATCTGCAGATTTCATTGCAGATTTTTTTTTAATTTAAATGGATATTGGTTTTTGACAGTGAGGACTGAATATGGACTCTGGGGAGGAGGGTTCAGAGAAAAAAAACAGCAATAGTGCTTTCAGTTTGATTAAAAAAATACCAGAATTTTAAATGAAGAATAAAAGGTCTAGAAAAATAAGACAAGGACCATATAATCAACATGGTAAGCCACAAAAAAGTAAAGAAAAAGGAAAAAACCCATCATTGTCTGAGGGAGATTAAAAGTAATAACAGAACATTGATTTTCATACAAAAAATATCAGTCATTAAGATAAAAACTGCTATAATTATTAATGACTTCAAATGAAGGAACACAAAGTTGCAGATCTTCTACTCTATTATTCATAGCTAATTTGAAAAATGCATATTTTGTAGCTTCTTATGACTCACAAACACAGATTTGTACATTTTAAAAACAAGAAATGATACCTGAGAAATATTTATTCTAGTCTAGCCATGTCTCAATGGCAGAAAGGCAAAAACACAATATGTGATAAGCCACAAAGCCAGAAGATTATTCTAGGAAAATATGATGCAAGCATTAAACACAAATTCTTGTGCTAGAATACTTTTACAGTAACTTGCATGACATGTAGTAATAATTTAAAGTATGTGCCCTTCATTAGCAAGTCCATTTGAAATATAATTGAATTGGCTACATTTTCAGCTTTGATCCCATCTCCCTGTATGTTTTCAGCAGACAAATTCTTAATGAAAGTTTTTTTCCTTAATTGAGCTTTGGTTCATATTGATTTTTCCAGGTCCTTTATTGTTACTATATTGCTGTTTTCTTAATGTACTAAGTATTATATGGTTATGAAACATTATGCAAATATAAAGACATACATAATTATTACTACAAAAGCCTTTTTTCTCCAGATGTTCAAGGAAATCTACTGCTTTTTTTTTTTGTTTATTTAGGTTTTTTGTTCTGTTTTGTTTTTGAAGAACAACCATTTACCATTTAAAACAGATCTGCAGTAGAATGGGAACCAGTATTGTCATCAGCAGTTTTAGATAAATCTGTGAAAGAATTCTGTTACAGTGAAAAGTAAATAAAAATTTTAAGTAAAAAAATAAATTATATACTTTTAATATATATTAATCTAGTCAGTTAGAGGCAGTGATGCTGATTTCTTCAGTAAACCTTGTTCTACTCGGCATCTTTAAAACACTGATATCTTGCTTATTGCACTGTCATTTATACTCTTGCAAAAGGAACACAACTGGAAGAGCCTCACACCTGAATTGAAGTCACAGGACATTTTCACATATGTAAATGAAGCTTGAAGCACTGAGCAGTGCCATAAAAATGTGTGTAATATGAATTCCTCCTGGGATAACTCTGACAATATACCAGGTAAATGCAAAAGTAGTTGAACATTTCTCAGTGCCCGCTGCTCAGTTCTGTGCAGAAGGAGGAGGAAGGCATCTCACAGGCTTAGGGAGTCCTTGCACAGGATTTAATGTGCAGCTGACACGATCCTGAGAGAAGTGAGGGCTGAAAGTACAGATTTTGGCTGTTCTGTGTCACCAGGTTTTCTCTGCAGGTGGGCTCTGTCTCCAGTTACAGCTGGACCAATAGGAAAAGTTCTAACATCGTGTCTGTAACTTTGTAGAGCCAGAGCAGGACTCAGGACCCTGCTCTTCTGGGTAGAATCTGATAACAAAAGTACTGTCCTCATCACAGTGCTGACATTCAGAGCCTTGAGAGGTGCAGGAAACCATCTCCAGGACAAAAGACATCAATAAGAACATGGTGAGCAGCATGAGAAGTGGTGGTCACTGTACACCTTGCTAGCAATTCAGTGGGGTTGAGGATAAAAATGGAGTTTTCACCAAAATTTTAAGAAGCAGCAACAGTCATGTGGAAGGCAATGGCTCTCTTTTGGACCTTCCTGCTCTCACTTCAATTTGTATTACAGGTTTCCATAGAAACATGTATTTCCATACTGGGGGCAAGTGACTTAGCAATAATGAATTCCAATTATTGATAATTTTGAAAAAGGGAGTTGGGCTACATGTTGCATTTCCTATGTTTTCTAAGGAGCAGAGAGCTCCAAGGTAAGAGGACAGCTCCTGCACAGCACAGAATAGACAGAAAACAGTTAAATTGAAAGATGTTGTTGCTTACAGTAGCCTCAAAGTACAACTTGTGTCTGAAGAACACAAAAGTTTTATAACATCCTTGATAGAGGAAAGGTCTTGATCTGTGTATTTATAGATTTGAGTACAAAAGGCTCCAAATCTTGATTTTGCATGTCAGTATGAAAGCAAGAATTTGTACCTGAAATCTGACTGCAAAAAACACTGCAAACTTTGTCTTGGCTGCTGCAAAAAGGATATCTTGGCTACTGACACTGAAGAGACAAAACATTCAGAGCTGAAAATGTACTGACAGATTTATACAGGAGTTCTTACTGTTTTGTAAGCTTTAATCTTATTTTTAAGGTATTGCTTGGGTACTAAAATGCAGTCCTTCATCTTTCTTCCTCTCAAAAATCTGGAATAAACATTTTCCTTCTTTTTCCCAATAGCCCAAAGGTCAGAACCCATGTTTGTACAAACCTCCTAGAGCCTGAGGAGATTTTAAGCTATATTATAACTATATTATAGTTTAGGACAGCCTCAGTAGATTTTATGTGAATTTACAGAAATGGATATTCTCCAAGGGGCAATGTTTTGGATTTCATAAATCAGAAAATGTTCCCTGGAGTCACGCTCTTTTTTGCATTCTTTGCCCCAGGCAGAGCTTTTAGTATCAAACTCTCTCTCATTTACTGCTACTAACATATTTTGTAATACTCTAGTGGAATTCTGTGTGCAAAAAGCAACCTTCTGGCACAACTTTGGTGACTCTTCTATGTCATGACTTGACATAGAAATGTAAATTTAAATGTCCATTCAAAGTTAAGGTTGCTGCCTCTGACTGATAAGATCACTGAACCAAAACTTGCTGAAAGAGGGAAAGGCACATTGGCAAAGTTTTGCCATCTAATTGCTCTGTTTTCTGTGACGTTTTTAGCATCTTTGGCAATGCTCAGAGACAGTTTGATGCACCTTTTTTTTTAAAAGAATTTTTAAAATTTTGTGTCCCATGGGACAGTTTGTGTTGAAATAATCAAGCATATATTTGAAAATTTTCTTCATTTGTTTGAGTAACAGCATGATTCAATATCCTTAAAACTAACTTTAAGTCAATTATTTTTGAGGAAAGCCACATAGCTGCTGAATCTGTACATTAATGGAAATATTCTTTCTGCTGATTAAGCTTAATGTTAAAGGCACAAATTTAACTGCTCTGTAACCTTGGTAGTAGAAACTCCTATTAGTTTCTCGTGGTCTGGGCTGGTTACACAGATAACTCTCCATGACTGTACGTGTGCAAATTATGTCTATTCAGTGCATCCAGTGTATCTGGGATGCTAAAGTCACTATATTTAATGTTGTGTTGATTTAGACATTTAGAGTAACATCCTGCTTCCTGGACCTATCAGGCAAAGTGATCACTTGAGTGGACAAGTTGGTATAAAATGTGGTATACACCCTAGATATTGCTGTTAGACATCTACAATCAGCTTTCAACAGCAAAAGTACAGTTAATAATCTGCATGAGTGGTGAAGGTGGCATGACAGTGAGGAAGCAATTATAGATTGGCCACTATTTTATGTCAGGGAACTAAGGACAGAGGGAATATGTTGGTTCTTCAAGTTTTTTCCCAGTTTATTCCTTAGTCATCACAAGAATTAATTTAATACAAACCAAGATGATTAGATGCTCTTGATTAATTTTGCCCAACTTTACTTTCCTCACTGTTAAGAACCTGATCTAAGATCTCTGGTTACTTAAGAAGTCATTACAGATGAAGAAAAATGTGCTCTTTTATAAAGAAGGTTATTATGCAGTTAAAATGAAGAACATTGGGATTTCCATTTTTACCCACTGGATAGAGGAAAAGGCTAAACAACTCCCTAAATTATATGCATTCATTTTCAGATACTAATGGTCAATGAGATTCATTTATTCTAAGTGGAAATAGTTTTTCTTAGCAGTTTCAGAGGAGGTTCATACTTTCCTCAATTATATAATCTGTACAGCATGAATACGAACTATAAAGACTAATAAAATCCTATTTAGAATGGAACTTCCTGCTCACAATGCTTTGACATGAATTAACTCTGTCAAAATACAGAAGGAATATTTTCTGTTTTGAATATTTGCTCTGACACTTCACTGGGATTTTGCAACTGAGCTCTAATCTGACAGGTTGCATTCTGTAATACAATGATAGATACTACTTGGGTAATAGTAATAATACTTGAGCTAATTAGGATATTTTCCCATTAACATTAAAAAAAAATTAATTCATTGATTTTATTGGCATTTTCCTTTGGTGACTCTGTAGTATAAGAAAGCATTTTAAAAAGCATTAAAGAATTTTTCCAACAGAGTGCTGAAAAAATTGAAGCCATTTAAAAAAAATTAATCACTGATTATTTGTAGTTAAATTTTATGAGAACCATGAATACACATTCATAGAGCACTATTCAAATTAAAACATATTAAGGCTAAATCACACCTGGCAGTGACAATCTCTGTTTGCCACAGGGCTCTCAAAGGTTTGGTAAACTGTAATGAATCCTTGTGTGTTGCACAGTGCTGCACAAAGCTCACAGGCATTGCAGCATTTCCATTTCTTCTAGTTACAGCAAATCCCAAGGGACGAGGCTGGCTGATACTGCATTAACATATTCTGTGCCAAAATGTGCAGATGGGCTTTGAGGAAGGGAGGCAGCTGCCCCGAGTCCTGTGGCCCTTTAATGGCAACACATTGCTGCAGCAAGGAAGCACAACAGCCTCGGATGCTCACTGGCCTTCCTCTGGGTGACTGCATGTGCAAACTGGCTGAGTAAAACAGCTAAACTTTGCTGGGAAAAAAATTCCAGACTTCCAGTGTTTTTATAACTAAGATAATTTTTGGAAAGAATGGCTGTGACTTCAGTATGCACTGATTCTGAATTAAATATATGAACTTGTTCCTAGCAGCTAGTGGGAACTAATGTGGCTGATTATTTACACTTGGTACTCTTGTTTTCCACTTATCCAGGAGTTGCTTTTTCTTCAGGTTTGTTTTTCCAGAAGTAATAGTGAATGCAATACAAGCACTTCTAATGATTTCCAATGTAATCTGTAGTGTATAACTGCCTGATATCATCTTTATAATCACAAATACAGCATACATAAACATGAAACTGTTGATGACAATTTTGTAACAGGACACATTAAGTTCTTCTGTCAGTTTTCTTGTTTGTGCCTGTCTGTCTTTCATTGTCATACTGTGGTATGCATTAGTGGTAAAAAGTACTTCCCCTGGGTCCTTCAAATGGATCAAAAACATTCTCCTTGCTTGGAAAACTTATAAAACTACGGACAAGGTTTTCTCAATTCTTTCTTTCTCAATGGAGGGAAACCGCATTTTTCACAAAATCTTTCTGCTTTTGTGCTATAGTCCCTGTTTCCACATTGTGCTCAAAAATATTTTGGCACAAAAAGATGCACTAATTCAAGGGAGACCAACTTTCAGAGAATCCTTAACCAGCCCATAGTAAACCAAGCAACCATATACTGGGTTCAATATGTTGTTTCAGGTATGGCAAAATAAATCCTTTCAAATAAGCAAAACAACACAAAGTGCATCTTCATTATAGGAAGATGTTTAAGGAATCAATGGTGTTTCCACTTGAGCTGATGACTTCATGGCTCCCTAATGCAACTAGAAAGAGCTGATGTGGCTGAAAATTTGACAGAAATATTTTCACTTCTGTTTATTGCAGGGAATTCAATTTCCAGTGGCACAGACTGACACCAGTCCAGCACTTGGATGGAATTGCACCAAACAGCCTAAGCTGAGAATCAGAGCCCTTTTCTTTGCCCTTGCCTTGCATGTACCTAATGTGCTTTTCTTGGAAAACTCATAGCACGCGATTTACCATGACAGCTAAGGCAAACATTTTCTAAAAAGGGACAAAACCCATTTGCACTGACTGCTTGCTAGCTGTGCTCTTTATCTGGAAGTTTTGTATGTTTAGTTATACTTTAAAAAATCTTGAAATGTTTAGTCCATGTAAATTACAATTTAGCTGCAACATTTCAGTTTCAGAGCAAAAGCCAAGTTGTAGCTCAAAAAGGAAGCAAAATCTCATACTTTACCAAAAAGCCCAAGAAAACAAAACAAAAAAGCCCAAGCCTACATTTCCTTCCACCATGGATATAAAAAGTGAATTAAGAGTCTCTGACAACTTGCACATCTACTTTTGAGCTGATGTAGTCTGAAATTGCTGAGTTATTGACCTCTGAAAAATTGACTTTGTAATGGAAATACTGACAGACTATAAACTATAGCTATGCTACTGGGATTGGGGGAGAGGGGGTAGGGAGAGTACCTTAATTACCAGTACATAAATATTGATCTACTATTACTTTGACACATCAAACCCAACAAATCAAATACAAACATGTCATTTCAAAATCATAAAACTACAACCAAGCTAGCAGAAACCGCATGAGATATCTTTTTATCCTTCTCTTTTTCTTGTTCTTGTCATACCGTTGTGTCTTTTCTTAAATGCTTAAATGGATTGTGCAGAGCTGCCATTTTCAAAAGCAACTAAGGTCCTTAGAAAGTTATATTTGTCTCTCCCTGAACTGGATGCTACTGGCTACATGGAAGAGTGCAAAAAAGCAAATGAGCACCTCATTGAAAGGAATAAACTAATAGGAACGAATGCAAAAGAAACGATTGAAAGGTGAGAAAAAAGGTCAAGGTGAGATCTTGTGGAGTAAACAATGGAGTGATTGAGAAGTTCACATCAGCACAGTGATGGGGGTGAATTACAGGGATTAGGGCAGAGAACAGAACAGAGATGGAAATTGCAGAACTGAGCTGTTATTTCCCACTATGTTCTGTGAATGAACAAGAAGACTAAAAGGGATGGACCCTTTCTACCATAAGAAAAAATTGGCTTCCTAATACTGAGGACAGTATTGCTTTACTCTTGAAATCTATAATCCAAATTTACACAACTGGATGAAAAGAATTCTGTGCTTTGTGAATGTGAAGACTAGAAATATTATGCAACCCTTACATAAATAACATAGTTTGTTATGAGCAAGATGTGTTTTAAAATTAGTTATGAAAACATAGTGCAAAGTGATGAAAAATTTTATTGACAAATAATTTTTCAGAATGAGAAGACATTTTGTAAATAATTTTTCATTATTTAATGAAGGACCTTGATCCCAAATTTGGGAATAACTGCTAAAAATCCAAGCTCTGACTTGTAAAACATATTATTTGACTTGTAATAAATTTCTTTTTTGCCAACTAAGTCTGCTTTAAAGTAAAAAGTAATTCACAATATTATAAATCTGAATCCTTCATAGTGAAATATATCCTAAATGACACATTTACTTCATAAAAATGCATCTCCAGATTTGGATTTGTTCTAGTAGAAAGGGACATGGTGGTGGTCAAGAGCTGGCAGACAACAGCTCCATGCAAGTGACAAGGGGCTGCTGCAGTCAGGGAAGCCAACAGGATGCTGGGCTGCAACAAGAGGGACATCACCAGCAGAGGTAAAAATGTAAAATGTCATTATCCCACTCTGCCCTGTGCTTGTCAGACCCCACCTGCCTCTCCTTGCAGGAGAAGGCCCAGAAAAGGAGCCCAGAGTTGTTCAAAGGACCAGGGAACACGACACTCAGGAAAGACTGAGAGCACTTAGTTCAGCCTTGAGAAAAGAAGGCTTAGGGAACTCATCACCAGAGTTCCAGAGTTTAAAGAAAGTTTAAAGGAAGTTAAGATTGAGATCCCATTTTTACAAAAAGTCACATGGAAAAGATGAGGGATAATGAATACAAGGGACTTCTGGGGAGATTCCAAGTGGTCACAAGAGGAAATTTTTTTACAATGAGCACAAGTAACCATTGGAATGAAATAATGAACTCCTCATTAATGAACTCCTCATTAATGAACTAATGAACTCCAGCAGGACAGTGCTGGATTCCCCAACACTGGACATTGTTAATATTCAGCTTGACAGGGTACTGGGTCATTTTGTCTTGACCATGTTTTTTCCAAGATATGTTGGATCAGATGATCCTTGAGGTCCCTTCAAGTGTGATGTCCTGTGATTCTCGTGTATTACTTAACTGATGTTTTGATGTTGAAACCTGTTGCAAACAAAACTCCTCTATCTGACAGCTCTTCCCAACATCTATAAAACATCTTAACATTCTATTGGGCAGCTCTAGCAAAGACACATATCAGCATCTATTAATTTTATTACTTGTTAGGAGGAATTCTCTCTTTTGAACTCCTTGTGTTGTTTTACTATTCATTTCAGAAAGTTCATATAGCCCTGAAAAATCAAATGTTGGTATTAAGACATGGAAGAGAGAAAAATTATCACTAAAGTGCAATTTATTTTGAAAAAGTAGTGGATTAAATGACATTATTCTTGCTCGATGGCTTCAGATTTGATGACATACTGTCAGAAAACCATAAAAATAATAAAAGAACAATATTATTAAATGTTCAAAAATACTAAATTACAATTAATATCTTGATAACTCAGACTTTTTTATTATTTTAATGCCATTTCATATTGTGTCAGTGGTACCTAGGAATACTGAGAAGGTATGAAAAAAGGAAAGGATGGACTGGATGAAGGAAATTGAAATGTGCATTTGTTTCTCTGTAGGACTGGTACAGGGTAAAACAAAGACATTAGGAAGGTTGTGAGAGTTAAAATTTTCTAAGCATATTTGAAATAAGAAAATTAAAATAATAAGAAAAATTAGGTGACATAAAAATATATTTAGAGTATTTAGTGTTAAATTTATTTCCTATGAAAGTACAGTGTTTTCAATATTTTTCACCTTGCCTTCCCATATGAAAGGAGAAAGGAAACACTTCATTCATTGTGTTTGCAATGTTTTGGAGTTTGTTACATGATTACATGTGATTTTTCTTCATGTTATAAAATGACAGTTTTTGTAATATGCCTTACGTGTAAAATGAGTGGTTTCAAGTATAAAAAATGAACTACATAAAACAGTGGCATGAAAACTCTTTCAACAATTTCAATATCCCCAAAATCAGCAGAATTCAGCTTTTTTTTCTAAAAAAGTTTTTTTCTAAAACTGAAACTGTTTTCTTATGAAACATTTTTGAGAAGAAATGTATCTTTTGACAAAAAGATGTGTAGATGGAACATTTAGAGACTTGGTTTAGTGGTGGACTTGGCAGTATGAGATTAATGGTTGGACTCAATGATATTAAAGGTCTTTTCCAATCTACGTAAAGCTATGATTACAACTTCAATTGAGGTTTTAAAGACTCTTACTTTGTTCAAAGCTGCTACTTCTGCACCTGTGTGTTTGGGAAGCTTCAGTAAGTGGGATTCTGAATAGTGCTGTTGGAAATCTGAGAGTGAAGTAGGGCCAGTTTTCATCACAGCACTAGAGTTTGGCTTTTGAGTGAAAATACTTGCAAGTTTTGCTGCTTGAAATCTACAAAACTGTGAGCAAAATAAACCATTCTCTAACTAATGCATGGTTTTATTCCTCTGTATTTGCTTGGATTTTTTAAAGGCCTCCAAAAAACCCCATGCCTCAATGCTTCCAAAGAATGTATAGTTATACTGAAAGTGAGGAAATTTCAGGTAATTAATCACAAACATCCTTCTCTTCCTCTCCTCATCTCCACAGTAATTCTTTGCTATATTATTACTGTTCTTTCTAGTGTCTGAAAAACCTTTCTCAGTGGAAAAATATGGTGAAAAAAGTAGATTTTGTACCATGCCATGAAGATTATTTCACTCACAGTACTTGATTCCATAGATAGAATTAAATTCTAAGGTAGTGGAATTCCTGTGAGAAAACTTCTGCCATCGACATCAGAGCTGTTGCACAAGTACCTTCACTGACACAGTTCTCCTATGCCTCAATTTATCAAATATCCAGCAGGAAATGTTCAGGAAAGCACAATTTTGTGTATATAACAGATAAAGAATTGCCCTGACACTGAATTCATTATTCTCTGAGCTTACTCACTTTCTCCTAATAACTATCCCACCTAGGATGTGGTTATAAGTCATTTGGCTTTGATGTCCTCTGTAAAAAAGCATTTTCAACCTTTAAAAGTTAAATAAGTATGAAAATTTAAATGACATGTTGAATGATGAGAAGTAATTTCCTAATGGTGATGACTGTATTTGAACTTGGAAAATATAATTTGTTCTACTTCTAAAATTAATTGATAAAAAATTATATTTTCACCTAGTATTGTTTTCGACATAAAAGAGGTTACTTCTAGTTATTAAAAAGGGACTTCTTCCTATACAGATCTTGTGGGATGAAGCAGAACTAATCAATGGAGTATAATAACAACAGAGACAGATTTATCAGTTCACTTAATTCTGATAGAAAGACTTGTGGTTAGGACAGAAAAGTTTAAAAAGAAAAGAAGTGTATTATGTCTATGTTTTGAACTAGATTAGAAATGAAAATGCTTCTGCCAATATATTGACCTGTGAAGTGAGGCGTCCAACTCATTTTGTGCATATCTAGATCTTGATTCATTAGAACTATATAACGAGGGTTTGCTGACTCCTACTGGGGTCAGCTGCAAGGGTATCTCCTCTGAAGAACTCCTTGGGCAGTGGAACTTTCTATGTTGTCTGAGACATGATTTGCCTTTTATGAAACTCATGAGAATATTTCCATGATAGTGAGAGTTAAATCAGGTCCTTAAATTGGGAAAAAAGAGAGTGCAACAGCCTGCTTCAAGCCTTAAAGTGAATTCTGCATGTATAAAGCCAGCAGATAATTGCTTAGCCACTCAGATCATGTTACAACTTTGGCTGGATAAAGAAATCTGAATGTGGCTGCTTCAAGAGTCATGATTCATGTGTTGCCACAGGCCCCCAGCTGGGGGATAATTAGCATTGACTCCATGATTGCAGAAGGCTGATCAATTGCTTTATTATATCTCCTTATACTGTATTATACTATACTTATTAAGAAAGCAACCCTTACAGCCAGTTTGATACAGCTTTGACCTAACTGGGCAATCAATCCAAACACCATCCAATGTCCAATTAAGAAATCACCCTTTGGAAAACAAATTTCCATGACACATGTCACATGTGCACAACAGCAGGTGCAACAAGTGGAGATAAGAATTGTTTCTCATTCTTTTCTCTGATCTTCTCCCAGCCTTACCTGTGAAAATGCCTGGGAAATTCTGTGTCTGCTCTCTGTGGCCAGAGAGCTGCTGCCACATTCATGAGTGGAGTTCTATCAAGAGTTAAATGTCTTGTAAACAGGAGTAGTGGTAGAGTATGCTCCTGGATCTGTGCCCAGAGGTGGAATGGTCAGACCATAATTACTAGACTGTCCTGAGTCCTGGGACTGGACAACTGCTTGCAAATTGCTGAAGAAATGGTCTTAAGTCTGTGACAGTTCCAAAATTGTACCTAAGTGTCATTTTAGAGACTACCCGTATCAAAATGTTGCAGGAATTGTTCTGTCAGTGTAAAAATACAGAGCCAAAATTGCTGCTTTTGCACCTCTGCCTATTCTTTGTTTAATTTATTGACAGAGATGCACTAGAAGAGCCATAGGACCTGTCTATAAGGTCAGCTGTATGTAAAATCTCTGCCCTCATTTTAGAGTCTGAAAGCCCCCACAGTTGCTGTGTTAGTGTGACACTGCCAGGAGCAGCTTGGATACAGCACTGAACTAATGTGGCCACACTTCTTCAGACCTAAATAGTTTTTGTCTAGTGTGAAGCTCAGACAAAGAAAGTTCAGGATCACTTATCTTTGTTCACAGTGGGTATGTCCCTAAAGGCAGAAGAACACAATGTAAAATGTCTGTGCCTGTGATATTATTAGGAGTGGGGATGTTCATACCTGAAGCAAGAACACACACAGCTGAATTGATGTTTAGAGTTGCTTGGTCACACTTAGCTCTGTTCAGTGGAGTTTTTTCTGTTTGATGCTGTTGTGACTAAGATCAGGCATTATCTTAGCACAGGGCTGGGAACTGAGAGAAATGTGTAAAGCTCTGGCAGAGATTAAAGGTCACCCTAAATTCTGGTGAGGCATTACCAAATTAATAAGTGGATGATTTGCCATCATAAGCAGAGATAATTTTTGAATGATTTAAACTGATCACTTTATTTAAATTTCATTAAAGGCCAAGAAGTTCCAAATTTAGTCTCTATTCTCCTTAAGCTCCTGTGACTGTTAAATGGCATTCTTGGATTACAGTCATCTACTTACCTTATTCAGGTGACTTGTTTCAAGATTGGTTGTGGATATGAATTCATTTATTTGAAAAAGAGTAAATTAAAATAAAATTTAAAAAAATCATAAAAAAAGAAGTACTACTTAATCTAAAGAAAGAAATACATGCAAAGAACCAAAGATTTGTAATATGTTTATTCCACCCAACTTTTGTTGGAGTTAAGTGAGAAAATATCTACACATATATATGTGCTCTAGTGACTCTGCTGGGTGATGTGTTGATCTGCTGTAGGGTGTGTTCTTTACAGAAATATGAGCATTGCATTTCAGAGCATGATTTTGCATTAATTGTAAAAGAGTGACCTCCACACGAGACCATTTCTTAGGCTCAGCACCTAAATTTCCTTAAAAGATTCTACTCTTCTTACAGGCAAGTATGAATCTGAAAATTGAAGGGAAAACTCTTATAGATTTTCTGTATTTTCTTAACAATTTCTTATTTAGGATTCAAGACTAAACAGTCTGAGGTTCTCAGATTGTGCATACAAGAGGCAGTTCTGTTTTGCTGAACCCAGGTCATACACAGCAACAGGAAAAAGAATATTCTCTTGCTCCATGTATTTCCACACAGCTTTCAAAACTAGAAGTAGTAAGAGTGTAGCCCTCATTAGGCAGGAAAAAAATTTACAGTGGTCTAAAAACCAAGTCAGATCCTCAGTCAGAGTTAATTGACAATGTTAAAGTCAATATGCAGTTGATTAGAATCATCTGATTCACCATTTAATGTGGAAGAGAAGAAAAGCATTGGATGACTAGATGAGTGTATGCAGTATAGAATTTCTCTTTCCTGAAATACAGAGAACTGGGTAAGAAATCTGGACCTTTATGCAGTGTCATGATTCTTAGCAATGGCCTGACTTACCTTTAGCCAACTAAACAACACTGGAGTGTTTATTTTGAGATGGAACACATGTGTTCAGAGTGCTGCTGGTTTTTAACCCCTCTTCCATTTGCCAAGACAGACTCTTCTGACTTCTCTATGTGTGTTAACTTTTGATTTTCCAACCAAAGCAAGTTTTGCTTAGCAAAAGCTTCAACACTGCTAGACTGCTCCACCACATATTGGCACCTCTAGGAGTGTTGGCACCTGCAGCCAAGGTGGAGCTTTAGTAGATGTTCAGAAGAATGCCCAAAGGCACAAGACACTAGGTCCTGCTTCTCCTTTTGTCCTGTCCTAATTTCCCAAGTGTTCTTGAGAGACCAGTTAACTGTAGTAGGTGGTTACAAAGATTTTCAATTGATCAGTAGATTTAAGAACCACATACAGAATTGAAGTATTTGAATGTCCCATAAAATAAAGAATAAAAGTCTTATAAAATTATGTGGGCATAAAAATAACCCTAGCCTAAAGATTTTATTGTTAATTGTATGTAGAAGGTTGACCCTGGCTGAATTCCAAGCACCCACCAAAGCCTCACTATCACTCCCCTCTGCAACTGTAAGGGAAGAGAAAATATAGGGATTCATGAACTGAGATAAGGACTGGAAGAGATCACTCTCCAAATACCATCATGAGCCAAGCAGACTCAGCTTGGGGATATTAACTGAATTTATTATTAACAAAATCAGAGCAGGATAATGAGAAGTAGAATAAATCTTAAAACACCTTAAAAACACCTTTCATCCCCCCTCCCTCCTGCCCAAGCTCTACCTCTTCTCCTCCATGAGGGCAGCTGGGGAATGGGGGTTATGGTCAGTTCATCACACTTTGTTTCTGCTGCTAAGGCAGGGGAGTTCTTCCCATGGGAGACCATTCTCCACAAACTTCTCCAGTGCAAGTCCATCTCACAAGAACCAGTTCTCCATGAACTGCTGCAACATGGGTCATTTTTCCACAGGGTACAGTCCTTCAGGAACAGGCTGCTCCAGTGTGGATTCCCCACAGGGTCACAAGTCCTACCAGGAAACCTGCTTGAGAGTGGGCTCCTCTCTCTGTGGGTCTGTGGGTCCCTGCCAGGAACCTGCTCCATCACGGGTTTCCCATGGGATCACAGCCCTCTCTAGCGTCCACCTGCTCCTGCTGGGATCCTCCATGGGATGCAGATTAAGCTCTGTACCCCCATGGTCCTCCATGAGCTGCAGGGGAATCTCTGCTCCAGTGCCTGGAGCACCTCCTGCACCTCCTTCACTGACCTTGGTGTCTGCAGTGTTATTGCTCTCATATGTTCTCACTCTGCTCTTCTCTGGCCACAATTACTTATGCCACTAACTTTTGGTTTTTGCTTAAATATATTATCACAGAGCTGTGACCACCCTCACTGATGGGCCCAGCTTTGACCAGCAGCATGTCCATCATTGAGCCAGATGGCATCAGCTTTGGCAGACAAGGGGAAGCTTCTGGCTTCTTCTCACAGAAGCCACCCCGGTAACGTCCCGGGTACCAAAATCTGGCTGTGCAGACCCAGCACACTGTATTACACTGTTCTTGTTGGTAAGTGTGAGCTACAGGTTAAAGATGATTCTCTTCTAGCAGGAAATTGAACCTCACATAAAATATATGATAATATACTGGTGTATTATATAACTGCATGCATATAATATAATATATATATATATATATATATATATATATATATATATACACACATAATACATATCTGTATTATATAAAATTAAAATGCATATATAATTGCTTGAAATATAATAATTACATTTAGAAGAGGTGCATTATGGCTGTGGTAAACCTTTATCCAGCTTTTTCTCCTCTTGCAAATATGCAGCTGCCAACATACCTAATTAAAACTAACCTTCTCTTGAAACTGATGAAGAGTTAATGTTTTTGGAGTATTTTTAGGAGTTATTTGAGCCAATTAATGGGCTGATATTCAGCATGTGTTTATGTCCACTTATCCTTTGTGCTATTTTAAGCTTGAGAGCAATAATAAAAGGAATATAATGCCAGAGTGAAACATAAGATTAAGACTATCTTTAGAATTTATTAATGTGACAAAAAGCTCAAATTAAAAATGCTGGACAGTTTTAGAGGGAAATTCTGCAAGATATTCAAGTCAATTTTAGGCAAGTACATTAATTTCTCTA
Source organism: Chloebia gouldiae (assembly GCA_003676055.1). Taxonomy (NCBI): domain Eukaryota; kingdom Metazoa; phylum Chordata; class Aves; order Passeriformes; family Passeridae; genus Chloebia; species Chloebia gouldiae. The sequence continues at coordinate 7,309,224 of QUSF01000002.1, read as the reverse complement.
ATAAAAATATTCTATGACACGCTCTGTGCCCAGTGCAGAAACCCTGCCAATCCACTAAGTGGTAATTTGGGGTCAGACCAAGGAATTATATGTTCTGATACCTATTTTAAAGACTGATTATGCATCCTTTATGGGATAAAATATATAATATTCCTCATGAAAAAAGCTAGAATCCAGGTCTTACCATTTGTTTTCCCCAGCTGCTTGTGCTCTCAGCATATTAAATATCAACTTATTTTTGCAAAGCAGAATAGCCTGAAGCAGATGGCACTCATATTACAAACCAGCCAGGTATATTCTCCATGTCGGTAGATAATAAAAATTTTTATCTTCCCCAGGCTGATGAACCATGAAACCCACGAAAGTATGAATCCCTCCCTAAACAACAAAAAATAATCCCAAATGGATGGGTTAGCCAGTGATCCACTGAATACAAGGGAGAATCTCCTCACTCTACCTTGCCAAAGCAGAATAGCTCTGATGTATTTTTTGAAAGATAAAACTTAGAAATCTAAGTGCAAGAAAAGAGTGTGAATCCCAATATCTTGTTGACACCTGATTTTCTGTACAGCAGAGTTAGTTTTTGCATTCATGCCATGGTGAACATAATGAACCGTCTTATGAAATTCCATAAACCCATTAGATTCAGCAGCTATTTCCATCTAAACCTTAAGGCTTCATAAAAATGTCACCACATAGATTCACTTTATTTATTACTTATTATCTACTTCATTTATATAGCAGAGCCTGAATCTCTATTTTACTTTACAGACATAAGCAGTTTTTTTCCTAGAACATTCTTCCTGGCCTCCAGGAAACTTTGCCAGAGGGCTGCAGTCAGCCCAAGAGTCTCTGGCAGTTCTGTTCGTACTTCTTTTCCATGCATCTACAGTGCCTTAAATTGCACCACACATTTTTTAGGGACCTAATTAGTTTTCTTTATTCCTTCTTAACATAATATTTTTTAATTAGCTGGTAGTACCTAGTAAAATCCTGTACAGGAGCTGCTAGGACAATGCAAATTAAGGATGTGTAGAATATCACAAAATTGTTATAAAACCGAGAATCTCAAAATGAAAATGTGGGATTTTTCTTGTCTTATTTAATGAAAAGAACAGAAAACACTTTGCTAGCTAGAGAAAAAAAGAATCCTCATTAAGTCCATTAGTCAAGATTAAAGCTGGAGGCAACACATAAAACACCTGAACCACTTCTCTGCCAAGATGTTTTTATCAAGCTATCTATTGTCTGTACAGCTTAATACCCTCAGCTCTGTGCACACACCTTCTCCTAGTGATTAATTTTTAAGAGGGCACTCACTCTTTGGTTGCTAACGTTTATGATGTAGTTTCTTTTAAGAAACAATACACTAAACATTTCAAGTAGGGTAAAGTATTTGTTGCTGCACTAAAACTCAAACAAGAGAGAACATTTCATCACTGTTACCTTTAGATAGTTCTTTTCTCAAGATAAAGCATTAGTTTCTCTAAGAGGGATTCCTGGAAGAGCCCAGCCATGCAGAATGCAGAGGTTCACCCTGCTGCAGCAGGAGGCACACAGCCCTGTAGTTGAGCTCAGGCTCTGTTGCAAGTGCCCTTCTGAGTTCTTGGGATCTGCCCTCATGGAAAAGCCATTAGGTTTGCCATTCCCTATTCCATGCTTTCCCTGGGGACTGAATTCATGATTCCTAGGGAGTCAGTAAAAAGGGTAAAGCCACAGACCTTCTAGTTCTATATTCACAGGCCAATGCCAAGCTCAAAGAAGCAGGAACCTCCCATAGCCACCCAACAGAATGGGAAAAACTTTTTTGAAAAACCCAGTGAAGCAACATTTTATTTAATCTATACATCCATCTATGCACATGTGTATGTGTAAGACCACTGAATATTCTGAGTTGAGAGGGACCTACAAGGATCATCAAGTCCAACTCTGAAGCCAGTGACCCATATGGGGATTGAATACACGACCCTGGTGTTTTTAGTACCCTGCTCTAACCAACTGAGCTATCTATGTGTAAATAGTTTCTGGTTACACAACTTTATATTAACTCTAAATGTGCAAAAATAATTTAAATTTTTAAAGTAACTTTTTTTTTTTGTATTTGGAAGAGCAACTAATTATGGCTTCTCATTAACCAATGAGAGGTAATTTGTTATATGTTGGGGGGAAGGAAAGATAAACACCTATAACAGATTTCTAACAGGTTGTTTTTTTTTACAATGACACCAATTATGTCTAAGCTATAAGCTGAGGTGGCACAACAAATTGTTCCAGCACCCATGTACAACTGCTGAGTGCAGTGCTCCAGAGATCTCTGCTTTGCTCCATTGTGATGTACTAAAATGAAAAGTAACCTATCCCTCACATGGAACTGCTGGCAAGCAGGATGATGAATTATTGTTGCAGCCCTGCAGTGCTTGAATTCTAGTTATTGTCTGTACACACTTATCTGGTAATGCACATTTAACTTGTGATTTTTATGCCTTTTATTTGTTGTAGGAGAGCATGAAGTGAAAATGATTCTGTTTCTCCATTTGTAGTGAGAAATAAAACGTTCCTAGCCTACATCATCATGATAAAGCACACCCTTCAAATCTCTTTCCTTCCTATTTTAAAAACAAGAACCTTCAAAATACGCCAGGCCTTTTTCAGAATCACTTTCTGTATCTTTCAGGTCTTACATTCTTGGCAACATCAGCTCTCTCTCTTGTAGATATTGGAGGGCAGTGAGAACCTTGGTTTTGACTTTAGATTCAGTAGTCTGAATTTTATTGTATTGCTGTCTCTTGTATTGTGTAAAGGTTCATGTATTAATTTAGATTGAGTTCTAGTTAAAAACCAGTAATAAGAAATGTATTTATACTGATTGCTTTAAATACCTGAAAACATTCAGAATATTACAGTAATATTTATATTGATATTTATATTCATATTATATATGAATTATATATGAATTATATTCATATTATATATGAATTCTGTTATGTTCAAAATGAATATGTCAGCTTTTTCTATCCTTAGTGAATGGTCATGGATTTCTTTTCAGGAATACAGTTTTTATTTGGAACATGGCAAGAAATCTTTGACATCTCCAGCCCATGGTTACTTGGAAAGAAATTGCATAGTTCCTGGGAGGTAGGATGGGACCAGGAATAACTGCTTTATTCTTGTGCTGCAATAGTTCTATTTATGACATGCAGCTGGGAGAGCATGTAGTGAGAAGAGGTGGTGGTAGAGACAAGAAGAGTTCTATGACTTATTTTTGTGGTAGAGTAATATCTAAGCATGACAGAAAATTTGTAAAACTTCTTCACAAAATAACTGGATCTCTAGCTTTCCTCCCATACATTATATTTTACAACTTAGTCACAGCGTAACTGCTTACAGACATCTTGCTAACAAAGATATTAACTGCAATAAATATTTCTTGAATTCACATCTTTCAAGAGCTAGGCTTTAGTCTATCATGTCAACTTTGGTTACTCCAAAGCATTTGAGACACTCCAAATTGCAAAGGAAGTGATGACAGGCAAACATTGACTCACTGAGTTCCCCCGTAGAAAACTGAATATTGATCCCAGCTCAATCCTGTTCTGCTACTGAGAGACAAGGTTACCAGATACATAAATGCTTGAATACAGGAACCACAAATATTTATCTATCCAGAGCTGGGCACAAATTTATACTGACTTCATGTAATAATGAAAAGAGAAGAAGAAAAGGTAGACATTACTCACACAGCAATATTCATACATCTTTGATTTCTTCAGGGTTGGTGCAGTCTCCCCTTGGGCACTGTGGGTAGGGCTGGGACAGAAAAAGTGAGGGTCCTTGAATGCATCCAGAGGAGGGTACTAAAGCATGTGAAAGGGCTGGAAGGAATGTGAGGAGCAGCTGAGGGCTCTGGGCTTGTCCAGTCTGGAGAAATGAAGGCTGAGGGACGATGTCATTGCTCTCCAAAACTTCCCGAGGTTGGCAGGTGCAGAGGGAGGAGCTGAGCTCCTCTCCCTGGCATCCAGGGACTGGATGAGTGGGATTGGTTCTAAGATGTACCAGGGGAGGTTTAGGCTGGACATTAGACAGCTTTTCTTTACTGAGGGCACCAGGAGGCTTCCTAGAGAGGTGGCCAATGCCACAAGCCTGTCAATATTCAGGAGGAATTTGGATCATACCCTCAAGAACACACTTTAACTTTTGGTCATTCCTGAAGTGCTCAGGCAGTTGGACTGGATGATTGTTTTACGTCCCTTACAACCAAAATAGTCTAATCTATTTGGTTTTTTTTTTTCTGAAGAGAAATGTAATGAATACAAGGAATCACAGTATGGACATTGGAAAAGATCTTACAGTGACAAATGATAAATATAATTCCGAATGAGAAAAATGAATGATCGGTTTGTATACAGAGTTGAGTCTGAATCAATTAGATAGACCAAGAATAACTTTTGAGACAAGATACAGTAGGAATGCTAAACAGAGTAATTGCCCATATTCCTGTAAGGCAGAATTATGAGTGTAGCTGCTTATGGCTATTGAGTGAAAATGGATATGGAGGGTCAGATTGATCTCCTGTAACTTTATTTCCCTGAATCTCTGCTCTGTTAGTCATTTGCACTACTTCTGTTGTCAGATTGTTAGAGAAGAAATAATGCAGGGCATCTGAATGCAACTCCCATGACCTGGTGTGTATATGACCCTGAGTAAGCTGAGACAAAATTCTTCCACAGATAATGCCTCCTTTTAGACTATATGAGAGCAGGTGAAAATAATCTACTTAATCTTAAATTTAGTTTAAAATAAAGCTGAACTCCATTCTGACATACTGTCAAGATAAACTTTGTATGTTTCAAGAACATCTTATTCTTCAGATCTCTTTCAGAGAGTTGTTAAAACATGTAGAGATGTCAGAAAATTTAGTGATGTAATGACATCTTTCAAGGGACAAAAAAATTGTACATTTTTAGTTTGGGTTCATGAGCTAATTGGTACAAAGTCTTACTATCCTGAGGAAAAAAATATCTAAAGCAAAAAAAAGGCTATGGACCAGTTCCAGTTCCACCTACATTACCTTACCATGGATAAAAGCAGGAGTTATTTTGGCTTCCCAGAGTTTGATGAGATCTGGAATTAGTCCCTACATGGCCAGAATTTGTGTAAGTTAAAAACTTGAGAACTGAGAGTTTTATATGCTTTTCAATCTATATTTCTCAACTACACTGATATATACACATACATTTCTTTCTTAATGCTGCTGTACACTTGATGATGTTAAATTTATAGATTTTGCAGATATTATTGCAGCTGTAATGAAAATTAGGCTTTTCCTCATTCTCACATAAGAATTTCATTTATGGTGCAAATGAGTGAAGTTTAAGTTGCTAAAAATGATCTAAATAACTGATATCTCTGATCCAAATCTAGCTTATTACATATATGGCTAACACAGCTATAGTACTATTGCAGAAGTTCGGCAATGAGAAGTAAGATTCTTGATTCCAAGGTGCCTGTTGGAATTCCATGTGGATTTTAAAGGAAACACTGAAATCACGCAGTAGTGCCAGGGAAAATTTACCAGTGTTCCCTCTTGTAGCATCCTTGTGGGTTTCAGTGAGACTGCTCACTCAGTCACCTAAGTTCTATCATGAATGGAGGGACTTAATTATCCATTTGATTAAGATTTTCACATCATAAGCCTGGGGGACTGTCAATCTGCTTATCAAGAAAAGTAATCATAACTAAGAAATTACACTATTTTTATAAGTAACTTAATAATTTGGAAGTTGTGGTTCAGCTTTGGAAATTAACTGATTTAATTAATTTCTTCATCATCACTAGTTGATGATAATTCATGCCAATTCTTTGCATTTGAAAAAGGAACGTATGGTTTCAGGTTCCAGAAAGTTTAACTCAGCAAAATACAATATTTTCAGTCAGAAATTGTCATGGCAAACTTAACTAAGTTATATTAGTTTCATTGCCACTGGCTATGACTTTCAATTTCAGTTTAAATTCTCTCCATATAGGGAGCACTATATGTCTGGTACTGAAAAAAAATCCATATTAAAAAAAACAGTGACCCTTAGGGTTCATATATCCAAGAAAAACTAACAACAATGATAAAAACCTAAAAATTATGATAAAAAAAACTAACATAAACAACAATAACAAAAATAAATAGTATTGGAAAAAATATTTGTTTTTTATGTAATGTACAGTTTTTTATGTCAAAGTCTCTGCCCTGAATACAGCCTGGGGATTTTCCCAGGTACAGTTCATTTTCATTTGCTTCTGTTCTTTGTTACAGTGAAACATGTTAAAACACATGGATCTCTGACATTATCAGGATGAATTATAACAGGAAGAGTGTCAGTCTTCTTGAACAGCTGGACAGCCATAGTCTTGCTTTGTAATGGGCAGAAATTAGCAGGAAAGAGGTCCATCATCTTCTCTGACTAACAGCCAGTGAGAAACTAATTGTTCATCACATTAAAATCAGAGGGGATGAGAGAGGACAGAGCTCCATTTTAAATTTATTTAATTATCACAATGCCTTAAAGGATAATTTCATGTACATGTTTATTTTTGTAGGCCAATTTAGGCAATTAGCCATGGTTTTTAAAATATCAGAATATCAGCATAACATTTAATACACAGCAATCAGTCAATAAAATGCAACAGAAGCAAGAAGACCTGGCCAGATGAGATATTCCAATACCATATCCAGGAGAAGACTAAAACTTCAGACTTTTTAAATTGCCTTGACACTGTGTAATTCAGTGTTGACATAACTTTGAGAATGTAGCTACTGCTCTGTAAATGTTTATTCTCTTGCATAGCAAACATCTTTTGCACACACACAGCTTCAATTTAAAGATTCCCAAAACAAGCAATTGTTATTTATGGCAGAACTTAAACTGGCTCTAAATTCAGCTCAGTACCAGAAGATCCCATAGATCCCTGCACCACTGAACTCAAATTTGTCCTTTCCTCTAAAGTAGTCCTTAAATTTGAGAAACATATTGCAATAGAGGGGAATTTTTTGTTTGTGTATTTTTTATTGGCAAATCTTGCATGCTCCAGAAAGGCAGACAGGAATAAAAATCTAGGAATATAGGAAGAACTGGATCAACATTATGCCACCAGCTCTAAACTGAGAACAGTTACACATTCAACTTTACTGCTTCTGAAACAGAGCATTTTGAGTTTAAGTTTTTAAATCTCTTTTTTTTTAGATTTATTAGGTGTTATTCAGAGAAAAGAGTTGATTAAAAAATTCCTCTCATCCCCCACCTCCCCTGCCCATAACTTGATTAAATGATTAAGGTAGATAATTTCCTAATTTCAATTTATTTACTAAAAGCTACAAATCCTTTAAAAATTCAACATTTCTGATATAATTTCCTCTACTCCAGCAAATAAAATAAATCTAACAGTTCATCTGTTCTATTTTATAAATATGTTAATAAGGACTACAGCTAAACTGGATTTCAATTATGGAATTGCAGCATGGTGCTGAATATCTGTGTTGGATTTTTGATACTGTGCTGGTTTTGGCTGGAATAGTGTTTAATTTTTTCACAGTAGTTTGTATGGGCTTATGTTTGGGATCTGTGATGAAAACAGTGATGATTTCACAGGAATATTTTATTTATTCCTTTCTGGGCAGTGCTTACACAGCATCAAAATACTTTCTTCTCCTCAAACTGATCCACCATCAAGGAGGTTGGGGGTGTGCAAAAAGATGGGAGGAAAAGAATCTTAATTAATTTTGAGTAAACATGATCATAAAGATAGATATAAAACCTAAATTTATTGTTTCATGGATATGTAGCTTAAAAGAATTACTCCTCAAGGCTATTTTTTATAGGTTCAGCTAAAGGAACTGTACTGAAAGAGATAAGGTAACAGAATATACCTACTTAAAATGGACTAATTTTTTAAGAAAGTAAAGATCACTCTCAGTATGACTATGAACACCAGCTGCAGCTGTTTAAATTTTTTGTCAAAATTCATGAAGAAATTTGTGTCTAAAGACTCATGTTGGAGAGTATTATTTCTTCTATTCTGTACTTTGAATACTGCATGCAGACTACCTCTTTATGGAGGTCTGAGTGCTACCAGGAGATGAAAAGGAAGCATTTTACTTATATACATTTAGATAAAAAGGGAAATCAATTTAAATTTTCCTCAGTGGAAAAAAATGGAAATACAGGGAATCTTTCTTGCCTCCTGACTATCAAAAATACTTGAAAAAAATCCTAGGAAACCAATATGAATGCTAAATATAACCTTCATTAATTATCCAGTAGTTCTCTTTTTCAGTAATGAGTTATACAGCGTTATCCCAGAGTTAGCAAAATAGCATTTTCCATACTCCATTGTGAGGAAATTTTCAGGTAAAAGCAGTCTACCTTATTTGCAGTTCCTGTGTTTTGTAACTTTCCAAGTGAATGTCAGTGATCTGCCAATCAAATCCTTGCTGAAACACTTGGAAAAGCAAAAACTCTAATGGCAATGTCCTTCACCACTTCATAGGGAAATGTCAGCTTAGCAGACAAGTGATCTTGTAGTCATTATTTCACATGTCATTCAAGAAAAAAATAAAAAGAATGGATAAAGTGAAGTATTTCAATGCCGTTGCCTGTATTTATGTTTGTTGGCTTTGACATTCTGTCATACTTTAAGGTTTTATGGCACACTTGTCCTCCATGCAGTGCTTTATCTATGAGGTGAAGAAGAGCATTCCATTATTGCAGTAAGAGGAGGAAAAGGACAGGGAAGTGATTTGCTTAAGGCTATTTCTCACATCACAAGAAGTGAGAAGTGTTCCTATTTTTCCCAAACAATGACCTTTAACCAGTCTTTCCCACTGTAAAACATGACTCACTCTGTTGTTCTACTCCATCACTCAATTGATCCTTCTGAAGTCAATTGTGAGACTCCTATTGCCTGCAGGAGAAAGATAAACCACAAAAAACCCCAAACAAATAACCTACCAAAACCAACCAAACAATCAGTCAAACAAGCAAAAACTCTAGCAAACCCCCAGATTCTTCATATCTTTCTTAAGTTGCTATCTGGCTTCGTCTTTGAATTTTCTTAGCTTTTTCTTCTTTTTGAAGTTCATGGGACTTATAAAAAGAAACAATTTTTTTTTCTTCACAACAGTATACTGAATAAAATTGCTAACTATAGCTTAATTTTACACTGAAGAATTCCTGTAGAATTCTGATTATTTGCATATGATCTAACAAGATTTAACAAAACAGAGAACTGAAGCACAACTCACCAGTCCTAACCACTGAAACATAATTTTTAATAAATTTAACTTCAGTTAGCCGAGCTATTTTTTAAAATATAAATTTAGAACTTCCATGCTGTCTACCAGATTTTAAAATTATTATTATTTATTCACTGTTTAAATGTCTGGAAGACATCCAGAAACAGTCAGAAATCTTGGGACCACAGGTTGAAACTACTAACTTCACTTCATGACATTCTTGACTCATGACCTTCCCCAAAGTAAAAACATTTTTTCAAGTCTTTTCTGTGATGCAGACTGCCTTAGATGGCACTGAAAATATGCAACTGGCAGAATTTATTGAGACTGGTAAATAAAAATATTCTTCTTGGTAATGCTCAATGTTATGTCAAAGGCTCATTATTCCTAACTGCAGTTAGGAAGGTTCAGATTTGATATCAGAAGAAGATTTTCCACTGAGAGGACTGTGAAGTCCAAGAAAAGTTTTCCCAGAGAGTATATGGTGTCTTAATTCTTGGAAGATTTTCAAGATTTAACTAAGCAGAGCCATAGCTGACCTGATCTAGTGTGGAATGGTTCTGCCTCAAGTGGAAGGCTGAGTTATATGACCTCTATTTCCATGATTCCGTTCCAATTTTTTTTATTTTATTGCTATTTGTGTTTGATTTCCTTTAAAATGTCTGAATGTCTTTGTTCTGTAAAGAAGCAATAATTGGGCACCTGCAGTTCAGAGTCCTACACGTGCCAAATTAGTGTTCCTCAAAAAGTGAACAATTGATTCAGTATTCTTAAAAGAACAGAGAAGAATTTCCCTAAAAATATGAACCTTAAATACTCAGAAATAACAGAATTTAATTTGGGAAGCAATTCTACTTACAATCTGCATTATAGTTCTTGCTGATTTCACTGAAGGCATGCACTGCCTCTCAACATGGCCATGCAGGTCACTGAATTTGCTCTCTGAGCACACTGGGGAAGCATATTTAGTAATTAGCTGAAAATGGAGCTGTGCTATCTGATGAATCACTGATGGACTGTGGGACACATAACAAAAGCTTTCCAGTGCAGCAGGGTTTGCAGAAATGAGGGTCTTACCTGTGTGTGCAGCACTCAACCAGACAGCCATGGTTCAACTGAAGCTTTGCTTGTCCCAAAGGCGTAAAAAAGGCATCCATTTGTTTTAAGAGGTAACTGTATTTTTTGATCTTTGCATATGTTGAAACTGTAATTCTGGCAATGCAGAAGTAGAATACAATAATTAAAATTTTCATGTGAATTTTTTTTTTTTTAATTTTATCAGGTCCCACTGATGGCCCAATTGTACTCATCCAGATTCTATCAGCAATGCCTCTTAATTAACTCAGTCTACAGCTTGTTCACATAAAACTCTATCAAGCAGGGTTATTTATGGGAACATGGTTAAATAGTAATGTTTACTGGTCACTGGCACTCCAATTACTTTTCAAAATGTCCTTGAAGCAGGTTTGATTGATACTGGCAAGCACCTGGTAAGCCATTCTTACTCAGCAGACACAAATAGCAGTTTAATTCAAGATACCAAGACCACACTGCGTAACATTTAACAAACCAAAACAAACTCCTTCGGCCCAGGCCAAATACTGACTTAAAATGTTGCAGCATCTAACTTTTAGTTTCCTTTCTTGCAGTGACAAAAATGACAAATTTGCCTGCAGAATGAGAACTGAATTGCAGTTTAGCTCATCACACACTGTGAAAACTGACAATCTGGAAGTCCTATGTGAAAGGCCAGGAAACACCTACCAGCATTAGAGGGACACTGGGAACAAGGAGGTGTCTGCACTACTGTCCATCCACATGCCCAGGTGTTTGACATATGCCCTGAGGTAAAAAAAACAAACAACTGAGACTGTTAGCAACATTATGACAAATTAAATTCTCTACAGCAAAATAAATTCTCAGCTATTGCCTACATAGTGAAAATTTATGACTACATTTGTATAGATGATGTTGACATGAAAATCTCATTTAATTATATTATGCCATATTTGCATCAACACAGGTGTCAAAGAAGTCAAAATTGTTTTTTTTTTAAAGAAGCCACTGAAGACTGAAACAGAGAGAAATTGAGGCTTTAATGCACAGAAACCCCTTGTGTGTGTTTTCTAACAGCAAACTGAATCTCAAAGCCATGTGAAATCAATTGATCTCTATATTGCAATACATTTAACCATGATGTTTCTGCTTCTACTGTGTGGTTAATATAAAAAAAAAACTCATTTACTTTAACTACAGATAGGGAGAAAAAATATCTATGCTGAGATTAAGGGTAGGTGCTGAAGGACAGAAACCTCAACTAGACTACAGTGGAGATTCAGTCTTGTCCACTGAGTTAAGGTAAAATTTTAAAGAGACTTTTCCAAGCTTTGTACTTCCTTTTGGGTCTTCAGTGAAAGTCTCGATGTCTCTTGTCCTTGGGCTTTGGGTCCTTATCTGCTCATTATTGAACAAAGAGTAGCTTTAACCAACTGTGTTTAGGAGCAGCTCTAGAAGTGCTGCTCAGACATTCATCTTCCATGGTACAGTAACACAGCTGAACATGCTTCCCTAAACATTGAGTACTTTACCACTAGACAGGAATTGTGTGATTAGGAGGATCTGGGAAACATGGTAAGAAATCAGAACTCCCAGACCTTAAACGAAAAACCTGAGCACTGTTCCTACACACTGTTTTTTTGTTGTTGTTGGGTTTTGTTTGTTTGTTTTGTTTTTGTTCTTGTTTGTTGTTTTTGTTTGTTTGTTTGTTTGTTTTATTGTCTCTTTTCCCGTGCTGGTAATTCTGGACAGGTGTGTTTGAAGTTACTCTCCTGTCAAGATGATGAAGAAGGTCTGGGTTTCCCTGCCATCCCACCCCTCCAGCCCCTCCTTCTCTCTTCTCTATTATTTATTTTGTATTTGTCTAACGTAGACAAGATCCATTGTCTCCATAATCTCTATTTCTACCTCTGTAATAGGCCTATTGCTAAATGCTGAGATACCAGTTAGTTCTGGTACAAACTTAGTACCAAACTTAGTTATATGGTACAAAACTGCGTTGCAAGGTTAAAGTCAGCTCTGGTGTTGCTAAAAGAGGTTTTCTTTTATTTACTTCTAAATTTAGGCAGATACTTAGAAAAGGTTGTTGTAGAAAGCAGTTTTGGACTTGAGTTCCCTAAGCATTACTTCAGATACCGAATTTGCTTTTATCTTCTGACCCAAGTGACCTACCGAGGCTGGCCCAAGAAAGCCTGGGGGATGATTCCCTGTGTGCACAGGCAGAGCTGGCAGGTCAGGGCAGTGCCCAGGGGCTCAGTGCTCTGCTGCTGTCTGACCCACAGCAGCTCTGAATTCAGCAGCCTCTGGGCACCATGCAGTCTTCAACCCTACACCATTCTGACTTTCTAAACAAAGGCTTTTATTCTTTATAAAGCTAATGCCAATGCTCAGTCACCCGACTGAGCCCCTTTTTCTATATCTTTAGATTAGTCAATGCTTTATATGATACTTTATCAAATATTTTTTGTGGTAATGGAAAGCTAAAAGTGAGCAGGCAAATTAATAGAGAAGTAATTACACAGATATATCTGGGAATAATAATTTTTACTATAGGCAGAGAGTTTCCCCTAAGGGTCTTCTTTTTATTCACATTTGATAACTTTTCCTCGTCCTGATACTTGAATTTACTACAGGACTTCCAGGACAAATTTAGGTAGAAAAATCTTTAAAAAAGGATATCAGAACAGGCTTTGTTTTCAAGGAGGAAAGGTCTTTAACAAACTCACAAAGTAAACGTGTAAAAAATTTCATAATAAAGAGCTATTTTTAAAGAGCCTAATAGCATAGTAAAAGTGGCTTAATAAAACTGCTCAGACAGATTTGACATTTATGGGGATTTTCTGTAGAGTGACATAAAAATAACTGAACTAAGATCATAAACAAAATACATTTGCACTTTTTTGCACCTGAAACCTTATCATGTGAAAGAACACAAAAACAGATGTTCTCCTTTGATTTATTAAGAAAAATAAATTACATACTAATTTCTTCCACAGACCTAGTACTTAAATCCAAACTAGGGTAGCAAAATAGTATAATAATATATAAAATATATCTTTAAATGTTCTCATCATTCATCACACATATTTTAAGATGTGAGAAGTGTGAGGGTGATGGTGTTGAACTGATATATGGATGTTCAGACTATGTGGGAGCTGTTCAGCATCATTACATTGGCCTCTCATCTGCAAAGACCCCGCGTGCTTTCTAAAATGTGAAACTGATGCAGCTTCCACCCATTCACCAAGGGACCCCTCCCAGCGTTGAGAGCTGAACTGCAGCCCTCTTGGAGGGATTCCAGGGTGGAATGGTAACACAAGAGGACATTTGGGATGGACAAGAGGATATTTGGGAAGAGAAAATGGCCGATGGCATTGGGGCACCACTTTCAGGGCTAAAAGATCTCTCAGCAGAGCACAGCAGACCTTGGTATGCTGAAGTAGCACCAGCACTCAAACCAGTCCTGTGCTCTACATATCTGCAAGATAAACCTGGCAGAAATAGATCATTAATTTTGTCATGCCTGTGAGGAACACCAATTTTGCCATGATGCAACCTGCATCAGGGTGTATCATTCAGCAAAGCCTTAAGGCCTTATCATACCAAAACTACCTGTAAAGTCACCATGTAATGTGTGAATGGAAATGAACCATCCCAACATCTTAAAGGGTTCCCTTTTAACCTTCTGTCCACAATAAAATTTACCATGAAAGATGTTTTATGCAGTTCCTAACTAGGTCAGCTATTTCTGGTTTTCAGTCTGTGTGTTTGGATCTATATTTACCTTTGGCTTTATACGAGATAGTCAAAAATTTTAGTAGTGGAACTGCACTTTTTCATTTAAACAGATATAATTGACAGATATAGTTACATGCCTAAGAATCCCATGACCCAGAATATGGTGTACTTTGTATTAAAGAATATGTAACTGTCCTAAATAAGAAATTTTAAAAATATCTACTAATAATTGTGCTGAAAACATCATAAGTAATAGGTTACAGACAAATATGCCTTACATATATTTAAACTTCTCACAACATAGATAAACATTGAATTACCTGATACCAAAATGCATCTCTGCATGATCTAAATAATAAAAAATTACAAATGTTTCATATATAGTTCCTCAGCTGACAAATTTTTATTACCTTTTACTTAATAGTTTAAAATACAAAAAAAATTCATGAATTTTCATATAAATCTGTTGACAACTTTGAACCACAATTGAAATTTCTTAGCTGAGAAACTGGCTCATTTGGACCAAGTATGACTTCAGTTTTTTAATTTCTTCATTCTCTTCAAATATTTGTGCAAACCAGTGAATTACAGACAGATTCTATATATTTTGCTTTGTAATTTATAGTAGCATGCTTGCAGGAATTGAGAATAGAGAGTCTGTTAAGATTCGGTGATAGATTTCATACTCATGCAATTATGTGTAAAAAAGGGAAGTCACAAAGAATAACTATGGGAATCCCATCTGGTTTAACAAGACAAAATGCAAGGTGCTGCACTGGGCTCAGGGCAAGAAAGACCAGAGTTATTTTTCACAAGGGCATGTAATGACAGGACAAGGGGAAATGGAAGGGGGTAGGTTTTTAGATATTGGGAAAAAAATTCTTAACTGTGAAGGTGGCGAGGCACTGGAGCAATTTTCCCAGGGAAGTTGTGGCTGCCTTATCCTTGGGAGTGTTCAAGGTCAGGTTGGATGGAGCTCTGAGCAGCCTGGTCTAGTGGAAGGTGTCCCTGCCCATGGCAGGGGACTGGAACTGGATGATCTTTAATGTCCCTTCCAACCCAGACTGTGCTATGATTCTATCAATGTTCACAAGGAAGCACAAGTAGAGCTCAAGTTCTACAATTCATTGATTAACTGATAATCAAAGGAAATTTATAATAAAGAACATTTTTTCAGTACAGAGCTATCTCAAATACTTGACAATATGATCAGAGGAATTGTTCTTCCAGTATGCTGCATTTAGCATGGGATTAAATATTACATAAAAATTTGAGTAGCATGGCGTTGATGGGAGCAAAATTATGTATTTATTGAAGTTCTTAAATGATTTAGTGTTATTTAGTAGTTAGAATAAACATTTCCCAGACAGCAGGATTTATTGCTCATTCTAAATCACTGTAACTTATTGTGACCCTCATCTATTGCAAAAAACTTCAGTAGGTTTATTATTGTTGCTAGAGGAGATATCTGAGTTCCCATAGCTCATGGGTGTAGCTCCCTGGTTTTTGCAGTGATTTACTGTGGGAAGACAAGAGTGTGTCCCACTTACAGAAGGTGAGAAGTCCCCAGAGATATTTTGACTGGTCTTTTTGAACTCGAGTGTTAAGCAAAGTCACGTTCAGATATTAAGCTGCTATTGAATATGAAATGAACAATTTCATAAATTCACTGAATGCAGAGAAAGACTCATACAAGTGTAATTTAGCATTGTCATTCACATATCTGTGACTTCATTACCATCAGCTCTTTCTGAAATTTTTTTATCATCATTAAAGGCAGAGCTTTTCTCTATTGAATTAACTCTCAAGTAAAAAGATGTGTTAGTGAAGATCAATATGTTTGCCAGGAAAATGTTGTGATTTCTTGAGACTATTCTAGAAACAAAACATTTTGCTGTTATCTGCATTTGTCCTGTTGTTACTCAGGAGCAACTTTTCAAATGTCTTTCAAAATTCCCTCTGATCACATCCCACCATGTGAGGAGATAATGTAGCACAACAATAATATGTTTACCTTTATTTAGTTATCCACTCCAAATTTTTTCAAGAGATTGAAACTTAAAAAGTTGAAAAATGTTCACATCAAGTCATAGGAAAAATCACAACTCTTTGTGTTATGATACAGATCTCAAAAGCAAGATAACAGTGAAGGGAAAAAGATATGAAAAATAGAATTTAAAGGTAAGAGTTTCTTTTTGATCAATATTCATTTTTTAATGAGTTGTTGGAATTTGTTCCAGTGATGAATTTTTTATTAATTCTTTAGAAAAACTTTTTCTTAACAACAACAAAAAAGGCGATATGGTGAATATTTTCTGCAAGATATTCTTCATCCTCTAAGATGTCAAAAATTTATAATTTAAAATACTGCTAATCAAGAAAGCCAGAGAACACACCTCCCCATCATTTTCAGTGCTTAGCAGAACTCTCTGGACTGCCAAGGGATCTATCCTCGCCTGACATCCGAGATATGAAAGTCAGAATTAAAAGACAAGATGTGGGACATTTTAGAATGGGCCTGAGTACAAAAAAAGATAGATTTCCATATAAAATGCAGGGAAATGAAGGACACTAGTTTGTCATTTGATATAATCTTTTTCAACCATATTGGCATTTCGAAGACTGAGGCTGTTTATCCTGGATTTAGTTGTGAAGATTGCACATTGAAAGGGAAAAATGCACAGAGATTGATTGAAAAATGCATACAGCTCCACAGATCTTGTTTGGTTTGTTCTTTTCTTCATATTTAATGATTTATGTTATCGTCTGATTGTAAGTGAAGGCTTATTAATGAAGTTAAAATATATGAAATATACTGCACTAAAGCTTCCTAAAACTGGCACTACCCATGTATCAACCTCATATTTAATCTACTACAGTGGAGCAACATCTTGACAATGTGGAAAAATTCTCAAAAATAGCCTATTATGGATATTTTAAATGTACTAATTCAATACAGCCATGAAATCTTGAACATCATAATAAATTTAATTGATACACAACAGGATGTTGTTTGCTTTTCGAAGCCACATGCTGATTGTAGAATTCTCACATTTAAGAGTTTATCAGTAGTATGTTTAACAGTGTTATCACACTGATTTTAAAAAGCCCTTTAAAGCAAACTGTAGATACATTCATTCCTTAATTACCCCACTTTCTCAGTCCTCTGTGCTCTGTGGGTAGCTGTGACCTGAGCTGTGTTTGTGCTGACAGAAGACTTTGTGTCTCAGCTGTCAATATTCTTGTTTTGTGAGGTTCTTGTGCTGAAGGATGAAGGGCTGGAGCTTGAGCATAAAGGCTGGCTTTGATTTCCTCCCCAGTTTTATATCAAGTTTATTCCCCTGCATGTAGATCCCTGTCCCTGTGAACAAAGCTGGAATTTCCAGTTTCTGATGAAAGCTTCCAGTGAGAAGACAAGTTAAGTGTCAGGAATTGCAGGAATGCAGACAGTTAAATTTCTATGCACCTGAAGTTTGGTTTAATTCTCATTCTAAGTAATTATTTTTTATATTTTCAGTTTTCAATACTAATTTGTACAGTATGTGAGTACAAGGTGGGATTTTGCTTTGCTTCGGGTTTTAGGTTAGGAGGGGGTTTGGGGGTTTTGTTTTATAAGTTTTTTTCTTTGTTTGTTTTAATGTATGTATTGATTCTGATTTTATATTTTGTGTTCAACCATTTCCAGAATAGCTTTTGATTCTCTTTCATATTCCTGTAGGAGTTATTAAAATACCATATTTTTATTACTGCTCAAGGCACACAGGTTGAAGCACATTGAATTTTTGAAATCTATTGGTTACTTTGAGAGTGTGACTCTTCCTCTAACTTTGATATTCATCCTGAAGTCTAGAAACCAGAAGACCAAGGGTTGGTCCTATTTTTTTTCACTATATGATGATTTATTTTTATTATAATTTGTATTACATTTTGTTTTCTTGCCCTATATATTTAACTATTTATATATTTAGTTTTATGTTTTCTTTTACTAATCAAATTGATACATGACTCAAATTATCAATTTTCTTCCTGCTGCAAAAGAGATAGGATAAAATTTCAGGATATTTCTGAGTGCCTTTTAAGTGTGCCCTTACACTAGGGTTGAATAATACTGCTGGTCTGTTGATCCTTTTTTAGCAGTAGGCAAGAAATTCTGCAAGTCACCATTGATCTGTGTCATAGAATGCAATGTGCATTTGAAATTTATGTTCAGCTTTTTCTAATGTCAAACATGCCAAAGACACCATGACGAATTATTGTGGCAATACAAATTTGCTAATATACGTTACCCAGCATATGTCCCCTCACTGAAATTCAGTATTGGCCAGAGTGTAAATAGCCAGTGCAATGCTGTTTTCAGACAGATTTGTTTTCCCTGAATTTAGGGGATAACTTTTCTGAATTGAAACATTTTCTGGTACATCACTGCATCACTGGTGGGAAGGATACAAATAGATAAGGTGATTACAATCCTATAATCATTTAATGATTTTTGTTATTCCACTGCAAAGCAGGTGGCAGTTTTCATCCAGATTCAAGCATTAATTGTCCATTAAATGAGATAGAGAAATTCCCAGGACTACAAATGAACTACTTTTACATGATTTAAAGCCATTTGACTTGTCTTATATTAAATAAAATTATCAAAAATGACCTACCACTCTGGTTCAGTTTTTAAAAAAGTTAATTATCATGATTTTAACTAAAAGAAAAATAAATTGGAAAAATAGGATTTATAACTTCTGTGTGATTTCAACTAAAAATATTTAGAAGAGTAAATAACATTTGTCACTGGCATTTTAAAAGCTATTTTATATCTTTTAAATTTAAAAGGCAGTTTTGTTCACTTTTGAAGGAACGATATTATTTTAGGAGGGCTGTAATTCAGCTGAAATGAAGCCAATAATTTTTACTTTATTGTTTTTGTTGTCCAAAACACCCTGGAGCCTCATCTGTCCCAGGGCAGGTTCAGGAGCAGCGCATTCATTAGAGCTGGAACTCGTCCCTGCACTGAAATTGCTGCACTTCATTATGATTGAATGAGGGCAGCTCCCCTCTCACTGATTCAATTTAATGAAATTTAAGCAAGTGTAACTTGCTCTTCTATACAGGAAAGGTGGAAGATGCACTAGAATACAGACCTTTCTTCTGATTTTGCATCTACCTTTTGTTTGACAGGCAGGGAGTGGAACTGAAATTGATTTTTTGTTAATAAACAATATCTTTCAGCAAAGTATTTATACTGATAGAAAAGTGTGATGGCCAGGCTTGATTAAAAGACAGGAACAACTGGGCACATGTATGATGTATGATGTGACTGGGACCTTTTCAAGGCATAGTCAGTCCTTTTCTCTCCCAATGACTGGGTGGAAAACATGCTTCACGAATGGTGGGAATTTTTAAAGTCTACAGAAATTGTAAATTCAGCGGTCTGAATTCTCTGCAGTGTTCTGGCTGCCCATAATCACACAGTGCTGTGTGTAAGTTTCTGCCTTCCCAGGGGAGGAGGGGCAAGAGAAAAGCTGAAAGTCAATGGAAGTTCAGTACCAATGGAAAGAATTTGTCACAGTGCAGCCTGTGACACCCACTTTGTCCCCAAAACAAATCTCCTGTGGTCCATATAGTTGCAGTCAGATGAATTTTGGAATAACATAAGACTTAATGTCACAGAGGCAAAAGGCAAAAGAAAATGTTTTTTATTTTTGGCAAAACAAAGAGAATATCCATAACTGCTACAGGTATGGAAAGAAACAATCTTAGAAATTCTGTGAGCCTATTCAGGCATACTCTTGGGACTAGCTGACCTTAATAAGCAAAAATTTTATAAATGAAATTTCATTTGCAGTAAATGAAAGCATCTGATTAGGTGGAATCTGGCATTATTCAGATTATCAGGAATTATGTCATGAGTGGTACTTTCAGGAATCTTCTTTACCCAGTAACAAATGCATGAAGGTAATCACAGAAAGAAGCATCTGTTTTGTCAAACATGCTTGTCTCAGACATGTTTATCTCAAGAAACATTTTAATTGAAAGTGAATAAGTATCAAGTATAAAAAAAAATTGAGACAAAGATCAACTTTTAAATAAAAGGTTTTGCAATGCTCAGCTCATAGGTCTGAAATACTGACCCAAAGAGGGGTAAATTAGGAACTTTTGGTGGTGTCTGAGAGAAGTGCTGAGCTTGGTCTTAAATAAATCAAGGCAGATGGTTAAAGATGATCCTTGGTCACTTTGAAATCCTAGAGGTACAGTTCTGCCAGCTTATTTCCAGGAACACTGCTATGTTTTTATATGTTTCCCTGTCACAGCTAAAAACTAAAAGTTAGGACTAGAAATCAGAAGGAGATATCTCAAGATTTTAATTATGACATCAAAGTCAACCATTGCCAAACATTTTATGCTGGTTGACTGCCTACATGATTAATTGCTTTAGTTTTCTACCTGCAAAATGAAACTGCTAAAAAGAACTAATGCATGTTTACTATGTAAACATGGGTAATGTCATAAACCATTTATGGAGCCATTGAGATTAGACACATCTGCAATAAATGCTGAACTAACAGATTAAAAACTGGATTTTCCATTTTTGTTTAATACAAGACAGCTAGTCAAATTTCAGGATTCTCTAAGGTATGTCTTGCTTCATTCATTTATATTATGACATTTTGGTACCTTTCTGTTGAGTTATTGTGTGTTGTCAAATGTATGTGCAAATTTAACTACTGTTTGAAAAAGAAAAAACAATAGAACTCCACATCTGAATAACTAGTTCAAGTTTTCCATTTGTTATCCTCAATTTTTGTGAATCAGTCAGTTGTCAAAAAGATCAATATCTACATACAAAACCAACAACAGCAGAAACGGGATGCTATGACTCACATTGCTATGAAATCTTAGACAGGAGAAGGAGTAAATCATAAATATGATTAATGGTATGACCTCAGTTTTAACCTTGAGTGTTAAACTGATGCTTATTTCCCATTCATTCTGTTGAAAGTCAAAAGCAAAGTACAGAAGATACATCAAAAAAGACATTTTAAAGACATATAAAATAGCTGTTTTGAGCTGTGTGTTTTGCCAAAACACTGAACTGCATTATAGCTTGGAAAGGGGAAATCCACTTTTTTTATTACAGGAAAATTACCATAGAAGAAGTACAGATGGAGACAGTCACCAGTCATCTTGTCTTTTTACAATTTTTAAATTATTTTTTCATCTAATGTTTGCATATATGTAGCTTTTTATTTGAATGTGGATACACAGCTGTAATTAATACATGTTCTGCAGTTTCTTACAAAAACATATACATACCTTATGAAAAGTGAAGTTAATGTAAATTTTAAGGGACTGACCCTGTGAAAATTTGTATATTGTCAAATAGTCAAAGTTTATTGTTATTACTTAAAAATTAGAATAGCTTGCTATTAATAAAGATGCAATGAAATAGAGCAATGTGCAAAAGAAAATAATTTTGAACAACATGGCTGATGTAAATTAGAATATTTTTTTCAGAAAAAGAAAAACAGATATAGTTGGTAGTCAAGGTTCACACTCACTGTGCAAGTTCTCTCTTCACTCATTCTTCTCCTAGGCTACTAAGGGATGAAGATCACTTAATGACTTTTGTACAACAGGTAATTATACTGTTAAAATGGACCACATATAAGAATTTAATCCAAACCTGTAGAAGCAAGAATTCCAGGAATATCCAGAAGTCTCATGACCAGTCCCAGGGACTTTTGCCAGTATTTCCTCATGAATCATTGAAGAAATTCCCAAGGTATATTTGTAAGACAAAAGAAAACAAGGCAATACCAGATCATATTTTTGTTGTATGATGTATTTCTAATAGGAATTGCTCCCTTAAAATTCAGTGTTTGCTCAGTACTTTTTAGATAGTTTGAGCAAATATTTTTCCTTTCAGAAAATATAAAATCAATTTTAATAGTTTAAGTAACTGTTCAGGAAATGAACATGCACTTTTTTATTTCAAGGGGCGTACAATTTAATGCTGGCTAAGATTTTCATAATATTGGCTGGGTGACAGAGAAACCTGCTGCAAAATAGAACAGACTCAGTAGATATGCTAAATTTTTGACCCATACCTTGAAAGGAATAATAATAATAAAAAAAAATTAAAAAGTAGTGCTGAGTGATCCTAGCTTTGTTCTTAGAATGATGCCCATCTCATCACATTGATATTTGATACCATACAATGATACCATAATTGATACCATACAATGAAATCAAGGTCATGGTGAGTTATTGTTAAGCATTAATTCAATTCTTAGCATTATGAAGGCATCTATATTTAGCTTGTTCTATAACTATTAGTTTTACCTAACTGTCTTTAGTGCTTTCTATAGCTATTCTTTGAGATATACACTAGTTGAAAATTTATACATATATCAAGGAAAAAAATATATGGTGGGGACAAATATAGTAATTTTTTATATCCCATCATGAGAAAGGAGAAGAAAAATATTAATTAACACCTTTAATGAAATCTTCCTAAACAAGCTACCAACATGTGAGCCCATTTGATTACATGCTACAGAGAGTAGCCAAAAATTTGCATTTTGGTTAGTAGATACACTTTGTGTTGACCACAAAAATACATATTATCTAAGAAAAGCATTTGGTGGGGAGTAATGGATGCACTCCGAGATTAGTGAACCAAAACACTGGGCAGGTGCTCTGATTCTTGAGAAGAATTCTGCAGTGATTTCAGAGTAAAAAACACCTTTAAGAAAAAGGTATTCTGAAAACAGAATATAGTATTTTTTTTCATTGATGAAGTTATAAGTACTTGCTTTTAAAGTTTAAATTAATGATTTTAAATCTAATAAAAAGGTATAATATATATAATAAAATAATTTGAAATATAATAAAAAAAATAAGACATGCAATCATGCTCTCAAGGTTTTTTTAGAAACTGTATATCATATTGCTTTATTACTTGAAGTAAATTTTCTTAAATTCTGAACACTTTCTGTGGCCAAAATAACAGCATCATTTTTTCTCTGTGAAACTAAACTAAAACTAAATCAATTCATATTCAAAAGCAAAGTCTATGAAACTAAGTAATTGGATTAAAAATCAGGGGCTGATGAGTGATGAATCCCTCCTTGCATCAGTGCTAATTCTGTGGCTTGGAAACTCTGCTCTTTCAATATTGTGATTTTATTGGAATGTTCAGTTTGGTAATGGAGTTTTTGAATATTGCTTCATATATCGACTGTAAATACAGAATAGATATTTAGCAAAAGTTAGTTACTTTCTGCTATCTTTGAGTTATATTTGAATATCTGAATTTTTAATAACTACAACTTTAGTATCTGGGAGTACTAACTTCAAATGGTATTAGCTCCTCCATAAATTCATTTTGCATACATCCATGAGAAAAACCTCTCTAACTAATGCCAGTTAATGTCAAAGGCTTCCAACAAAGCTTAGATTATTTCACAGACACTTTAATAAATCAGATTTATTTACTTTTATTTCTCTGTATCCTTGCTGTGATTATTTTTATGCTTCCGTCACTACTTCAACGTTTTTCACAAGAAAGCATGTCATTTAAATTCCAAGAGATAAAATGCAATTAGAGAACAGAATTAATCAGAAACTGTGCGTCTGTGTCAAAATGGATTGTTGCCTCCCTGGTTTTCAAGCTTGGGTTTCTTATTTGGCTTTTGGATTCTGTTTAGTTTATTTTTCTTCCCTGCTTGGAGATTTATTTAGTCTGCTAGACATTATGTTTTATCTCTATTACAGAATTTCTGGATTTTTCATAGGCATAGACTACAGACAATTAAATATTTATTCACTTGAATAAAAAGATAACAATTGGTTATTTCCATCAGAAAGTTTGCAGTGTTTTTTGAACTAACATGCAACTGTGAATGTAGTATTGCCCTCTCTCTCTGTGATGGACAGATGGCACTCTATTTTTCTATCTACCATACCCTAAATATCTCAAGGGAGTCCTTAGATCAGATAAATCAGGCAGTTATCTGAAGGTCCTGATAAATTGCTGAATTTCTGTGGCAGACACCATGATGAACACTTCTCTAATAACACCCAAATTCTGAGGATCATCACTGTGGGAACTAACCCTTTTACCTACTGAGTTATATGAGTGTTTGGCTGTTCAAAAATTCAAATCCCAAGAGCAGATATTAACCCAGCAGAATTTACTTCCTTGGAAGTCAGAAGATGTATCAGTTTGTGTCTAAGTAGATGTTCACTGAATATTGCTGAAAATTTAGTGGAGGGTCTCTTTTGATGGATTCGAGCCCTACAGTTGTTTTTTTCTGTCATTTGAACTGAAACCTAGGGCCAAGCATCTGGCTGCAGTTGTGTACCCAGTCCTCATAGGAGAGAAATTTCCTGCCATTTTAATTAGAACTTATAGAGGTAATAAACACTGACATTTAAAGGATTCTTGGCATTATAAGAACACTACTGTGTGTTTTTTGTTTAAATAAGAACCGTGGTCCTCACTCCATTGTAAACAATTACTAGTGAAGTTAGAACTTGTAATTCCAAAACTCCCCAGAACTTGGAAACTGGAATGGATAAGATAGAAAAATATCTACCATCCCTGCTGGAAATTAGGAATCACTCCACTCACTCAGCCCCCCTCTGTCACCCACCAAGCCAGTGGCATGGGGATGAGAATCAATAATAAAACATATAGGTTGAGATAAGACCAGTTTAATAATTGAAAACAATGAAAAACACAATAATGGTTAATAATAATAAAATGGGAAAAGGAAAAAGGACCTGACAAAAAAGTGATGTGCAATGCAATTGTTCTGCATCTGCTGGATGCTGCCGGACCCTCCTTCCCAAGCTGAGATCCATCACCCGCCTGGGTAATTCCCCCTGCCTATAAACAAGGCGTGAGGCTCTGTGGTGTGGAATATCCCTTTGCTCAGTTTGGTTCACCTGCCCTGGCTATGCTCCCTCCCAGTTTCTTTTGTGCACCTCCTTACTGGCAGGGCGTGAGACACAAAAAAAGAAAAACAACCCTTGACTTGTGATGAGCACAATTTAGGAACACCCAGAACATCAGTGTGCTGTCCACACCATTCTCATCACCAACCCAAAAGCACAGCACTGTACCAGCTACTGAGAAGAAATAGCTTTATCCCAGCTGAAACCAGGACAATCTCAAGGAAAAGTTAACTAATGAGCTTTTTCCAACATATGCCTTTTCCATTAAAAAACTGCAAGGAATAGAAATGCCACGTTCCACATCTGAGCTGTTTATCCAGCAGATGGCTATCATCATCATGTGAAAAGTTTTATTCAAAACTCACGTAAATATCCATCTTCTTTGAGATTATTTTTTACATAGCAAAGCATCAAAGAAAAATATGGTAATTCCTTTTCTATACAGAATGAGTGCATTTTACTCGTCCCTAAATCTCCCATTTTTTTCTGTCTTTTCTAATATACACTGTAGTTCATGTAAAAAAGTTGATTATTGCCAGCTTACAATCAGCTGTGATCCACAAATCCACACATGGGTCCTGTCTTAGACCATCTCCCTTGTATTTCCAGGGATTATTTTCAAATACAAATGAAAAGTCATGTCACTGGTTTGTTTAATATGATTTTTATTTTGCAAATCAACTTTATTACTTTCTTCTAGGTTACTTTTAATATATTGTTTATTTTTACTGTATTTTTCAGGACAAGAAGTTATACTGAATTATTGCTAACCCCCTTGCTTATACGTCTAAAATCAGGCACTGAATTCACTATTTTCTAGGATTCCAAAACCACATTTATTGACTAGGAACTTCTAAGACAACCATTGAAATCCCAGAGATCTGCTTATTTTGTTTTGTTGTTGCTTACACAGTTTAACCAGGGACGGAATGAAACCAGAGTTGTCAGAGCACAATTAGCATGGACTATGGTGGCATTTCAGAAGATGTAAATGGTTGAGATAATACCCAAGAAAGAAGTGTAGCATCCTGCTTAGTTTTTTCTTCTCTCAGTTCTTTAACATAGTAAAAGACCAGAAAAATTTTGTATTTCTCCATGAAGTCTGTAGACATTCTAAGATTCTCATTTTAAAGTCAGTTTTCAGGCTGACATCGCAGTGGAAGATAAAAGTATATCTTTCATATGGGGAAAGTGTTATAAAGAAGGCTCTTTCTTTCCAGAACTTCATAATCAATGTTGGTGTTTTAAGAGTTTCTTAAGATTATTATATATAATGGAATTGTTTAACAATAAATTAGATTAGATCTGGTATTGTAAAAGATATGTATAAAGCAGATGCAATAATGAGAGCAAAATAGGAGCAAGGAAGCACATTACTAGCCTTATAAACAAAAATATGTCATATATTGTATTAACCATAGAATTCTCTTCTTAGGCTACTAGAGAATATTACCTATTCCAATAATGTGTATAATGGAAAGTGGAAAGAAATTTGATGTGTAGCTTATGTTTGCCATTAGCCTTTTTCATTTTACCATGGTAAGCTTTTTATGGTGCCTTATTCTTGGCCAGGACTTCAGGTTGTTTCTTAAATCAGTTAGAAATAATACAAGTTATTATTTTATTTTTTCTTTGTTTGTTCATTTATTGTTCTATTTGGACCACAATAGGCTGAGATTATTTCCTGTCTATATTTAAAGACAGATTTTTGACTGTTCATCTTTATTAAGCAATTACACACAGACCTGACAGGTGCAGATCTTCCATTAAAATTCCACTGGGCATTGAAATTGGGATTTTCCAGACACAAAATCAAGCTTGGTAGCATTCACAGCATAATGAAATTAAGTGACCTTTGTATTTGCCTTCTCTAGGTGGGGTGCACCTGGGATTTACATGGTTGAGCAAATGCTGCTGTGGAGGCACTTTTGTTGCTCCAGGTTGACTCTGGAGCAGTTGCAAGGACTGTAAAACTTCTTCACAACCTCAGTGAAAACTGCAAGATGGTTTCTGTTCCTTCCTTCAAATCCTGCTGAAATTCCTCTTGCCAGCTGAGTCCTGCACCATACTGTCTCCTAATTACTTCACAGAAACAAAAAATCATAGAGTGGTTTGGGTTGGAAGGGATCTTAAAAATCATCCAGTCCCAGTCCCAGTGCCGTGCTTAGGGACACCTTCCACCAGACCAGGTTACTCAGAGCCCCATCCAGCCTGGTTTTGGACATTTCCAGGGAGCAGCCCCAGCTTCTCTGGGCAATCTGTGCCAGGGCCTCACCACCCTCAAGTTCTTCCTGCAATCTAAACCTGCCCTCCTGAAGTTTTAACCCATTATCCCTTGTGCTATCTCTACACGTGAAAAGTCCCTCTTCTGTCTTTGTAGACTCCCTTCAGGTACTGTAATGACTTCTTCACATGCTGCAACATTTCATTAAATAATTGGAAGATCTTATTTTTTCATTCTGAAGCTTTTTGGAGTCTTTTAGGTATTTTTTTTCTTAGTGTTGTGTATCAGATGCCATCAGGCCTAAATTTGACAAGAGCCAGTGCCATTCACTGTGGCAATATATAATTGCAGTGTGGCCAGGAAAAGACATGAAAAACACAACAAGTCATGTGAAAATACAACAGCAAAATAACCCAAAGGTTGAATTTACAGCGATCATAAGAATACAATTTAGGGAAAGCAGTACTTTTGACAATCAATTAACTTCTGTCTAAACTTTGGGTCTCTAAAGGCTGGTCTGATCCTTGCCTTTCTCCATAGGAATTTCTTCAGATTTGTATTTATTCTGTAGTTCATTTCACTGAGTTTACAGTGGTTTATATGGAAAAAAAACCCCTAAACTTCTCTTTGAATAAGGGAAGACAGGGAAATTTGAAGAGCAAGGGATCTGAAAGGGGAGTTTCCCCTAAATATTGGTGTATGGCATAGTTGTAAGGAAATTATTTCTTAAATTGTGTTGAATCCAGTAGCATTAAAAACTCTCACATGAGATTTGTTATTCTGTGCCAACAAAGATGAAGTCCTTGAAGTCCTTGATTCTGCTAGGATCCCACTGGACCAATCACAATACAAATACATGGAAGAAGACAGTTCTTGCCCTCACATATCTGACATAATCATGTGAGATGAGGCAGCCATCCTGAAGTATTTAGACACCTATTTTAGCTGAGCTGCAGTCTCAAGATGCAAACTTCCAATTAGATCCCTTTGTGGACCCTGTGTCCCTTCAGCCAACACTTGCTCAGCCATGGTTACCTCCCTACTTTCTGATCTGACTTCAGAGTCGCTGCTTTCTCATATGTATCCAATAGTTACGGCTGCACTGTCTTCCTACACATATTCCCTTCAATTTGCTTAGATGGAAATACATTTGGATTAATTGGACCCAATTTACTGAATAATCCAGAATGTTCTCTCTGGTTGTCTTTTGTCAATACTTCAGTCTTTCATCAGCCTTCTTTACTTTATTATTTATGGTTTTGTGATTATTTGCTGAACATACAGAACAACCCCCAATCAGGAGTAGTCTTTCTACGATCCCAAAGAAAACGATTTGTTTTGCAAATTCTTTTTATTAATATAATCTCTTATAGATCTCTTTTTTATTTTTAATGTGTTCACTGGAGACTTAATTTACATTAAATTCTATTTATTAAATTGTGGATGAGTCATCCCATGAAAGATTTAATACCAAGACATATTACTTCTTCTGGATTAATTTTTGCTACCTTTTATACTTCTCCATCGTGAAGAGGCATGGTCCAAAATGAGTGAAGTTGTAGAGGTTGCAGCTCTGAGGACCTGTCACCGACAGTGCATGAATTTCATTAATTTTTCTTAATGACAGTTTTAATGCACTCTGAAACCCCAGTAATTTTCAGTGTACTGTGGGCACAGTAGATGTGCAGTAGGAACTGCACAGGCCCAGGAATTCTCTAAGGAATTCTAAGTAAGGAATCCAGTTTGTGCACAGCTGTGAGATGAAAATCATAAAATGAGGCTGGATTCTGATTTGCTTCAAAGATTTAATCCTGACCTTATCAAAAAAAGCTAACATAGACATTCCTTTCTTAACAACACTAGCAAAATCAACTTGAAATGTCTATTTGATGCCATAATCTCTATGAAATCCTGCCAGCTATCAGTCATTAATTCTTCATAGACTTAACGCATTTTCCATGTTCCTCATGTTTGATGTCAGGTTTATAAATAGCCAGGTCATGGTGCTTAGCACTTTCACATTAACTGCAAAACACCTGAGTCCTTGTTATAATCTACAAAATCGTGGGAATTATCAAAATTAAACATAAAAGTCTAGAGATTCTCAGTCAATCTCAGTTAGAACTTTTGCATATAATGTATATTAGTATGATAATTTGAAGATAGTTTATATATGGCAGATGATGTTTCATATGTTACTAATATTCTAGAAAATTTTATAAGCATTACAAATTTAATAACAACCTTTTTTTAATTCTTTATTCTCTAAAACAGAAAAAAGGCTCATTTTCCCCTTTCAATAACCCAAGAAGCTTTACCAGTTTGTCTAATAAAATGTTGTCCATATTAGAAAATTTTATGCTTCTTCAGTTCTTTCTCCATTCTACTTTAGACACTGCAGTGTGAATTCCTCTGGATTTTTCACTGATATCTTTATATAATTTATTCTGGATGTCTCTTACCAAGTCTTTTTTATGTAACTAAACATATGCAAAAGCATTTCTAATTTTAATTTTTATTTACTTTCAGCAGGATGTTTGCATTTTATGTATATTTTCTTTATTTTGGGAACTCTGACATTTTTTTTCTCTCTTAATGAAGTTCCCTTAAAAAGTCCCACTTTTACATGCCTTTTCTTTCCCTTTCATTGAATTTTACTTCTGATACTCATTAGCTTTTAAAGTGCTTTGATGAGAGGGTTCATGAAATATTGGAATTGCCTCTGTTTCCAAGAAAAATTAGTAATACATTTTTAAACTAACTTTTCTTTTGTATTTTTATTGTATTTCAAATAGAAACTGGACAACAACTCTTAGCTAGTTTGAAGATATATTTTTAAAAGTATGACTGACCTGGGCTGGATTAAAGCTGCTGGTTTAGGACTAATAGATAAATAGATAAATAGATACTAGATGCTGCCTAACTGGTAATTCCCAGCCCTGGTTCCCTGTCTGTTCATTTTACAGCTTTCAGTAGCAAAGGAACCAGATGAAAAAGAGTGGAAGTGGACACTGCATGCATTTTACACCAGGTTTTCTGCATGTACATATAGATGAATTTTAATCTTCATAATCACTAAAAGAACCCTTTTGTAAGCCCATTAATGTTTAATGAATATATATCCATGTCCTGAGGACAACTTTGGGATCACCTGACTCTTTTGCAGAATCTGGACTCTGAACTTGGTATACAGATAAAAACAAAATCGACAAAACTTCATATTTTTGGGTTAAGTCCATATCCTTGTTAATGTCTGCTGATCTGTCAGTTCTGGGAGATCTGGGTACACCAAGCAGTGTAAAACCCCCGAGATTTTACTTTGTTCATGACATGACTCCTTGTGACTGGAATATTTGTAAATGAAAACTTGACTTCAGAGACATTTGGACAGTTTTTGATTTGCATCATTTTTCCAGACAGTTCATTTCTTGCCTTGCTGGTGTCACCTGTGAGTCATCTCATCAAAGTGAAGAATAAAGCCCATAATAGGTATTTATGCTATGCCTACAGTGAGAGGTATACACAAGAGGAAATTCAGCTCATGTATTTGTGTTCACCTTCCCTTTCCAGGATGTGTTCACTTTATGGATTCATCAGTACCTGTACAGCTGTTAGGTGTTTAGGAAGAAAACCCCCCAAAAAATCCCCACCCAGAAAGCCACAAGACCCTCAAAGAGCTAAAGCTCAGTCTACTGACTTTTGGCTAGTTCAGATATCTCCTGGGACAAGATAGTTGTCCCAGAATTAATAATAAATTCACCACATCACAAATTCCTGTGTTTAAAGTAATTATGAAATGAGCATTTAATTAATCAAATCTTTAAATTTAATGAACAATTATAAATATCTCAAGAAGAAAGCCCCAAAGTCATTATTTGGCAGATTCAAGGGCCAAGGATAGGTGCAATTTGACCTAAAAAGCCCTTGGCTGGCAAAATGAGCAAGAAAGTAAACAAATATGCTGGTCTTGGCTTTGGGAGTTATAGGCACATTTTAAATAGAATTGCCTCTAAACACAGCTGCAGAACTGAATCTCTGATGCAATAAAGCTGTCTGGTTTATGGCAGACATACATCAGCACTGCTCTGATGGCTCAATCCGTTAGAATCACAGAATGACAATAACTTCTATTGCAAATAAATCATCCCTATCACTCAACACATTTAGAAAAATTGTACTTCATCTGGTCTAAGTTTTGCTTGAGAAATATAAAGCTGTTGGAGTTTGAGAGTGTGAAGAA
Organism: Chloebia gouldiae; assembly: GCA_003676055.1. Lineage (NCBI taxonomy): Eukaryota > Metazoa > Chordata > Aves > Passeriformes > Passeridae > Chloebia > Chloebia gouldiae. The sequence goes on along the minus strand of QUSF01000002.1, from coordinate 7,277,727 downwards.
TTAATGGAGAAAAAGCTTGAAGATTTTATCTATTTCCTCCATCAATGTGTTTATTTCACTCAAGGGACTTAACCACATGCATTTGGAAAATTAAAGTCAGAAAACTGACACTTTAATAATTTTCTCCCACACCCAGACTCATCAACAAACCAATGAACTGTATGTGTAAAAGCTTTTTAAATGGAGTAAAAAAAAAACCAAAAAAAAACCCCAAACAACCAAACCAAAAAACCTCTGAAAAGTTTAGGCAAGATCTTTTTTATTGGTGTTCAAATCCAAAAAATCACACTCTAAGAGTTGTAAATGTGACATTTTCAAGACATGTTTTCATGTTTTTTTAACTACATTTATGTTTTTGCACATATAAAAAGGCATATTTGGCCATGCAATTTTGTTTGAAATGTCTGTGTTCATAGTTATTCTTTGAAATAATTAAAGTGAAGATTACAGAACTGTCTCTAAGTGCAAATCTGCATGTGGACCCATACTGTCCTCTTCATTCTCTATTCATGTGTACCTTCCCACGGTAAAAACATGAAATAAGTGTGATGAGTTTATAAATATTTACGTGTATATGCATGTGCTTGTGCATGTACATGCACATAGACATGAACTTTGTCCCATGTCAGCTTGCTGACACATAAGAACATGCAGGTATGTGCCATTTTTCAGTAGAAATTTGATTTGTTCTGCATATTAAAACAAATATAGAGTTTTTAATTTGATCAAAAGGGCATTCTGTATGATACACAAGGAAAGTTTAAGCTGAATTAGATGACTGGAAAGACTTCTGTCCCTCATCTCACAGCACTTGATGTCCAAGAGGAATTGAATCATATTTTGAGAGACCCTTGTTTGAGACTTTTTCCTTGAAAATATGCCTATGCCCATTAGAATGTTTTTAATATGATGAGAGTTTTTAAAACTGATATTAAAGTAATAAAAATTAATTGAAGGATGGTCAGTTAGACTAATTTTTCTTTAAAGTCCAAAGTTTGGACTGTCTGTTACACATCGCTCAAATTTCTTTATGTTAAAAATTTGTTACTTTCAGTTTTTAGCCAAAATCAGGTGGTTCTCAGCCTGATATAGTTTAGAGCCGACTGGGAGGTCAGCATGAGTCTGTTCACAGGTTCTCAGGAACAGCCAGGAAACAGTTTTGGTCAGCGTTCCACACAGTGAAAGCTGTCACACCCAAGCAGCGCTCACAGCTGGATAAATGCAGCTGGGTTCCAGATTATTGCACTCTGCTTCCCAGAGAAGCTGGGATGAGGTGAACGAACCAGCTTGGTTCATACTGTCAGCATGTTCTAGTTGTATGTATGTTTCCAGCAGTTCTGAAAAACTGACTTGATCAGCTAAAGCTATTTAAAACTAGAATCCACAAAAATGATCACTATATTTCTGTTGTGATTCTAGTTGCAAATTAGCTCCTGTTTCCCAAAAAAAAAGACAATTAAGAGTTTTACAAGAATCAAGTTCTCAGAAGTTTCACTGAGTGGTGAATAAACCCAGCAAAGAGTAAATGTCTTCCCTTAGAGCTGCAGCATCTTAGTCAACCTTGATTACTGCAAAAGTAGATTTTTTTTGGCTCTAGGTTCCTGGAGGCAGTGAGCCCAGTCCTGCCATCCCAGAAAACCCTGACACTGCAGCTGCTGGGCCTCTCCCCAGCTGTGGGCTGAGTGTGTCAGGCAGGGCAGCAGCACCACAGCTGCAGCATGGGGACCCTGAGCGCAGTGCAAGCCATGCACCAGCACTTGGACAAATTAAACACAGCTCATGTGCTCAGGTAAGAATGACACAGACATGTTATGCAGTTATGGGTCCCTTTTGATGTGTAAGGTCATGAAAAAGCATCAGTTGATGCTTTGTTTGCTGATTCAGCACTCTTGTTGCTCAAATAATTACATTACACGTTTTTTTATGCTCAATTCTAGAAAGAGAAGCCTGAGCCTGCAAGCAACAAAGATGAACAATCAATCTAGTTTTAGATGCTGATAAGTAGATGAACATTTGTCCTTGTTACCATATATCTCCCCCTCATCATACTAGGGCTCATCCTCTTTTCTTCTTTTCCCATGTGTCTTTTACTAAATTATGGCATCAGTCTCTACTGCTAGGGATAATTGTTTTCCTGGCAGTTATTTTTAAAATCTTTCCCATGAAAAGAATAATATATAAGGCGTGAGTTCAAAGTGGAAAAATGCCCTCTCTGGATATTTTCAAAAGGCATGGTGGTACGAAGTGGCTTTTGCCAAATGAAGTTACCCAAGCCCATCTAACATGGTCAATTCCAGGGATGGGGCATCCATAGCCCCACTGGGAAAACAGCTCCTCACCAGATCCTCACCATCCTCTGTGCAGGATTGTGTCTCCTTCTGGCAGTATTCTGTCTCACTTCATCTGATGCTTGTCACTAAATGTCCATATTAAAAAAGAGAAATGCTTTCCTTGATACTCTTAACAGAAATACCAAAGAGTTTGTGTTTATGCGTTGTTCAGATAAATATGAAAGGAAAAATTTAGTTTTGGTGGATTTTGCCTGATAAAGTTTAATACTGAATAAGTACATGATCAATACATTAGTGTTTATTGTGCAAGGAAAAAGATATTAAAGCACATTTTTTTGGTATGTTCTCCACTCAAAGTCTTCCAAAAAGACATAAATATATGAAAAACTAACAGACTCCATTGGGTGCCACCTACACATCACACAAAACCATTTCAGGTTGTTTAACAGCATAAAAAAGTAATGTTTTAAAGAGCCAATTTTCTGGTTAAATCCATGTATGTATAACTGACCTTAAAGGCCTTTAGTAGTTTATATCTGTATGCATTTTTTCACAATTTTGTTCACCTCAAGGAATAGCTCAGCATTACTGAGACTCCATCTTCTGAAACCAGGGCTGAGATCTGGTGCATTACTTAGAAGAATCTTCAAAGAATGATCAACATTTGTAAAATAACAATAAGGAAATGAGATTGTTGCTTTCCAGACTGGTCTTTTGATTGGATCTCATGCCTTCAGAAAAGTGGCTGTAGTGCCATCTGCTGTTGTCCTAATGGGCAAAATACTGACTTTTCTGATAGGAACTAATTATCCCAGTGTAGGAAATAAATATTGCTAAAGCTCAAGAGAACTCAAGGTAAGGAAGCTAAGAAAGCTAAATAGAATTCTATGATGGTGTAGAATAAAAGTAGGAAGGATTAGGAGAATCAAAAATGTGGTCTTTTTCTCGGTAACAAGAGTATCAACAGGAAAATCACAGCAGGATCTTAAAACTGATATTCACACTGAACACAACTATTTATGCCATCCTGGTCACTTTAGGCCTCTCTTGAATGTGTATGCATTTCTGAAATTCCTCCATTTCCTCAAGTTCCATGTTGAGATGTGCTGATTTGGCTGGGATAGTTAATTTTCTCCCTACTAGCTAGTATGAGGCTTTTATTTTTTTGTGATTTGTGCTGAAAACTAGTATTTTTGTTTGAGATGAATTCATTATCAGTGAACAGCACTCGGAGTTACAGCCTTTTCTGCTCCTGATCCTACCAGCGAGGAGGCTGGGGGTGCACAAGAAATTTGGGCTGGGATACCTCTGGGACAGCTGACCCCAACTGACCTAAGGGATATCCTAGACCCTGTAGTGTCATGCTCAGCATGTAGAGCTGGGGAAGAAGAGGATGCAAGGATGGGATGTTTGGAGAGATGGTGTTTGTCTTCCCAAGCCACTGTTACACATGATGGAGTTCTGTTTTCCTGGGGATGGCTGAACACCTGGCCATGTGAAATGGTGAATGAATTCCTTGTTTTGCTTTGCTTGTATGTGCAGCTTTTGCTTGACCTGTTAAATTGTCTGTATCTCAACAAATGAATTTTCTCACTTTTGCCCTCACAATTCTCTCCCCCATCCCTCTATGAGGAATTGAGCAAGCAGCTTCAGGAGGCTGAATTGACAGCTGGGGTTAAACCACATTAAATACATGAGGGAAAAACCCCCACAGAGTAGTTTTGGAGTATTATGGAAAAGCCCAGGTGAAAGAAAGGATCACTAGGATAGACAGTTTGAGGGAAGACCTGAAAGAACCAGAACAGAGTGAGAACCATGCAATGTGCTTACTTTTCCACTACTAGATGTCAATATTGCAGTTTAGGTGTAAGTCTCACTGTTCTGTTGTCTTGGGTGAAGCTTGAAGTCCTCATTTTGGAGATGAATATCTGATGGAGACCTGATTTTAGGGTGGATAGGAAGAGACCTCAAGCTAGGCAGTGGAATAGAGGAATATGGCCTAGGCTATTTGGAACTAATTGGAGAGTTGGATGATTGTCTTGACCATTTTTAGGGCATAGGACAAGCTTAAGTTCTCCCCTTTGATATTTCTCAAAGATACCACATCATCACTGCCAGAGTAGGAATTGTATAATGTAGATGGGAGATGACTATGCCTATAGAAGGAACCTCTTTTTTTTTTTTTTTTGTCCAAGATATTCTCTATCTTCTTTATTAATTATATATATTTTAGGAGTTTCTATTGATGTATATTTACTGGATTTTAATGGTCTTGTCAGGGTTATGAAAGCTTTGGCTGGGGGCCTTGATAAATTATTTTCTTGCTATTGCTGGCTTAATCTAACTTTGGAAGATGAATTTAATCATGATGGTGACATCTGGCAATTTTGTAAAATAGAGCCCGTTAGAAGTAACTTCTTTTTAAAATCTGCCTGTTCATTAAGTATGAGAAATTACTCCTCTTTAAATCTTTTTAGCACATTAATAACCAAGATTTGCAATAATGTCATTGCAATAATTTATCATTAAGTTGTGTTGCATGCACCTGAACATATACACACTAAAAATGTATCCTGATACATTAGTATTTTTGTTTGAGAAGTTAACGCACTTTAAGATACTCATTTTATGCTGCAAATATTACACATTATTTCTTGCATTTTATTTTTCAAGATTGTCAAGAACAGCATTATATATTATTTGGATAGGCTAATATTTCAAACATCTTTCACCTAGTTCCATATTAAAACAAGTTAATCTCAATTCTGTCATAAATTACAAATAATGATCATATTATTAAAAAAAAAGCAAGTGCACAGCTGGCGACATTTATGTGCTATAAAATATAAAGTAATGTGTTGTGAAAGAAAATTAGTAAGATACATTCTTCAAAACTGGAAGCTTGCAAAGTGAGTATTATGCCGCTGTTACTTAAATTTTCTTTTATAAATTAACATCCTGAAAATGTGAGGTCTGACTATCCCTGGCAATCAGCAGAACTTCAACTTTCCCAGAATTTGGTGGGTAACCACTCATAAAAACTTTCTGAATATCCTTATGGGTTCTTGACCATGCTGTCTCGTCCAGCATGGAAGAATTTTGTACAGCAGCACAGCCAACCTTCTTTCTTCAAACATACACTTGTGCAATCGATGCTAAAGAATTGGGTAGTGGAAGTGCTGCTTGCATCCAATACCACCCTTCCTCATATTGATGACTTTTGCACAGGATGTGCCAGCTGCAAGCTTATTAAAGGTTGTGTTCTACCTCCAGCACAAGGTGGGTTTAGAACAAGCTCTCTGGAGGCCACACTGACTCTCTTGTTACCAGCTGTGCTGGTGTCAGCTGGGGCATCACCAGTCCATAGAGGGAAAATGTCTCTTTAGACAGATGTGGACTTCTTTTTGGATTTTCACGTGAGAATGGTTTAGTTTGTTGTGAAAGAAAGAATTCTAGAAAAGCAGGGTGATTGATAAAATCTCTGAATCATACAAACAATGCAAACCATACTGGAACCTCCAGGGATCTTTAGATCAATGTCCTGCTTAAAGCAAGGAAAACACTGAATTCACCAGGTTACTCAGGGCTGTGTTCAGTGAGATCTTGGAAAGCTCCAAGGATGGAGGCTATACATTCTCTGGGCAGCCTGATCCACTGCCTATCTGGCCTCACAGGGAAAAAGTTATTCCTCATTTACAATCAGAACCTGTCTTGGTATGATTTATGCCTATTGATTTTCATTCTTCCATGACAGACTTTTAGATCCTTTTATTTCTTCTGAAGAAAGAATAGGTATGTCCCTAGCCAAGTGATAAGAACAAATATTTCAGATATATGAAGCTCTTTCCCAAGTTTTATTTCAGCTTCCCACTGAGTTTCTGAGCATGCTTGGATTCTCAGGTTTTGTCTCTGAATTGCTCTATAGATTAGGATTAGGAGAATGAGGAGACAGCCCAAAAGGCTGAGGGGAAGATCCAACAGATAGCTCTCTTACAGTGGCAAAAGTGAGACTTTTAGAACAAGGCTGAATCAAATTTTTAAAAAACTTTCTTGATTGAAGCCCCAGAAAGCAGAAGGAACAAAGGCTGACAACTACAGCTTCTAGTACTATCTCCCAAAACCATGGGATAGTTTTGGCAAACTGGTTTTGTCTAATACTTAACAACAAACATGGTGACAAAGAAGCCCCTCCTGAGAGTTCATCAAAATCATATTGACTGTAACTATCAAACAAAGGAAACAATGTTGTTTACCTATACAATTATGTGCATAGAATGAAAATTCTAACTCTATTGTATCTTTTATTGTATATTATGCTATAACCTAAACATAGGAACTGCAAAATATTATTTAAAGAATAAGAGAAATTATTTTCCAGTTCTCTATGAGATAAGGAACAATCCATTCTGAGGTTAATAATCTCCACAATTCAATCGAATATAGCATTTTCTTTATATTGATCCAACTTAATCTATATAGGCAATGTTTCTCTGTCTGTCTTTAAAGATTTTAAAGATTTTATCAATTACTAGCTTGAAAGTCTAAAAGCATTATGCAGACTCAAACCAGACGGTGATCATTGTGTCAAGAATAATACTAAAGAATAGGTATTTGCAAATTTACAGATTTATTAGCCTTGGATAGGAGAGTCTTCTTGAGAAACAGGTGTGCAGTACCTGAAAATTCCTGCGTGTCATAGTCAGGGTTCTGATGGCTGCCCAGCTTCAGCTTTTATCAGGGAGCAGCTTCTGTCATCATCATTTCCCCAGCATCTACAACACAAATCTGTAGACATGGGAAGAGCTACTGGGATATGAGGTATCTTTTTTTCAATCCTTCTAACTCAAAATAGCTCATGAGTGCATACTGGGGGTTATCATTTATCCACCAATGATATAATCCATGAATATTCCAGTACCTCATACTGGGTTGCCTTGAAAAGTGTACAAGAGAAAGGGTACTATGAAATTCTACATATGAAAACTAAAGTCCTCTAAAATAACTTCTCCCAGCAGGTACATAACTTTCACAGCATGCCAACTGCTAACTGGAAAATAAGAATTCCCTATTACATTTTAAAATATGCTCAGAATTCTTAAAAGCACATCCTCTTCAAAACAATTGAATTGTAGTTTTCATCTCTCCCCTCTTCAGGATGAAAGAATCCAGAAAAAAAACCAACTGAAAAGTCTGTGCTATTTTATTTTTCAACACAAAAGTTCAAAAAAAAAGTTGTTAATTTGAGTGCAATATTCCACTCTGGCAAAAAGCTGCAACTCTTTCAGAATGTATTTATAAATGGCTTGGAGATTTCTTTTTGTTGGTTTTGTTTTTTTTGTTCTGGTGGTTTTTTTTTGTGGGTTTTTTTTTGTTTTGTTTTGTTTTGTTTTGTTTTTGGTTTTTTTTTGTTTGGGTTTTAGTAGCTTTTCCATGTAGGAAAATAATTTCTGAACAGCTGAGTTTATAAATGATTTCTGGCATGATAGTGAGATTTTTAACCAAGCTTCCTCGAAGATTAGTGTGTCTTATTTATATGCCAACATGAATTAATGGATTAAATTGACCATAAACAATGTTATCTCTGTAATCTAAGATACTTCCCATGATGGTATCTAACCATCAAAGAGCAACTGGATGTGTCACTGAATGTGTTGCAAACAAAGCAGAAAATGAAAAACCACATCTAGTCCTCCATTTGTCTAGCTCTGCTTCAGCACATTTCTTCTCTTTCTCTCCTTTATTACGCAGTTTTGACAGTGATTCAAACTGGCTAGTGGAAAAATGTCATTAATGAAGTTCCATAATTTGTCAAAGAAATAAGAGAATCCCAAGAATTTCTTCACAATGAACTGTTATTCTATTAAAAAATGAATTATTTTAGAGTAATCCTCAGAGATGTATGACAAAAGCCATGACAGGCTTTTAAAGAATATTATTAACATAACCAGAAATATCATAGACTGTGTGGCTCTCTGCTGTTGTGATTTAGGTATTGATGCTCTGCTCTCCTACCAGTTTTAAAATGTGTGAAATAAAGGACAAAAATAGACGTGTTTTTTAGGCAGTATTCTGCTAAGGGAGGTTGGCTATAATAGTAGAAACAGTACAAATCACATGATAAAAGGTGAAATCTTACAAACCTCATATCTCATTTACAACATTTTTAGACAGATGTTCATAGGTAAATACGGAACCATTCAGTACACAAGCTACTTGCAGGACTACACTCCACAAAATGTGTATCAGGTAGATTTGCTTATTCAACTTGAATGACAAGCCATATTTTTCAGTAGAACACAAATTCCTCATCTTTTCATGTACACATACACACTCAAAAAACTTATCACTGACTTAGTTTGTCAAAATAAAATTCTCATTAAAAATCAGGCAGCACCTTTATGCCTCCAAAGCAGTGATTTGACTAAATGCTTCAATTTACTGCGAAATATCCAGTGTCCTCTTTGATATATGGCTTGTAGTTAGCAGTGGTTTATTTATACTGTTCTGGATTGCTTCTCAAAGACCTTTTCTTCACTCCAGGAAATTTTTATTTTTATTTTTGCTTTGGCACAGATGTTATTTTGCATTTGATGGTGAAGAAAACATGTTCTTTAAGTCACAATTTATCAGCTAAAAGAAGATGTAATTGTCTTAATACAGTTCACAGTTCTTAGAGCTGGAGAAACTGGTATCAAAAACATAATTTACTTCTGTACTTTAGCTAGATTAAATACAGACCCATGAAATCTGCTGACTATGCAATAAGTATGCTTCAAGAAGTTCCATATAATGTAAATTCTGTAGATTAAAGAGCCCCCTGTTCATCACCTTGCTTGAAGAGAATCTGAGAGTCAAAAGCTGCCATCCAAAAGTCCTAAGAGTCACACATCAGAAAACCCACATACCAAAACCAGAGGAGCTGGTCATTTGTGCATTTTCCTTCCTTCCTTTCCAGATAGTTCTTGACTAATTTCACTGCTCAGTCTGAAGTATTTAATTTATACTCAGAGAACCGTCTGCACACACTACTTGCACAGAATGAAGATTTCTCATCTACAGAGACCATGGATACTTTTAAATTATACTCTCAGCATCAGAGTAAGTCAGTCTGTAAATTACTACAGCCTGTAAATTTAATTTGGATATTATTTTAATATTAACTACCTCCAATCTTTATTCAGGTTTTGTGTAAATATTTGCTAGAGAAATATTTGCTTACAGTGAAAAGAGGTATTTTTTGACATACTTTGGAAGGAGGAAATTAATATAAACAGAAAGTTTTTAACACATGTTTTATTCCATTTGAAGACCACCATAATTTCCAGAGATTCCTGAGAAGAAAGGTACCATTCACTTCCAAAATAACTGTATTCTATTCATTTCCCAGAACTATATCCCAAAACGAGCTGTGAGAGGTACAGAAACCTGAAGTTATTACCTGAAGAGCTATAGATCTGAAGAGCTATAATTTTGACTAGAATAATATATAATTATATATAATAAAATTATGATTTGAATCATACATCTAAAAAGTGTCCTACATATCTTACAAATGCCACATTTTGTCCTGCTGCTTAAGGAAATAATCATCATTTTTCACTCCATGTCTTAAATCTCTCAGTCCAGGATTTTCACAAAAAAAAAAAAAAAGCAGCTAGAAAATGTTCAAGCAACATAGTTTTTGTGAGTTTTGGTTGATTTATCAGTTCTTTGGTTCTGAGCTGGCAGTAGTTTCTTTAGTTTCCTTGGGATTTTTCCTTCCCATCTGTAATCCAGTAGAAGGCCAATCTTTGTGTTATGAAATCATGTTGACCATTGGGGAAGAAACCTCACCTCACAGCTGGGAATGGTGAATTTCTTCCCTGCAGTGAGGAGGGGCTGCCCTGTGCTGGCAGCCAGCCCAGGGACACGTCCTGCACATGGCACAGGTCCAGTCTGAGCTTTGAGGTGCCAAGTGATGGAACTGACCTGGACCTGTGTAACCTGCATGACAAATAAGTGTGTGGTTCACATGCCTTTACTTGGCTCACCCACGAAAACTCCATTTTATTGCAAAGAAAAGAAATGATGCTTCAAAGAACTGGAAAGATGCTTTCTTACAGATTTGTTGTAAGAATGGATTTATTCTTAATGGCTTCTTAATAATCTTTGGAGCAAAACATCAATTTATTTGGAAATATAAATGCAGATAGTGTACTTTTTAATAACTTCATCACATTTCTTCAGTTGACATATATATATATATATATATATATTTGCACACATTCTTTCTTCTGGAATAAATTGTGAGGTCACAGACCTTCCAAATTCACTGTAAAGTGGATAACGAAAGAATGTAAATTTAGATATTTGCATTACTGAGAATAATAAAAGAAGGTCCCAAAGAGATTTTCTTATCTTTTTATTGACCAATCTGTTCACTCATTACCTGATAGTCCACTTGGGAAACTGCCTCTACAGTTTGCCAGAATCATCCAGAGAACAGGCAGCAGGAGAGGGTGACAAAAAAGATGTTTTAAGGATTGACCCAAAGATGAAAAAAGAAGAGGTCCCTGAATTCTAAGGAAGTAAACTGAAGCTCTGGGAGTAACTGCAGAGAAAAAATATTTTTACATTTATTTTTGTAATGTTTTTACTTAAATATTCTGCTGAATTCAGAGATTATGGATAGTTGTGTTTGGATTTTTTGTTTGTTTGTTCGTTTTTTAATTCAGGCTTCACCCTCAAGGAATTTTAATATGACCAAAAAATCTCCTTTTACCCCTTCAAATAATCTTATTGCAAAAATTCTTTTGAGAAATTCTTAACCCTCATTAAGAGCAGAATACTTTCCTTGAGTTTAATGTCCAGTATAACTTCTTAGCACCTGAAATATATAAAAAACATTCTTCTGATTAACTTTTCTATGAGAATATTTCTTAAGCTATACACATTTTATGGATGCTAGTATTAGACCAACATCAAAGTTTTCTTTGATGAGTAAAGTTTCTAAAACTAAAACACCTTTTGCTCAGGAAAAGAATAAAGAATTTTTTATTTTTGTTTCCTTTTGCTTTCAAAGAGAAACTCCTTAAAAATGGGAAAATGGAAGAAATAGATATGAAATTGATAACGCTCTGTGGATTACTTACAGTGTTATTTCTCATTTAATCTCAGAGCAGCTGTAAAAGTTATTGCCCTGTGAATGTTTTGGAGAGTATCCATATGAAGAGAAATGAAGATTTATTAATCTATTTCCACTTAAGCTGCTGCTACTAATCAAGACCTCTTACAGTTGACTGAAAGCATTTAATTTATGGTAAGAAGGGAAAATAAAATTATTTTAATCCTCAACAGATAAACCTTCACTTGAAATTGTAGTTTCATCATACTAAATGCTAATAATAGACAATACTGTCTACACTGAAGTTACTTCATACAGATAAAAAACTACTTCAGGTTTGTCTACTGCTAATTTGACACCAATGAGTATTGCCTCAAAAACATAAAATGTGAGGAATTCTTTTAGTCTTTTAAGAAAAAGTCTTAAGAACAAAAAACACATCTGGATAAGTCATTGTGAATCTGAAGGTTTGATCATTCTGTTTGATTATGTAGATTAGTGAAATTCTGTCCTGGTTTTCAGCGAGGACGGAATTAATTTTTTCACAGCAGCCATGAGGGGGCAGAGCCTGGAGCTGTGTGGGTCTGTCCAGATTGTTATTCCATAACACTCTCATCATTTTGGGGGGTAGAAATAAGGGATTCTCTTTCAGGAAAGAAGGTGGGTTTGGCGCTGGGTCTGGGAAAAGCATGGCCTGGGGTGTCCATCCCCGTTTTGTTCATTTTCCTGGGGTCACGCTGCTTTGTGTCGGTCAGTGAGCATTTTTTGCAATTAAATCACCCTCTTTTTGTACGCTTTTGTTATGAACATTGTTGCTATTACTGTTTGCTTTCTTATCTCCTTGCTGTTTCCAGAGAACTTCTTATCTCAGTCTGTGACCTCTGCTTTTTGTCTCTGTCACCCGAGGGGGAGACAGGAGCTGCTCTTGGTTTGGAGTGCTGGTCCTAAACCACTACAAACACTAAAAATATTTTTCCCCATTGAGAACTCAAGATGTTCAGATGCTACATAAGTGATTTGACCAATAAATTCTCAAACAAATGAATTGTCAAAGAATGGATGCATGTTTTACACAAGAATAGATAAAATTTCTATAACAAACGTGAAGTTCTCCCATTATAAAGAAAAACTCCATCTTCTCGTGCTTTTAATTAAAAGCCATTTAAGTGATTTTCAGTGTTTGTATAGAAAATTCTGAAATGACAGAAAGTATTAGAAATAAGGCATTCTTTAGTCAAACAGTTTACACTCCTTGTGGGGCTTGCTCTGACATTGTTTAAACAAGGCTCACTTCAGTGTAAGCTGTCACATTTCTTGTTAGAGCATCTGCAAGGCGAGCTGGGGATGGCTGCTCATCCACAGGGCAGAGACAGCGACACAAGGGCTGGGGGTTTCCTTGCATAACACCAAAGTGCATAACCCTCAGCCACTTCAGCCCATTTTATTAAATTTCTTTTCAGCATTTGATACAATTTACAATAGGGGTCCTCTCAGCACTGACTGGATTGTTTTCAGCCTCATTAAATGGGAGAGTTTTGCTGGGCAAAGTCACCTAGTAAAAATTGCCATGAAAATGTTAAGCAGGTGTCATTATGTGACAAAAAGGACACCAGTCATATTAAGCTTTTTTTTTTTTTCCACTTAAGTTAATCACAGAAGGATTATTCACACACATATTTCAGTATTTTCTATCATCAGCACAATGTTGCATTATACTTTATGCACATTGCTTGAATCTAATCTACCTTGAGAAGCATTTGAGCTTATGATTGGAATTTTATTTTATGATGGTCATGATAAAAAGGCAAGAAAGTATGCAGAAGAAACACATCAAGCAGTTGGAAGAGAAAATTAGAGAGAAGAAATAAGAATATATAGCAAGGTATAATTCAAAATCATTGCTCAAGCTGATGGTGCTTCTGATAAGGTATAATGTAATAGCTCAGTAAGATAAATATAATAATGTAGTAATTTAGAAAAACCTAAGCAGGGAGATCATCAACTCTTAACCTGACATTTTAATAAACCTAATTGTATTCCCTGTGCTATTTATTATGTTAACGACTGCACCCTGGACAGCCCTGATAGACATCTGAACAGCTGCCCAGATGTCCACACATGAGGTGTGTCTCTGTTGCAAGGCTTAGTTTTGGACAGCAGTCACATGTTGATGATTAAGGAAGAGTAGGAACAGGGCAAGTACATACAGTGTTTCCTCCTAAGAGTCTCCAGCCACAAAAAAAAAAAAAAAAAAAAAAAAAAAAAAAATTCAGCTCAGGTCAATTATGAATTTAAGACCTGATACAAAGGCATCAAGTTAAAAAAAAATTAGACTAATTGCAGTAGTATTGCTAAGGCCTATGGAGAATTTAACTCTCCATTTAATTCTCAGATTTTATTAAAAGTGATTCAGTGAGAAATTATTTATTGCTGACTAGCTAGATAACTGGTTTTCTTTCTGTAGGTCATGATTATTTGAAGGTCAGCTTATGTTTAAATGCTTATTTTAGAATCCTCTCCTTTGAGAAAGGTATCATTTAAAGCATGTTTCTGATTCAGTTTGCAGAATAATTTTTTTCCCCTCGTAGAGCAGTTCTAGAAATACAAGCTTTAAAAGTAAAAAGTATTTGTCTTTTCTGATCTTTGGAACATGTGACATTTTTTCCTTCACATGTCTGCATGCAGTGAGAGATCACTCAGTAAGCAAAAAGTAAGCACTGTTTGAAACAGAAGGATGAAATGCTAAACTGTGTGCCAGAAGATTAGAAGCAACTTTTCTATCTCTAGAGAACATTGCCAGTTACAAAGTGTATTACATTATTTGGTAAAGTATTACAGCTTTGGTTTTACTTCTGCAGACACAAAAGAAATTAAGATCATCCAAAATACCAAGAATTCCCTCACACACAGTTTACAGACCTAATAAACCCATCATTTTCAGAGAACATCTTGTACCTTGTGCTTGTAATGATCCATTGAGGGGTGAGACATAAACTTCATGTCATCTCCCTGGTATAAAACAGATGAAAACAGAAATATCTCTCTTCCTCAGAAAGACGAGGTCATTCAGTCAGCCATGTAGGAGTGTAACCAATATGTAGATACAGGCATAAGACACTGGATTTTTTACTAAATTTTCTGCTCTTCCAACTTTGGCAGCTATGTTTTATGTTTTTCTGTATCTCTGTTGTGTCAGGAGTCTGAGCAGGGGCCTCTGAGCCTCACTGTATGAAGCTGTTGAGAATATTTCCAGTCACAGGAAGCCACCCCTTATTATATTGTATTATTATATTATATCACTGTCTTAGTAAAATCTTCTCAGCTTATATTTCTCTAGTCTTGTGAACACTGCCTTGCAATAAAAGCAATTAAACAGGAGCCTCATTTGGATCCACTTTTATCGTGATGCATTTTCTTCTCAAGTGCCAGTGAAAGGCAGAGAGCAGCTGTTACCTTTGTTCTGCAGTAGCTGCCAGCCAGCCCTGCCATCTCCACTACAGCAGGACAAGTTACTTGCCTCCAGGCACTTCTCCTAATGACAAAAACTCAATTGCACGCTCTCACTCATATTTTGTGTGGTATCTAACTCAGAAAGAACTACAACCCCAGATGGGCTTTGAAGGAGTTATTGCCATTAAATAACAAATACAACTTGCTCCCTAGTGCACATTTTGCAAAGAGCAACATGCAAAGATGGACCCAAAGCCCCTGCCCTGAAAATTTCACATCTAAAGATGCAGTCACCGATAAGAGGTGACAGAAAACTTGACCAGGAAAAGGAACTGCTGTTGTGAGATGCTTTCTTTGGGTTTTGAGTTTGTGGGGTTTTTTGTTTGTTTTTGTTTTATTTTGTTGTTTTGGGGTGGATTTTTGGTGTGTGTGTGTGTTTTTCTTGTTTGTTTTGTTTTGATTTTTCTGTTTGAGATTTTGTTTGGGTTTTTGTTTGTTTGTTATTTAAAACTTTGATATGTAAATACCCTGTTTTGTCCCTGCCCTCAGTACATCTACTCTAACTGAGCTGAATAAAATTTCTTAAGTGTACAAATTCTGTTGCTAATGGTCATATGGGATATAATATTTTCCCTTCATAGGTAATTTTCTTTGACATTTCTAGGAATTATGCTTTCTACAGTTACAGAATTAATGAAGAAGAGAAAAAGAACACCCAGAAATATTTAGATTGCTAACTCCATAGGGTAGGGACGGATTTTACCATTATACAACAAGATCCTAGTTTATGACAGGACTTACTATGATATACTGTAATTCCCCTAAAACTCATATATGCTGCAGAATTTCAGATGTGGCCAAAATACCAAGAAATACATTTTCATTGCTGCAATATGAATGAGTCAAATTCTCATGCTGCATTTCCAAATGCATAATAACAAAATTCTGCTAACAAAATGCATGACCATCTCCTTTAGCCAGATAATGCTTTCCAGTTTATAAATCAAGTGACAGCTGGAGGCAACAATACACTCCAGAGAAAATGAAATTGCCATTCTTAAATGTTCTCATAAAGAGCTGCCCTTTACCTATAATGCTTAGACTATATCTGTAAATAGTGACAGCTTAATTAAAAAAGGCTGGAGTTGAAGCCCATTGTAAACTTACATTTGTCCCGTTAATGTAATGGTCAATACACACTTTACATACAAAAACCTTTTCAGGACATGAAGCCAAGCCTCAAAGAATGCATAGAAATGTAGCTTTGTCCTTTCCCTATGGTGTTTTCCTCTCTTCTCTCAGAGTGCTTTTTCCCTGAGGAGATGTGATCACCCTTGCTACCTTATACCCTTTCTTTGCCCTGGGGACAGTTTTAGATTCCTTCTTGCCTTATCAATGATATAATGCAAGACAATTAAGAAACAGCAATCAAAATGGGAACCTCCAGTAAAAGGAGAAACACACACATTTCCCATGAAACTACCATTTTGTTCATTGAAGTAATCTTTGGTTATCAAGGACCAGGTTTTCTTGTTCTGATCTGTATTTTAAATATTCCTATCTCCAGATCAGGTGTTGCCAAAACAAAAAGTTAAAACAGAACTGCTCAATTTTTCCTCTCAAAAGATTTTAACCATGCTCTGGGACCTTCAGCATCCCTTTTAGAATGGATCTGTGTGTGGCCATTAATCTTCAGTGAGACTTTAAAAATACTCTTAACTGAAATGCGAGGTCAAAAAAAATTAATATCAAAATTCCCCAAGGTATTAGTTGCAAATCTATCAGGAATTCTTCCTGCCAGGGGAAATCCCCAAGGAGTTGGGGGGATATAGGGGGAAGGAGTGGGGAACACTTAAAAATCCTTTGGTTTCTGTAGATTCTTACAATCATAGAGGAATTTGGCTTTAAAAGGCATCTTCAGGTGTCATCTTGACCAATGTCTATGCTGAAGCCAAGGACAAGAAACAAGTTAGATCAGATTGCTGGGTGTCCTTTCTAGTCAAGCTCTGAGTGTTAACAGGGATGGAGGTTCCAGATCCTCTGGTCTGGTGTTCAACCACCTCCAATATAATTTTTTTTTAAATAACTCTCCCATTGCTGTAAATTGCATTCAGTGATTCCTGTGCTTTCACTGTGTACCTCCAGGAGGAGCCTGGTTTCAAGTTCTTCCACCTTCCCTTTAGGAAGTTGCAAAAAAAGACAAGATTCCCCCTCAGCTTTCTCCAGGCGAAGCAAGCTCAGCTCTCTCAGCTCCTCTCCATGCACTGGACGCTTTATCCCACGGGCTGATGGCCTCTGTGAGAGCCACTTCAGTGTGAGGATACTTTAGTGTTGCTCTTGGGAGCACAAGGCAGGGCACAATACTTCAAGTGAGGTCTCCTAATTGGCAGACACAGGAACAAAAGCTTTCCCTGAGCTCCTGGGAACTGTCCAGCAAAAGCTGCTGTCCTTTATCACTGGCGGCTGTCCTGCATCACTGCGGGGCTGACTCGTGTTCACTGCAGTCTGCCAGGGTCCAGAGCAGCTCTGCTCAGAGACTGGGGACATGTGAGAGCAACAGCCCTGCACACACCCAGGTCAGTCTGTTTCAGATGCACACAGGCAGAATCGGCCCAAGTATCAGGATTTTCTATTTTATTTCAGCCACACCTTTGTAATTGTTCACTTCCCTTGGAAGAAGAGGTTGAGAGGAAAATATATTACCTCCTTTCCATTAAAAAGTGACAGCACTTCTCTTACAAATAAGGATTTTTTTGAGTGTGCACACTACAGATGTTGAAAAAAATGCATTTCATTATATTTTACAAACTGCACAAATCTCCAAGGCAGGGAAAATCACAACTGTATCATATTTTCTTTGAAATTAGAAAAATGATACATTGACTATTTCACAATAAATGGCTTGTAACTTAATTCTGAAATATGAGCTAAATTGTCAGTGGATATAATTTAGGATAAATAAAAGGATCAAAATGGAGAAATTATTCTTCACAGCAATAAAGCATCACAAAATGACTAATTATTGTCAAACTTTTAAACATCATAACTATCATGTTCTCCTCCATTACAGAAATTTTTTCACTAACTTTATACTAACAATGGATTGTGTTTTTCATTTCATTGTAAAAATTGCTTTATTTTCATATTGCTTTTGACTGCAAAGAGAGGTATTTTCTACCTCTCAAATCATAATTAGGATGGCAGTGTTTGCCACTCCTTTGCCCAGGTAGGAGAACATGCAGAGTGCTGCATGTACAAATTTCTTTTACGTTTATCTTCAAGGTTTGGAACAGCTCCTAAATGCTTCAATTAAACTGAAGGGTCCCTTAATTATTCACAGTAAGGCATAGTTAAATCATTAGGAAGTGATTCTATAACACGTGTGCAGTAAAATTGGTTCAGAAAGCAAAAGAAAAGTTATTTTCTAATTGCTTTGAAAGAGTTTATAATCTTTGCAGGTAGGCAGTTATAGGCAATGAAAGTTACATAGCAAAGCTGAGCTTGAGTGCTCTGCAGTGGGTCTAGTTAAAGGACCTAAAATCATGGAATCCAAACAAAATAAAATACGCAAGGGTCAGTTTTGACTTCTACCTACTCAGCGTACTCTCCTTGTATGAAATTTTTCTCACAGGCTGTACCTGACAGCCACTGTGCTCTTACACGGCTAAATCTCCTTGTTTAGTGGCCTTGTCACTGGAGTATTGCACACAGCTGTGATATAAACCTATTTATCCACATGGTTCAGTTTCTGTGGAGTCCAGTTTGATTCTACACGCTGACAGATCCAAGAGTGTAATATAGAAAAGTTTTTAAAACTCTCCCAGTTTTGTAAGATTTTCTGGGCATTGAAAAGAATTTATTTTTTGTTCCCTCTCCCTTACCTTTTCTAAATTCTGATACTTCAGAAACACAATATTGTTCAAACAACAACAATATCTTACACTTCATTTCTTTCACACAATTTTAATTTTAAAACACAAGATTTGCTGATTCATTCTGAACATAACCTGTCTACATTTATTGCTTTAATTAAAAATAGGAAGAAGAATGCAGAGGTAATTTCATTTTGGGCTTTAACCTATTCATGACACATAGGGAGTAAATTACTTTTGTCTTCTACTATTAAAAAAATTTTGTGTCAAAGTATATCACCTTAACAGCATCCTCATAGAGACAGTCATTTATTGTGAAATAATCCCTCTGCACAGGAGGGAAATGGTCTGTCAACAGTTCTTCTCATTGTTTAGGCTGCGTTGTAGTGGAAAACTGAAATACTTGTTCTACACTGTTAATAGGATTCAAAAGACAACACTACTAATGAAGTAGATAGACTGGTAGCATAGCTTAATTTGTAGAATAAATTTTGCAGATAGATGACAATAAATGTCAACTTTCTACATATCTATTGTAGATGCAGGCAAACCCAGTGGGAAGAAGTGACAATGTCTGACTCAGTTCAGAAGGCTGAATTATTTCTTTATTATAATTCTGCTAAAATACATTAATATACTATATAAAAGGAGGATACTCAAACTACATACTACTCTCTCCTACTCTATCTCTAACTCTCCCAACTCATGACGCTCTCTCGAGAGTCCAGGCACAGGGGGATTGGATTGGACATCAGGCTCAAACAATCCTCACCAGAATCCAGTCAAGAACTCACTCCAGGTAAACAATTCTCCAAACACATTTCACATAGGAAAAACAAGGAGCAGAAATAGAAATTGTTTTCTCTTCCATTTCTCTCTGTGCACCTCTATGAAAAATCCCGAGAGTGAGAGAAATGTGCGCGCCACACATATCTCATAAGTCACTCAAAGAATATTCTTACAGAAATCCAATTGCTTTCTATAAAATAGAAGAAATATAACTTTTGTAAATGCAAATTAATGATTTTCCAGCATGAAGAGTCTGGTATAGACAATGTGCAAAACTTTAGATAAGATAATAATAAACAAGAATCTGAAGACTGAAAAAGTCCTGTGCATCTTTTTTTCCTGACACAGAACTGCTCCAGGAGGGTTTTCCCCCGACAGGGGAACCCCCAGGGAGGAGCCCAGTGTGAGGCCCAGAAACCAATAATCAGTGTCAGAAATGCTGGCATTTAGTGGCCTTTGGAATTTCTCTGTGCTATTTTGTCATCTCTCTCTCTGTTCACTCACAATACCCCCTACTTTTTTGCAGTTTCAGTCATTCCTTGAACACTACAGCAATTGCTATGGTTTTGCAGCATTTTACCACTAAATGTTCATATTTCAAAGAACTTGCTTTCAATGACGCCCAGTTTTTTTTTTTTTGTTTGTTTGTTTGTTTGTTTTTTTCCCTCAGTTAATTACAAAAGACTTCAAAATAACTAGAATTAACACAGGGACAAGGGTTATGGAGAGAAAAGAGTAAGTGCTCTGGAGGGGCTGCAGCTGCAGAAAAGGAGGGAAATAATGAGCCAAGGGAAGGCTGGACATTTGAAAGGAAACTTAGAGATTGAAGGCAGAACTGAATTGGATTGCTCCAGAGTCTGGATTTACTCTGAGTTGCTTCTCTTGATTTGCTGCTTCATATCTGTGGTTTTGAATGAGAAATTTAAATTATACTTTGAAAATTAAGTCACAAGGACTTGACATTTACCTGTAGGCTGATACTCAACCACCAGGAGGTTCCCTTCATGATTCTTCATTCTTATTCTACTGGGCTGGAAGAATGTACTAATGGCAGAAGAAGGATCATATCTGCACCTATATTCTTCCCTCTACTGCCTGTTCTTGTGATAAATGCTTCAGCATTCTCTGCCTCAGACAATGAATTACCACAGTGACATCCAGGTTGTCAAAACTATTGTTCAAAGTCAAAAGTACAGACTGTTCCTAAATGTCAGCCAGTAGCCAAGTTCTGCTTTTACCTTCAAAATTTCTCGGTCTAAATGCACATGGAATGAATATGCACTATGAGGAATAGAAAACTGGAGTGCCAATGGGATACTACATCCCAAAATGACTTGTCTGAAAATCTGGAGCCAAATCCATCCTCAGGAAGAATTCTAATGAGGATATAAGAATGAATGGTTCTTCTTTCTGTATTACATGCACCAAATAATATTGCAGATTTCCTCTGAACAACCACACTCTGGCCTTCCTATGCCAGTAATTTGTGTTCACCTCAGAAAACTGTCATTGGTCTAAGACTGAAGACTTTGATTCTTCAAATATAAAAAAAAGCTATTACAAGAGTCTTTCTTCACAATTTCAGACCAGCCCTGCTGTCCTAGCATGAAAAATAATGTGTGTTAGAAAAACGCACACAAAAATTCATTAACCTTCTCTTAATTGAACTTTCTCAGCCAAACCCACACAAAATTCAGTCTCCATTAATATTATACTGTTGCTTGACTGATTCTACTTAAGTGTCTCATTTTCCTTATACTTCAGTTATTGCTTTTTTTCCCTGATGTAAAATAAACTTTCAGCTTTCAATTTCATCTGTAATCTCTCACCAGAAGCCACACTTTATTCCTACTCCTAGACTAATGCTGTCTGATGCAACCACTACAGAAGTAAAAGTCACTGAAGTTGTTCTGGGCTTTCTGTCAGTGTGATTCAGAACAGACTGAACCAAGTCCCTGCTGCATTCTATTTTCAAACACTTTGCTAATGTATTAGCTAAGAAGTGAGGTCAGAGGTTTAAGGTGACTAAATCTCTGCCCTGTACTAGCTGACTGGTCTGAGATCCCTGTAACTTAAAAACCCTGCTTAGCATATGATCTGCATGCCCCTCCCCTGCATATGGCTGGCCATAAGAACAAATCATTTGTTTTGAAATCTGAGAGGTTCAAAAACTGGGAGGTTTGGGTAGGGAAGGAGAGATGGAACCCTGTTTTGCACAAGATAAAGTAAAGGATTTTTGACACATTTTATAAGAGCATAAAACCTGCCATTGCCTCAGAGTATCTTGATCTTCTATATCCTCTAAACCCATATTCCAGTTTCTCTTTCTCTTTTTCTTTTACTATAATATCTTCCTTAGATGTGGGAAGCTCTGAGAGTATATTTCCATCTATGCTAGCAAAGGGAGATTTCCTCACAGAAACTGTTTTGGTCAAAATGCATACATAGCACCCTGAGAAATGATGCAAATTTTAGACTCAGGTTCACTGCTGACTCAGGTTTAGGATCTTGTAAGAGTAGGTGACCTGTCTTTCATGTCCCAAGAAACAGGTAAGGATTATCACTGCAGACCAGTACACTTCTGCTACCAAATAATTGCCTCTAGACCCAGCATTGTATCAGATCACATCCAAACATTTCTTGTCCTGCTGGGAAAGAGCTGCCAAAAAAACATTGCAAAACTGGCCAGGAAAGGGTATCTGAAGGTATCAAATATTTTATATTCAGATTAAACTTTGAAACTTGAATATTTTTCACCATGATGACCTGATGGAACATGTCACTCACAGAAGAGTGAGGAAATTATAACCAGAGAGAAGAGATCATTCTCTCCTCACAGTTTCCTAGTGCTATTTGAAAGAGGGTGAACACCTATTAACACAGGACTGGACACGATGACCTGGAGCAGAACTGAATTTAAGGCAGCACTGAACTGAGTGCTCTGTTAAGGGCCAGAAATATTTCCATGTGCAGCTGTATCAGATAAATAGAATGGAATCAAGAAGTCTATCAATGTCTGCTAAAAAAGGTTCAAAGTTATATCACAATATATTCTGTAAATGTCTTAATTGGTCTAAGATAGGATTCTTTTTACTTTAAAGGTATCAAATTGCTTATGAAATTTGCAATTTCTGCCACATTCAAAGATGTCCAGATATTACTGTATAACATTTTTTTTTGCATTGCATTTTACCCAATTTTGTGACAAAAGTCAAAACAATTAATCACCCCAGGATTTTGTAAAAGTCCCTCAATACAACTTCAGATAGTTATTGAACTCTAATTTTCACTTTTTTCAGCATTACTTTTAAATTAAGCAATTTAGCATGATACAATATAAATTCAAAGCATCAGGCATTCTGCTTTTAGGAATTGCACCTAACCAGGTTAAAACTTGTAACACCACCCAGATTTTTTCCCTTTATCTAGTGCCAATTTTTTCAAATTAAGCCATTCTGAGCAGCAAATGAGCATTCCTAGATGTGTAGAAAACAACAGATGTATTCTGGATGCTGTCAAAATCTTTGTGATTAATTATTTTATGCACTGAATCCCAGACTAGCTTTTTGGTGCCCTCTTAATTATATATAGATTCTCTTAAACTTGCCTCTGTTTTCCTCTGCTGATGCCCATTTTCACCTCTGGTTTAAACTGTCAGTTCCAACCATTTTACTAATTACATTGATCCACCTCAGGAGATCCCTGTTCTACTCCTCTCTTGGGTCTCAGAAGGGGACTCAAGTAACATCATCCCTGTAGATTCTCTAGAGGGGAATGATAAAAGGTGATGGAGCCAATGTTTCTACATTTTCCCATTGCTTGCCTTGTCCTTTTTCACTAAGTTTTAAGAGCAGATGTACTTATTATGTTAATGTAGTTGTTAAAACAGAAGAGAACTTTACTAAAGATACCTGAAAGGGTTTTATCCTGTTTGCTTTAAAAATGACAATCATAAATTCTAGTTATCATAAAATTACATTGCTGAAAATTGAAGTCAAATAATTATTTAATTTGAACTACAAAACCTTCTCACAGAACTCAGAGAAAATAAAATTGCAATCACTCATTTCTTCTTTTTTAAACATTACATTGTAATTTAGCAGATCATCTTTGGCCATAGAACCAGTTAACTGAAATACTGTTAAATCAGGCAGATATTGTGTAGCTATTGTTTTACAAAAGCAAAATTTACTCTAGCAAAGTTATTCACCTCAGAATCATTATTAAATGATCAAAGCATACAATCTCACAGATGTAGTAGTTAATTGCAACATGTTTGCTCTGTACTTGAGGAGGTGATGTTTGATTTGTGACTGCTAACTGAGGTAAACATCCTGTCTAGTTTGTTTTTTTATCTTTGTGATAAGTGAAGTCCTACTGAGCAACCAAGGAATCTTAATGAATCTCTATGTTATTTTCTCATATTTCCCAGTTCTTTCAGCACATGCACATTAATATATAGATTTGTAGTGTAGTAGTCTGTAGATTAATGTCTAAATCACAGTTCAAGCCATAATTTTGAGCATCCATGAGAAAAGACACAAATAGTCACCGGAGTGAGCTGCTAACTGAAGAAAAACTCCACGGAGGATGCATAGAAGGGGAGGAAGAAGCATGAGTAAATGTAAATAAGTTGGCACAAAGGCCATCAGAGGCATTCACCCTCTGTTCTCAGCCCTACAGCTGGGACACTGTGATCCTCCTTCTCCCAGGAGTTTACAGGTTCAGCTCCAGCAGGACACAAACAGCTCCTCAGAGCAATGTGGGTAAATGCAAACACACTGCGTAAGTTAGAAGACAAATGTTTCTTTCTGTAATTTCTTTTTTCTTTTTTTTTCCCTGACAACCAGCTTGAATGTTTGCCCATGTCCTTAGACTGATGATAAGCTGTGAGCCCCACAAAGCTACAGAGCCTTGAAAAATAGTTTACAAAGACAAGACAACCCTCATTTCTCTCAGGTACTCCTGGGTTTATGTTACAGCCTCCCTGATCTCTCAAGTTTCTTGTTCCACTTCAAGCTAACCAATTAAAATGGTCTGGCCTCAAGAAAATAATTTATAATTCTTGTCTGTTCTTACACATAGCACTTGGGTGTCTGAAATATACTTGAAGATCTACAGATGAGAAACAGCTTGACAAATACAAATCAGATTTTACTTAACAGTAAAGAAGCAAAGAACCAGGCTGTTAGAGAGACTATTTAGTGAAAAGGAGAAAAAAAGAAGCTACTGTTGGCAGTATTTCTATCTTCTTGTCTTCATTCAGTGACCTTAGATCCTTTTTTATTTTGCTCTGTACTTTTCTATGCCAAGAAACAATAATCTGGATAAGGCAGTGACATGGAACTGTTAAATTGATGCTGGATCTTGGCTTAACTGGGAGAGTGCTGCTGTACAGGGACCTGATATTGTCACCTCTAGAGGTAAATTATTTTCAAAAGAGTAAACCTTTCCCTGAACCACGACCTACAGCTGCTTCTAAATAAGTTGTACAGTAGAGGCACTACAGCAACAATCTGGTATTCAGTAATTTTTAGCATATACACAAATCTGCTGCTTTTTAGTAATCTGGAGTTTTTTGTTTTGTTTTGGCTTTAGAAGCATGTGGGACTTTAAAATTTGCTTCTTGCTGTTGCCATTGACAGAGAAATGACTGTTTGTCTTCGGCTGGAAACAAACCAAAACACTGCTCTAGCTAAACTGAGTCTGAACCTCAGATCTGCTGCAAAACCCACACCAGCATGCTGCTGCTGCTGACCATGTTATTGAAATTCTGGTAGCAAGTTCAGCTGGATGTGGATGTCAGCTGGCACCAAAGGCATAACTCACTCATCAGACTCCATTCTGCAGTGACTATAAGAAGTGAAAACATAATATTAACCTCTGGAAACATAGAAGGAGAGTGGAAAAAGCATCTGCTTTCTTATTCCAGAAACACAGACAGGGTAAGTGTGGTAGGATAATGACACCTGCCACGGACAGATGAGTTATATCTTGGAGAACTCAAAGAAATGCCCCCTCTGCTTCAGGAATTTTGGGAACAGACCTATTCACCTGACTAAATAAATGTAAAAGCTGGAGGGACCCTGTTGAACTCATGTCTCCTTGGCTTCATCAGAGTAGGAAAGAAGAACATACAACTCTAGGACTCCCCAGCCCAAGGTTTTATTCCTTGATAAATTCTTCTGTCAAGTACCACATTGTATTATATTTAGGTAATCTACCAAAGCTAAGTTTGACTTTAGACTTTATCTGAGAAAAAAAAAAAAAAGCAAAGTCTATTCACCCAAGTGAATAAATCATCTAAAGTGGCCAATACTAGCAGCTAGTAAAAGGGTGTTACCTTCTGTCTCACAAGGCTGAAATGAAAATATGTCATATCAAAGGATTATATTTGGGTAAAAAGGAGACTCAAACCATTCTTTTTGTTATCACAATGTCTTGACTAACCCTTTTGGGGAAGAATCCTCATCCCTTTATTCTTTCTGCATCTCTCTCACTTTTTATAAGTCTGTCTGCTCCTACCTATAGCAACAAAAAGTCAGCATTGGATTAAACCCTTTCTTCCTCAGTGAGGTGGAATAAAGTTAGGCAGTGTTGCTGGTACTGATTGTGTGTCTGAAAAATAGAGATGTTTGCTACTCCTTCAAAATATATTTCTATACAGCTGAAAAGTGCACTGAATTTCTACTTCAGATGCTTCAAATCCTTTGAGAAATAAGGAGCAAGCACGTATCACAGCACTTGTGAGGTGTTGTTTCTACAAGGCTTTCACAGGACTTCCTCCATCTACTGTCTAGTAGCTTTATTAGTTCAGGAGAACTCTCATCTAAGAGTGATGAGTATTAGCCCATGAAGCTGCCACACTCAAAATCCTGTCAGCAGAGTCAGTGAAAATTCACTGCTGCACATCAAAGCAATTTGGCCTGAGGGAACTGGGTTACATGGTGGCATATCTTGCTTTTTGTGGTAATTAAAAATCATACTTCTGGGAATCCATTAATGACACAACTGAGATCCCAAAGGACACAAGCCATTATCTGTATGAATCATGCTCTGTCATCCTCAGTTTTAGCAATCACTGATAGAACTCCTTGGATCTTTGGAAGATTAAGTCTACAATGTGAATCTCTTTAGTTGTGATCTGCTTCCTGGCTATGTTCCAAGGAAAGATGTGCCTGATCCAAGGGCCAAAGTGGACGGTTAACATTTCTGAAAACTGGTAATTTTGCTTTGTCTATGCTGATTTTCCTCATCCAGTCATGACTATATTGGCTGAGGGGTTAATAATCAGGACACAGCATTACTTAATTGTGGCTGTGAATTATGTGTGATGTGAAGCAGAAAGGTTCAGCTTACAGCGCAAACATTGCTTTCACCTGGCAGCACCATGACGAGGAGGACTGGAGCTGAGCACATTTGCAGTGAGTTTAATGGATGGCAAAGATGCCTTTTCTGCCCTCACCTTGGCATGTGAGGTCCACTGGAAAAGAGGCCGTGGTCACACAGATGCTGCTGCTCCTCTCCTTGCTCTGAGAACATCCAGGGAATTTCTGTCTCCAGACATTTCCAACTTGCATGAAAATTTGGCACTGTGGTAAAGAAACCTGTGCTGTAGTGTGCTCTCCAGGCACACAGACTGAGTGAACTCCATCTGTTAGGGAATCTGGACAGAGGCTGCAGCTGTGATCATGGACTGGGGCTTTTAGGTGGATTTGGATAGCAGCAGTCTTAGTCAAAAAGACACTTGAACTGACCAGGAGTAATTTCTTGATTTAGTGACTTGAGGACTCATGATTAAATCCAAACATCCAGTACAGTAAGTCACCAGCTCATCAGTATAATAAATACGAACCAATTCAGATACCAGAGTTTACAAGAGAAATTCATTTGCCATGTCCTTGCAATAGGTATGCCAGTGGCACAACAGGGGCAGAAGGGTCAGCATTAGTCTCAGTGCAGCGACAGTGCCCAAACTGAGCTTGGCACGTGCAGCACCTGCAGCAGGACCCCAGCTCACATTGCCACACAGCAGAACCACAGAGGCCTTGAATTGTCTCCCTCCTGCATGAACAGGGAATCAAAGGGCATACCAATGGATTCCAGGATGGACATGCAGGGGGTTATCTGGCATGGGAAAAATGCACACACACCAAAAAAAAAAAAAAACAATCCCAAGAACAAGGAATAGTATTGACAATAAAGTTCAAAATAGAACCTCCCCACAGCCATGTGCTCACTCCTCAGGATGGGATGGGGGAGAGAATCAGAGTGGTAAAAGTGAGAAGACAGGTGGGTTGAGGTAAAATATGATAATAATAACAAAATAACAGAAATATTATTAATAAATAAAAAATAAAATAACTAAAAGGAGATATAAACCCCAAGAAAAATAAGTGATGCAAATGAAAAACAAATGCTTACCACCAACTGACTGATGCCCAATCTTTTCCTGAGCAGCAGCCCCTGCACGTTGCCCCTGGTTTAAGTGCTGAGCATGACTCTGTATGGTCTCAGATATCCCCTGGATCAGCTGGGGTCAGCTGTCCCTGCTGTGTCCTCTCACAGCTGCTTGTGCATCCCCAGCCTCATTGTTGGTGGAGTGAGGAGTAGAAAAGGCCTTGGTACTGTGCAAGCTCTGCTCAGCAACAACTAAAATATCAGTGTGTTATAAATATCGTTATCATTCTTAATCCAAAACACAGCAATGTGCCAGGTACTAGAAGAAAATTATTCTGGCCAAAACCAGGACAAGGAGACTTAAAGTATTATCCCAAAGTAAACTCAAATGCATTCTCCTCAGAGTCAAAAAATAAAGAATAGGGATTTAGTACCTCTTGTGCAAGCCCGAGCCTATATCTCCTTTAATTAAATGAAATAAAGGATAAATGCGGTGTTAGAATTTTCTTATCAAATGTTGAATTTAGATTTCTTCAGAGAGCTTTGAATCTTTCTTGGCTTTCTACTCACAACTTAATAGCTACAATTAAACACTTTCTTCAGTGAAGCACACAGGCATGGCCAGAATGAAGGAGAATACTGCAAAACCTCCAAGCATACAAATAGCTTGTTTAAAAATCCCTACATTTGCTCGAGCTCTGAGGTCATGGCTGTGTTCTTCTGCCCTCTCCTGTCACTTCCCATCCTTACAGCAGGATCGACTACTGGCTAAACACAAAATTATGAAAATCCACATACAATTGCATAACAGCAAACCACCACTCTAAAATTTTTCTGGGGATGTACAGCTTTTTCTAAATACCCTTTCAAAGCTTCCCTTCCTCACTGCTGTATTGCTTTGCAGAGTAAATTAATTTAAGCTATGACTCCAAGTATGGCTTTATGTCCCCGTATTTTGAAAAACAGAGGTTAAAAGTCTATGATATACTTCAGAATAAGAGCTTCTAGATAAAATCATGAACCCATAGAAACAAGAAAAAGTTCTCCTGATGGCTCCAAGGAGCTCAGGTCTTTACTTTCTGGCAGTAAGGGGTAATTCCTACCAGCAACAAAACCCAGCTTGAAAAAATTTATTGGCAATTGTTTATGGTGACGTTGCTGAGGGTGGATTATACAGTCTAGCAGCAAAGTGTCTCCAGTGCCAGTGAACAAGTAAACTCAGAGTTATCAGGCTTATTAAATTTGGTGCACAGCTCCAGGAGAACTGTAAATAAATACTTGTTGTTACTATTGGAATTCAGATTTTGAACCCCAGAAAGTCCATGTTTAGGCCATGTGATCAGAGTAAGACAACTTTCCCAGTCAGTCTTTGGACAAAAAAATTCCTTCCCTCTCCTTAAAAGTTGCTATTGATGCTTTTTATTAAAGATGTTAAAGTAGAAAATGTCTAAATTACTGCATTTAATGCAACACATGCAGGAAAATAATTCCAGTTTGCGTGGGGGGTTGTTTACCTTTAATGTAGTTCTGGGGAGGGCATATATGCTTTAAAGCCATAAAGTGTATATTGGAGTGTCCACTGAAGGGCTGAATGTGTAGAAATGCTCATTTTGAAAAACGATCACATCATAAAGATTGTATATTTAATGAAGAGCACATGAACAAGGAACTCAGCAAGGCTAACAGAAACAAAAAAAGAATATTCTCAACTTCTAATTTTTCTTAATCCTGCAAAAGGGATCCAGGAACTATAAAACCCACAAAAATATTTAAGAAATTAAGTGGGAGTAAGTGGCTTACACACTCACACAGTGTGAGACAGCCTTTGCCTCTTCATGTCTTTCTGGATTTTGATTTATCCTGTCTGTAGCTTTCCTCTATGTCTTTAAAAATCTTGATTTCTGAATTTTGGGAGTTCTTTCCCACTGTGGAATAGAGAAGACTTTGTGTTTTGCCTATTTTTCTAACACACAGTCTGTTGTGTGTTAAGAAACACCACCACAAATTATGAATTAGGTGTTTTTACATCTGAAGTAGAAAATTCTTTCTCAGTGTGTGCACAGAGCTCTGTAGTGTCTACATGAACTTAGCTCTTTAGAGGGGAATCTCTCATGATAATTTCTTGTACCAAAGGGCAAATTTTGCTTTCACTTGCACTGTGGAAAAATCAAAAAGTTTCCTTGAATTCAGTGAAATTTCTGTGGTCTTGTTTTCCACCTACTAAGCTATGGGTACAGGAAAGCAGGAAACCATCCCTCTTGATCCTGTTTGCTTCCCATTGTAGAAAGCATCTATGGGATTGTCTTCTTGTTTCAACATGGTGTTTCAAGGAGATGAAGCAGTGTCAGAACCCAGGTCTGAATGAACTGTATCTTCCTTTACCTTTTGTATTAATAATTTGAATATTTTGAGATTAAATACTCTGATATGCGATATAATTTAATTTAGCATGATCTTAAACTGATATTCTTTTGAGTTCCTAATAATTGTTATCATTCTAAGAGAGAGATGGGCCGGGTTCTCTAAATGGTGATATCTGAAACTTTGAGGAAACCTATCTTAATTTTTTCTCCTATGTAATTAAATAATGATTGAGTTTTTGGGAAACAATCAAAATACTTCAGAATGAGAACAGTGGGACATGGGAGGTAAAACTGTAAAATTTCCACAGCCTGGGGAGCTCCACTAGATGGAGATGTTTTCTCACGTTCGCCTCATTCTCCGGCTCCGAGGGGCTGAATTCTCTCGCTGTGAGTCCACTCCGTGTTGATGACTGCACATTAAAAAGTGCAAAATCAGTTCAATTAACTTTCTTATATAAAGACGTCTCATGTGCTTGAAATATCTGCACATAGCAATGAACACAATAACTGATGCCATCCAGTGTGTGGTTGTTTAGACTCGATGGAATGAACAGACAGGGTTGTACGAGCAGGAAAAAAGACTGGAAGAATACCTGGAGCCGCCATACATCTGTGTAACAAAACAAATTTTTGCTTATTTAGCTTATATCACATAGTAGAAGACATATTTTATCAATATTTCTTATCCACAAAGTAGTTTTTAGCTCCAGAGTATTTAAACACATTCGCCCCCACGGGAAAGAAACTCTAAATGGGATATGGAATATGTGTCATTACTGAAGAGACAGCTTCTATTGTCTTTCTGCCCTCATTAGTATTCAATATAATGGCAAGGGCAGGGACAGATTTAGAAACAGATGATTGGCTGTACAGTCTCCCTGGCCACATATTCCCACTCAGATTGTCTGCAAATGCATCACAAGGGTGGGCAGACCAGGAACACAATGAATTTTTTTTTTAATTCCCAGTGTAATTCATATATGAATGGAACTGGTTTCTTTTGCCTTTCTTTCGTTATGGCTTTTTGTTTTTCTATTCACATATCAGTGACCTAAAACTCAATTAATTTTGTGGAATAAGAATTCTCATATGAGGTTAATGAAAGCTTGACTCCTCAAAACCTGGTTTAACCATTCATATTACAAAACATATCAAGCTGTAAACAGATCCTAAAGATTTGAAGTTTCTATTTAGTAAAGAGAAAGAGAAGCAGAGAATTGTAGATAATTCATGTTCTGAGTAACTATGTTTGTACCTTTGTGTTAGCAGGCAGAAAACAGAAAATATGGTATTACCTCTACTCTGGGCAGTTCTTTACTATTTCTTCTAAACCACTTAACACAAATGTACATCCCAGACATCTCTGACAGGGACTTTTTATGCCAATAATGAGAATTAAGGGTGTCTATATAACCCCAGTTGGAGAAACCATCTGCAAAATATTGATGGCTCAGAAGCAAATTGGAAGCTCAGACAGTGGATCTGTTTGAATACACAGAAAAAGGCTTTATTCAACTGCAGAGGTAAAAAGTAGTATTTTCCAATGTGTTTAGGTGATTTAGAAGCCTACTTTTACTGACATTCAAAACCTAGCAACTCTAATTACTGGAGGGCTTTGGTTAACTTTACTTTTTGAAATTCCCTCACTCTCACAGTGAATTTTTTCCTGTATATCCAACAATATAAAAATTCTAAAAGAGAAAACCAAAATGGAACGGAAACAAGAGCTATGCATTCACTCATTTGTAATTTCTCTGAATTCAGTTAAATATTGAACTACTAAAAAACTTACTTTTAAAATGTACTAAATCAAAGATTCCTGCTGAGTCAGAAGGTATGCAGTTTATAAATCAGACTGTAAACATGGATAAGTAAATCTGGGTAATAAATAAAAACTCTGGAGTTAGCACATTTGAAACAGAAGCTTTAAAGTAAACCTTTATAAACCACCTCTTTAAATCAAAGAGAAAACAATGCTTTTTCTTGTCCTATGCACCAGGGAAAGTTACTCCCCAAGCAACTTATGTAGATAAAGGCTCTGTTTTTAATGCAGGTTGATCTATTTATGTACAGAGAAACTACAAACCAATGTTAAGCAAGAAACATAAAAACTTTAAGTACCAATCCAGAAACATTTTGACATCAAATAGTTTAACAGCTGGATAATTCAAAAGAATGTTTGCATAGATACAAGGTAGGGCATGATCACACAGTACAGGACAGTCAGCAAGGGGCCTTCACCTGCTATAAATTATGGACAATTTAATTGGAGAAAAGTCATTAAACCTAAAGTGAGCATTTCCTACCAGTTCATACAAAGCAGCTTTTAAATGCTTATTAAACTCTCAGTAACAAGCTCTACACATTCATTTTTGATTGGGAAACTTTTTTGTAAGTTTTTATATTTAAGCACACATTTGTATGGTGAGTTAAGCTCTGACTTTGCAGGGTCTGGTATGACTTTTATTTCTTTACAGTTGAGGCAGCTTTTCAGAGACTGTGCTGGCAAATGAGGTGTTAGTGTTCAGATGGACTATAAAAGAACATTTTACACACAGCCATAACATTACTTTGTAAATTATTTTGTTCTCTAAATTCAATAATCTTTCTGGAACTCTCGGTTTCTCAAGGTCAGAAATGTCTCCTTCCAGGCTTCCAAACTTTATTAGAGTCAATATCTAATGAGGACATTTATGTAGTGAATAAAGAGGAATGGTGATTAAATGATATAGTTACTAATAAGTAACAGGGAAAGACTTATTACTTTAGAAGGTTTTTTATATTTTACAGTGACAAGCTGGACAAAAGCATGTCTTTTTAATTGGAATTTCACTTCCAAGATTGACTCTGTCATTCTAAGATTTGTAATGTCTACAAGTATGTACATATCTATGTGTTTCCACGTGTGTGTATATATATTTAAATACAGCTGGCTACACCAGGCCATACATTAACAGACCAATCTGTTGAAACAACACA
Organism: Chloebia gouldiae; assembly: GCA_003676055.1. NCBI lineage: Eukaryota > Metazoa > Chordata > Aves > Passeriformes > Passeridae > Chloebia > Chloebia gouldiae. Next base: position 7,244,480 of record QUSF01000002.1, on the reverse strand, counting down.
AACTTTCCAATTCTATTTATGTTATACATCCAACTTTATCTTGTGTGAATTATGGCCTTTCTGCAATTTCCAGATGTAACTTTCTTTCTTTCAAGGCTAGTAATGAACCAGGTCTAAGCTTCCTTTAAGACTGCATTTTCATCAAGGACCTGCCAAGGCTGTTCCTGTCAGAGCCCAGGCACAAAAAGGAGCCATAAGGAGCCATAGAAGACCAGAGGACAGAGCACACTCATCTGAGGGTGTCTGGCAGCTGCATGAACTTCCAGAGAAGATTAATTGATTCTGGAATGAATGCCTTTCAGTAAAAAAAACCCAAAACTCCAAACCTGCAATCCCTTCCTGTTTGATAACAGTTTTTCTACAACCAGTTCTATGTGCACAGTATAAATTATATATCCACTATACTTTTTTTTTTTTTTAATCCCATTCCAACAGAGAATTCTATATCCTAGTAAGGAAGAAGAGCAAGTGTCCAAGAACCCCTTTAGAGGCATTGCTATTGCCTTGTTTTATATGGAAGTTTCTGAGTAGAGGAGAGGCATCCATATATTAGAAATCCTTTACTCTGTGTACCCAATGCATATGGGCACATATAAAAAGTTTTATGTAGTCACAATTTAAGGTGTGTGTTTGAACTTTCTGTAGAATTTGATGTTTGGATTACTTTTGAAGGCACATCAGAATTTAATGTGTGTATTCAATTATTGAGTGGTTCCATACTGTAGACCTTTACTTAATTATCCTTAAACTGAAGCATGTGAAATAGAGGTTTTTGAATAAAGGTAAATTGTGAAACATGAAGCTACACTTTAAAATTATAAAAGCAGAAATAGAATTTTTTTTTTTTCCTGGAAGATTTGTTATTTTCAGTCTCTGCTAAAGAACTGTATATCTTTTGTAGAAGTCATCCCTGCACAAGACTCTTGAATTGAAAAAGAGTTCCGCCATGGCATATCCATCTCACTGCTTCTCTTTGGAAATCAGGTCAAAAAAATATTTGCTAATTATTTCAAATTGTTGGTTCTTTCAGCAGATCAGAAGATGCTGAGCTATTCAGCTGATACCAATATTGTGTCAATTCACTTGTGGATAAAGGAAAAGACAATTCTGAATAAAGACCAAGTGTTTCAAAGATAGTACTTTGGCACAAAGATATGTCAGGAAATTAGTGTAATCAAATGAATACATATTTCTAATTAAGATTTCTTTGGAATACTAGGAGTTCTGTATGACACCCAACATTAGTGCCCATTTTGGTGAACATAATGTGCTTGTGGTTTGCTCCTTCGCTTGTAACTGACCTGCCCTGACTGCTTAAGCTGAACAGAACTAGCTCACCCATGGGCATGCAATCAGTCAGAACAACTAAATATTAAATTATTTCCCCACAGTGCCTGGGGATTTTGCTATTCCTATAATTAATCTCTTTTTCCTTACTATTACTTTATATACATAATTTTGTGTTTTTTCTTTGGACCATGGACTGTGTTTACTCATGTACCTAAAAATATGCAGAGCACAATATATTTTAAGTCTGACAGAGGACTTTGGACTACTTTCTCACACAAATAATAGTAATTAACTAATTGATTGTTAGATTACTAATCAGCTTTTGATCTCTGCATCTACTTGTGAAATATCTCCTATGTAATATGTTACTTGGTTTTTATCACAGCTGTAGAAGAACTGTGTCTTTTTGTATTTGTTCTGAATTAGTACAAAACTGGATAAATTTTCATCTTTGAGTAAAGGCACACTGGCAGCCCCAGACAAATAAAAAGAAAACATCCTTTAAATCAGGACATGTGTATATGTCATTAAGTGATTTATGACAAAGAGAATTCATTTCTGGAAACTGTGAACCCATTTAAACTTCCTAAGCTTTCACTGTCCCACTGGAAGTGGCCTATTAATGCTCCTGCTCCTCTGAAGTTCTTTGTAGCAGTCTCCAGCAGGAGTCTGAATGACTCTTCTCTCACCTAGATCAAGCCCTTGTCTCCAACCGTACTGGCTGGGTTGTTCTGTCCTAAAAAATGAGGAGTGGTAAAATGAAACCAAGACAAGGCAGCAGCATGATATAGAAACTTCACATCAGGCTGGTGAATAAAGGGCCTCTTCACATTTTGGAGGAGTGTACATGATGTGTCTGCAGTATTTTTCTTATTGAGAAACTTTTTTTGTGATTTCTTCATTATTAACAGGATCCAAATTGTTTTCTGTAGATATGATCCAAGCCATGCTTTTGAACATATGAGAAAAATCACCTTGAAGAAAGACTTAGTATTTAAACCATGTGGTTCTTGTGGAGCTGAACTACAAAGGACTTTTTTGGCCATAAATTGGTTGTGGACCTTGGAAAAAAGTTAATGCCAAAATTGATTGGTGCACATAAAAATCAGTGTGTTAATATGACATCTCATGATAAGAAGATAACCTATGAAGAGCCTATACCAAAGTGTTTCTCAGGAAAAGAGAGATTCTGCTGAAATGGTTAATTCCTATTTTTCTCAGGATGAATGGGAACTTTAAAGAAAGGATTCTTATACACATTTAACAATCACAGTCTGGCCTGAGATTTAGAGGATCAAGTCTAGAAAGAAGCCCCTTCCTCTCATCTACCTTTACCCAAAAAAAAAGCTGCAAATTCTTAAATTCAACATGAAGGGAAAGAAAAGGCATGGAAAGAAGAGAAAAAAAAAAAAAAAGAAAAAGAGCTGCATATATTCAGTGAGAATTGCAATACACCAGTGATCTCATGTTATAATTTCTGACATTAAATTTCTACTTGTGTTATGTTATAGACTTAGCAGATATGCCAGGCAGTCAGATTTCTGAGTGGTTTCCTGAGATGAACACTTGAACATTTTGAAGTCCTGCATTCATCACCTAATATTAAAAATCTGTTGGATGCTGTTGAGACCAGACAAATGTATAATGTACCACTAGAAAAAAAAATGCAGCTGAAATTTGACACAGTTTTTTTTGCTTAGTTAATTATCGTTATAAAGACCAATCTGTTTCAATGAAAATCAGTAGAAAGGTATCACTGTATGCACAGGTTAGGCCCTTTTAATAATTTTTAGCAACTGAGAAAGAATACAGTCCCTGTCAATTTTGGAAGCTGACAGAGTATAATGTATTATAATGGAACAAGACACAAAAAGATACTTAATATGCTAATTTTTTTCCTTTTTCTTCAGCACAAAGAGAAGCTGCCAAGAATATGTAGTGGAGATCATTAGACATTCAGGTTTCTAAAAGTATGTAGTTTTGAAAGAATGCTTTTAACAGCCAAAGGGAAAGTAACCACACAAGCTCCCCAGAGGAGACTGGCATAGTGATGCTGGCAAATGCAGATGAAACATAATTTTATTTAGTTGTCAGTTGTCCTGAAATTCTTGTCTTCAAAAATGAAGCTTTCCCCCCTCAAAATGTCAATAGACTAAGGTGTTTTTCATGAATGCACCTACATTGTTGATTGCATCTGACATTTCTATGGTGCCAGACATCACAATGTTGAGATGCGACAGCTTAAGCTGGCATTAAATGTGGACTTTTTAATGATTTTGATTTTCATAATTGCTTATCCAGATGTGTGCAGTGGGGAAGAATGGAAGATGATCACACTGTAGATTGGCTTACATGGGAGATAGAATTCTGGGTGGTGGTGCTCATTTTGGGCTGCATTTTTATAAAAACCATCTTTTTTGGTGGGTCTTCAGTGAAAAGATGATAGATATTATTTCTATGGGCCAATTTCTGTTCTGATACTAAACAGGGGAAGTTTAGACATCAGAGCTACAGAAGAAGCTGTGCAAGAGTGTGAATTGAGTAGGAAACCAGGGTGGGGCCATGGAGACAGTGATTTGCTTATCATCTCAGAAACTAAAGTGAATGTCTTCTGAGTCTGAATATGGTCTTAAAATTTTTTGTGTGTTTTGTTATCTTGGAAACAAGAACAACAGGCTAAATCTGTTTCAATTTATTAATGATGCTAGAGGACATTGAACTCAACTGAATGGGATATAGGATGAAAAAGTATGGGAGGACAAAATGCATCAGAGTGATGTAGATATATATTATGTAATATATATTTCTTTTTAATAGGGATGAAGAAATCTCAGAAGATGTGGATAAATATCACTAAAAAGTTTGGATTGTTATCCTGATCTTATCTGAATCCTAAGACTGAGCTGGAAGTCTCACAAGAATGGGCTTTCTCACAGTATTTCAGGAAGCTGCAGACATCGTAAATACTCATGGTATTTCAACAATTCTTGTTTCAGCTCTGGCTTTAGCCTGGTGGTATAAAGAGGCAAAATGTGAAAATTAAGGGGAGGGTGGGAAAGAAAAATTAACCTTTTAAATATTAAGAATTCTAACATATATGCCTAAGGGAAGCAGTAGCTGAAGAGTCCATTTCAAGGATGAACATAGTTAATTAAATAGGAGTTCTTTAGTAGAGTAATAAAAACCTGAAACCCAACCAAACCAAACCAAACAAACAAACAAACAAAAACAGGCTAGTTAAAAAAATGTAAAATTTAAGAGGAAGATGAGTGAAAGGAAAAGAACTTCATGATAACATTTTCTGTTTAGTAGAAGAGTTGTGTCCCAAAGGAAATAGCAAAGGTTCTATAGATCAGGACTTTCAGGGCATAAACCTAAATCCTTTGAAGATAACAAGGATCTCATGATATGCAAATACAATACACACTGGTTTCTCAGCATCATCAGTGTGGCTTAGAACAAGAGAAACTGGACAGATGTCTTCCCCTAGAACAGACAATTATACTGCATATTTATTCCATGACTTTTAGCAATAAAAGGTATGGTTTTAATGGTTTCCATTCCCACCCTTGCCTGGAGTCAATGACAGCTCTTTGAGCTGAGGATTACTGTATTGAGTTCTAGTGGAATATGGTTACCTAATTCCTAAATTCTAGTTAGAAACTGATTAACATTTGAGCATAAGAAAGGTGGAAAATACGTTTTCCCAAACTTTTAATATGGAATAACTTGAACAGGGTTCAGGAACAGAGATTTTGAGGTGCTCAGTTTAAGACCTCTGAAATACTGAGGCTTTGACCTCTGCTCTGATCTATGATTTGTGATCTTCTAATCCCATGGAGGTGAAGAGCCCAGCAGGATTTACACTACCATCCAGAAGAGCTCAGACCAAGACCTGTCTGGGTTTGCCAACACAAACAGATGCAATGGTTATCATTAAAATGGTGCAGATGTCTGTAAATATTGCTGCAAACATATGCTTTTCGTGACCCTTTGAAAAGTTAATTTCTGATCAGTTAACTGTGTGAAAGACAACACCCAATTTCAGTAGTTTATTTCCTTCAACCTTTTGAAGGTCCTGTGGGTAGGCAATAGCTCAACAGCACATGTGGTTGTGCTATCCAAGGATATCCATCCAGTTAAAGGCATATCTGACTGGCAGCCGATTTACTGTTCTTGTTTCTCCATCATGCTGCTCAACTCTATCTCATCATAAGTCAAGTGAATTGCTCGTGGTGTGCTCGGCAGATGAATCAGAGGAGGGATCTTGCAGCTGTTTTGTATTTGACATACAGGTACAGCATGTTTGTATGTAATTGCCAGCCAGCCAGCCAGCAGTGGATTTTTGGCGGGGTCCTCAGACAGATGTTTTACAGTCAGATAGTGGTCTTCATAAATTCAGCTGTCCACATTGCCTTCCAGGTCATTCTTATCTGCCATGTGTAACTAGGAGGGGCACGGATATCCTTGAGATACTCTACCTACTGTGAATATGGTCATATGATATAAAAACTAACAACCCAACGAGCCTTATTGAGAAAGGCTCTGTGTCCTGTATCATACCCTGCTTTTGTTGGAATTTTAGCACTCAGGAGACATGGTAGGTGATGGCTAATAAACATAGAAATAAGATTTTTCATTTAAAGCATTCATTCAATTCCAAAGAAAGATCTACTTGTGCACTAAGTAAAACCCATTTTTTTTTAAAGGCATCTTCTGGATAAATCTGATAATAATAAAATTCTCAGTAAGATTACATAGTGAACAAAATGGGATAGCCTAGATTTAAAAAAGCCTGGATAGAGTATATTGCCAATATTACATTGTCCTATAATTGTACTGTGTTTTCTATTCTCAGGGAGAGAACCTAGAGTAAAACAGAAGTATGTTTTTATAGATAGCTTTAAATATCTAAAAGCATTTTTTCTCATCTAGTCTAGATTTGAAATCTAGGTCCTTTTCTATAATCCACAAAGAGAGAAAACAACATTTAAAGTGTGTTTCAGCCCATCTATATCAGACACATCCTGTATATGAAATATATGAAAATATCCAGAGATAGCTACATCTCTATCCACAGATATAATTTAGGTAGAAGTTGAGCTTAGGGAAAGTAGAAAATATTTCAAATATCTAAGGATGCCTATCAAGTGCCTTTTGACACAGTGCCTATCTCAGCAGGTGAAGAGAATGGATGTCTAAGAGCATTAGTCTGTTAAGCTTCATTCAATCATCACGTTTGTTCTGCCCCTTGGTCACTGTAGTTTTTCACTGACTTAAAATAATGGTATTGCTGTAGCACAAAAGTAGAGTCACACAACAATAAATATAAATCACTCCTACTGTTCAAAACCAAAAATGTATAGAGGTTTTCCTCAATATATTTTCCCTTTAAAATAACTTCTACTGATTCTTGATTTTGCAAAAAAACTTATAGAATAACAAGAATCATACCTTTGTGACTTATGTTCTGCAACAATAAATCCTCATGCTTCTGGCTTTCCTGTCCTTCCCAGTAATTGATTTTCCCTGAAGTTGAAATGGCATACCTGGTGAAGATCATTTTCCCAATTTGTCTTATGCAAGAGTTCTTGGACCATCAAGGTCAGCAGGACAGAAACATTAAATTTCTGTACATTAAGGTTCCTTTCAACCCAAGTCGAGTGAGTATGGTTCTGTATTTCCCACAGTGCTACAGATCACCACCTGTATTTTCAAACAGGAATTATTTGTTCCGAGCTAAAACAAACTTCAGATTGATGCTCATTCTCTGACCGCCAGTCATTTTTACTTTGTTTTTTATTAAACCTTTCAGACAGATTTTTTTTTCTTTCTTCCTTCTATTGTCTATTTCTATTTGGAAATCTGGCAGCAATTGGAAAGATTTCCAAATTGAACGTGGTAGTCGTGCAATCAACCATTAAAGCAGTGCTTTAATCTGGTTTATAGCATATCTCTGGTAACAAGAGGATGACCCTGTATTTGTTGGCCTGTTTTAGATCATCATCGCTTGGCTGTACAACATTTCAGAGAAGTTCAAAATAGATTTTACTGAGGGTTGTTGCATCAGAGTAATGCAAACTGGTTGAGAAACAAATATTGCATTATTCTTTATTTTTAAAAATGTAAAAATGACCTGTGAAATGTAGACTTTTTCATCTGTAAAATTAGAGGCATGTATTTATCTTTAAAATCTAAACATGTGAAATTAAATTCCTTCATGACTTATTAATTTAGGTGTCACCTTTATTCATGTTGTAAATTTATTACCCTTGTGCATAAGGGAAGGGAACCCTCTGAAATTCCTAATCCTGCAGCATCAATGACCAATATAGTGATGACATAAATATCAAGGCACCTACAGGACTTCCTGAAATGGGACTGGTAGTAAAGTAAAGGATTATCTGTGACCCTCTACAAATCAGTTTTGACTTGTGCTGAAAATAAATGTCTGTAACTTTGCATTTTTTCTTCTGATACTGCACATCTTATTTATATAGTACATTATAGAACACTGCAATTTCTATAGAAAATGAAACTTCAGGAAAACAGAAGCAGCCAGTAAAATCCAGAAAGGAAAACCAATTAAGGTAAATTATATGGTTCTATAACTGTAACTACATTTCAGTGGGCAGGCTTCCAGTTTGGAAGGCAAGTCAGAATGCCTTATGCAAGGATTTGCTTTTATTAGTGCAAGAATACAGCCACATTTCAGTGTAACTAATGGCAGCCCACCATTTTGACACAATCAAGGTAAGGCACATCTGATTTGCTAACAAATGTTAAGAAAAAGGTTACCAGACCTTTTTTATTTACCTAAGAGTCAGTACCCTGTCTTTAATGCCCACCTTTACTGCAGAGTTGCATGTTTTAGTTAATCCAAGTAAAAAATTCATAATTTTTAGCATGGAAGACAATTGAATTATTGTTTGAAAACTACATTAAATAGCTATTAATTCCCTTATTTATTAGCATTGTCTAAGTAGTCTAAGTAAAATCTCATCAAAAAGCAAATGCTGCAATAGACTGACTGCACAATATGACTACTGTTACAGTAGTTTAAACGGAATTCCAGTAGGTCAAAGTTTCCTCCAGTACCTCTGGTTTTTTCATGTTATAATTTCAACAATATACCTTAAGAGACTTTTTTTTTAAATCATCCTCACGGACCAATTCATCTGCAATTTGCTATACTTGGTAGGTTTAAAAGCCCCCATATGCTTAAGCTGTAAAAAAAATTCTGGACACATCAATAAAAAGGTAACATAATTCAAAACAGCTGCCTGTAACATGCCATTACACAAACTGATACCATATTTTACCCCCATTTTGTGTTATTATCCTACATTAATCTTCAATTCTGACTGTAAATGTTTTATCCCAAGAGCAAATAAAGAGTAAAATTAATTGTATTAGAGAATAAAGGTAATTCTAACCATACAAAAACATCACAACTGCTGTACTATTATCCTATTAATTTTATTCTAAAATACTGTGCTGGTATTGGAAGTATGTTATCCAATAATTATGACTATACATTTACATTTCAATATCATTATTTATATTGTGTGATGATGTATCAGTTACAGAGCTAGGAAAAAAATTGTCTGTAAATAATTTCAATCAAATATTTCAATCAAATATTTGGTGTTCAAAAGATTCATGTTAGCCAACCAAATTATAGAATCTTTCCTAAATTATTAGCTCTTAAAAATTATCTCGCTGCAATCTGACCTATGGTTTGTTCAAAGAGTTATGGGTTAATTACTTGACTCAAGGAGAGTACGATTTTAACTTTTTGATTTGTCTTTTCCATGATTATTCTACCACAAAATTGTACCACTATGTCTTTGGGAAAGACCTTGTCATGTTCCCATACAAATCATCTGCAAAATTACTATTGGCTTCAGTGCTTCAGAATTATACCAATTTAATCCCTAAATGAAATTTCTCTCTTGAACAAATGAAGTGTGGCTTCTGGACAGATTCATAGTTTTTCATAGGTCTTTGACTGCACAAATACTCAAGAACAGTGAATGAAAAAAAGGGCTGAATTTATTTTTGTAGCTGATCACAAACTTTCCTTATAGAAGTAATTTGACTTGTTTCTATAGCTAGTTATCGCATCAAAGCAGAAGTTGACTATTCAATATAGCCAAATTTTTATGGCAAGTCTAAGTTTTTCTCACTGCATTTCCTTAGATCAGCATCCCCTTATGATGGCAATGATGAGGACTCAGACATGCAACTTGCTCACAAAGGTAGAATTTCTTGTATTTACTAATTTTGTTGGCTCTGGTGAGCTTGATTAGGAAGTGGCATACCTGTCCCTGGAGGACCCACATTGCAAAGTTAGTGAGGGACTCTCTTTCAAGAAACTGTACTAATTGGACACCAAGTTATTCTGCTGCCAGCTCAATCTTTCATTGAGACATTCCTTCTCATTGGAATCTCTCACAGCTCCCATGAACATCACAACAGGCTTTGTTTAACCATGAGGTCTTCATATCTTCAGTGCTCTAGGGTAGAGCTTGTATCCCCCAAGTCCTGTGCCTCATGAGGTATCCTCACAGTGCACCAGGTTTCCTCCTATATGGGGATCCCACATGAGACGCAGGGAGAAAGGTGAGATACTGGGACAAATCTGGATTTTCCCTCCACCCACATCTCTGGCCGAGAGCGATGCCCTCCTTTCTCCTGTCTCTAACCCAACTGCAAATCTCCTCTCTAATGAAACTCAGGCATATGGTCTCAGTATGAGCCAAGCTGTAAATGTCCTTGAGAGGCAGCATGGACTTGAAGATGATTTGTATATTATCCCACAGAGGTCTGTAAGCAAAAAGCTCTATGTTTTTCTGCTCCCCTCATCTCCACTGATATCAAGGAAATGTTTCTACCTCCATTGCTCAACTAAACATGGCAGGACAAGTCTTCATTCTGCCAAATACTTGGTTATATGCCAGAAGAAAAACTACTTGTACCTGGAATACTATTTGTAACAGACAGTCTGTTGATTTTGTCTATAACACTAAATAACAAAATTAAATAAACATTTACTTTTTAAAAACAAAACCCCAATCCATTTAAATAAATGCATAGTTATTTTTCCACTAAAAGTTTTATTTAATGTTTGGGGTGGAAAGGCTTTATGCACATCTGTATGTAACGAACACTTAAGGAAAAGAGTCCAGCAGCTTTAAATCATAGTATAGACAAACCTTGCACTCAAGTTAATCACACACTGGCACAGAGACACATCCTTTTGTTCTCTGCACTCACATTCCAATACGGATCATGTATGGATTTTGCTCACAAGAAATATTAAAGCTGTAAACTTTTTTTCCCCTCCACATTCCTACAGCCCCATAAATAGGGTGGCAAGTAAAAGAAGTGTATGTCAGAAATACTCCAGCTGTTCCCCACACTCAGTGCTCATTCCTTTTCCAGCATACTCTTCACCCAATTCTCTTTATTCAAGACATGCAATAAAAATAACAGCTAAAGTGAAGAAAATTTCTCACAGAGACTTTCATGCCTTCAGCTCACACTCTTCTTACTGCTAGAGCCTCCCACAGCCCTTTTCTAATTCATCTGTGAAATGCACGCTGTATTGGTGTCTGAAGATTTACCCCCTTTCAAACACTGCCCAGCTGCCAGTCTGTCTTCTGGCCCTCACAACACACTGAGCTCTGGTTTTAAGTGTTCAGCTGCTCTTGCCAATGCTGTTCACATCTTTTTAACTCAGTTAGATCTATGAGCTTTCCAGCCTTGGTTTCCCACACCCTTGATAAGTGTGTTTTCTACCAGTCAGCTCCTATTTTTCTGCCTGTCTCCTCCTCTTCCTCAGCATTTATTCAAAATGAAAGATATTCAGAAGGAGGAGTGCCAGCTGACAAATATTTATTTAAAATTCATGCAGAGAGAGGTTTAACCTAAACTTCTGCTTCCTAAGGTGTCTGTCTTCCATTTCTAGACACTTTTGAAACAGTTCCAATGAAGCACATGAGTACTCTGCTCTTGAATGCCCCAGCAAACAGCTCTCTTTTTCACCCTTGGTAAGGATGGGACTCATAAGCTCAGGTCAAACATTTGTACATGGAGTAACTTGTGTAGTTATTGACCAACATGAAGGGGAAAAACAGCTGAGGAAACACAGTAAATACAAAAAAAAAGGGGTTAGATCTTTCAGTGCCAGATTTCTGGACTGGTCTCCTACAATCTGGCAGCTTGTAGACACCCAGGCAGCTGGGGCAGACTCCTGCCTGGTCCAGATGCTGCACCTCTCTGCTTCTTCAGGAATCTGCTCTCAGGAAACACATATACTTGGATTTGTCCTGTATATTCCTTTCATGGGCCAAGGTTATAAAGATTTGCTGCCTTGAAGAAAACCCAAAGGCCTGGCCTGGAATAAGAACCAGGATCCAAGGATGTGACTCAAGCTGTCAGGAGAAGCAGAGGATCAGGTCTGTGTGCAGTAGAAATGGTGGAGGGAGAGATTTTTCAACTAAAAGCTATTCTTAGATCACTCAAACAGAGGCAAAACTATGTTTTGTCAAGTGACAGCATGTTGTCCCAGCAGCCATGAAGGCTGTTGCAGTTGTCCAAGATTAACACTGTTCTTCCCTGGCTACTCTAGGCTGTGGGTAAAGGACAGAATCCAGCTTTGGAAGGCCTGGATTCTTCAGGTCTTCAGAATGTTGTTCTTCAGAATCCACCAGCAGCACTAAACAGAGTTTCATTTTAGGCTTACAACAGGGACTGAGGTGGTGGCTGCCCCAGACCTCAGCTAATTCTTCCATTACAAATCCTGTTCATCACTGGCCATCACAGAAGCCCATTGAACTGAGACCTCCAGCTCAGATTTTGCAGCCTGATCAAACAGTTTATGATGACTCTAATTTAGGATTTATGTCTGTCTGGATAGTTCACACAACTGACATAAATAAAAAAAACCCAAACAATAAACACAGCATTCCCTAAAATGAATGTCCAAAAGAAAATCAGGGAGATTTTCTAAGCCTTTTCCTCAGACACATGCTTGCCTATAGGTGCTTCTGTTGCTTAACATCTATTCTGTGTTTTAACTAGCCCATTGAATGAGCTGGACTTGAAATATTCCAGAGAAATCCTTGCAGGACTCTTCCTAGGGACATGAGAGGCAAAGGATGAAAAAGAGTGGACTAATCCCAAATATTCTGAACCCAGTTTGCTTCAAGTATAAGTGATATTGTCATCATGCTCTTCTCAAGGCCTCATGATTAAGTCATTCCCATAGCCTTTATCCTATGGAAAGTCAAGGAGAAATCAACAAAAGTCTGTAATTCTCCAACAAGTCAAGCCCATCAGCATTTTGCCTATAAATGAGCCAGTTTGGAATAAGATAACTTTCATGTTGACCCAGAACATTAAGATGCCCAGAAGGACTGTTCTGGATCTAAAGAGAGAGTGGGGGGAGAGGAGGACCAAGGGAAGACCCCAAGGGTTCCTGTCTGGCAAAGTAATGGTCTTTGAGGGACACTGTTTCCTTAGCCCCTCAGGTATGGTGTGCATTTATGTCACACATCAGTCTGAGAAGCAGTTATGTCCCAGTGTAGTATAGAGATGAAGATACAGAATATTTCTGTGTTGTGTATCAGTCCTCCTTACTCCTCAGGCTTGACACCTATTATTCATGTTAATACTGCAGTCCTTGATACTTCATTCTATAAACCCACTACAGGACAATAGTACAGATAATTCTACAGAGTGATAATGGAAAATGTGGATGACTGAGCAGAGAGCTTAATGCTGTATTGGGATTCAGGGATACAGTGCTCCTTTGCTAAGGTGACTCATGTGTGTGGTCCTTCTAACCTTCATTTTGGTGGTATGTCAAGAGGTTGATTTTTCTGCCTAACTTTTCCATTTGCCTTAAACTGAGCTCAGTGTTTCTCCCAAATGCTCAGTGTGCCAGAGTAAGTTAGGCAGGTGGTGATCATGGCCCCCCAATGCTGCATGCAGATACTAAACTGGAGCAGAGCTTTTTCCTCTGCCAGGTCAATGTTCTCCAGCCCTGAGGCCAGCTGGCACTGTCCTGCCACAGCCATACTCTGAAACATGCTGTCCAACGAGAGTGGCTGCATCCAAACTGCTTATGCAGGATTCTTTCTGGGCCAGGTTGAACTCCCACACAATGTCCAGGAATTGTTCTGGAAAATGTTTAGTTGACTTGCAACAAAATGATTCTGAAAATTTAACCACATGGGTGAACAATGACCAGGCACCATGTCCCGAATTTGGTAAAGTCGGCGTGAACTTCTGCTGTGACCACAGCTGTGTGTTAGTGCTCACTTATTGTCTCACCTCTCCCATGTAGCAGAGAAACACTATTCAACCATTTTCTTAGTTAGGGCCTGAGGCCAAGAAGCCAGGACTAATATACACAAATATATTGGTTGAAGGAAGAGCCCTTGTTTTGATTCTTAGTATGCTATTTATTCTCTCAAGGGCCCTACATCTCTTTAATTTTGAACAGAAACAATTTTAAAGTTTTTCTCATGACTGTAATTTTTGCAGTGCTACTGAGAGGTCAGCCTTCATTCCCACCAACATATTCATGACTTCTCACATCTCATAATGTGTGCAAAATCTCAGTTAAAATCTTATAATCCTTCAAATTTCTCCATGAATCTGTCCTCCACTGAGAAGCAATGTCAGTGTTAAATAGGAAAACAGTGTATAGAGATATTCCTTTTACCTGATACATATTATCCTTCATCTAGAAAAGGTTTATTTTGCTTGTTGTCCTATTATGGACATTTTTCCAAGAATCAGTGAATGCTTTTTGTTCTACAAAGTGCTTAGATTAAGACAGGGTATATGTCTGTGACAATAATATTTTCAAACAATAATGCAAATCATATTAATTTGATTTAATTTGTATATTAGTCATTCACTCAAAAAAGCATAGCCTACTGTATTAACAAATCAATCTTTTCTTTAAAATACTTGTTGCTGCTGTTGTTATATTTTACTTTGTTTACAATTATTAAACTGTTCTTATCTCATGTCTCAAATATAATTTTTAATTTTCCATCCCCCTGGGGTGGGGTGGAAATGAGCAAGCTGCTGTGCGGTGCTTAGTTGCCATCAGGGCTTAAAACAAAACAGTCCTGTAAGAAAGGCACAAAAAGGAAGAGGAGAAATAAAAACATACAAAAGGTTAGAAATTATTAGAAAGCATAGCAAGAAAATTCTCTTTTCACATTCCCATTGTTTATTACTCTAACTAATTTGTCTTTTTCTAAGATACTCAAAGTTACAATAAGAAATCCCAGATATATGTTCCTTTCTCTGCAATTCATTTGTATTTTTCATGTATATTCAAGACAGTCATTTCTGAATGTACAATACACATTGAAATACACATTTTTCTTTCTTAGGGGTTACTGGGAGTTTAATATAGTGTAAAATAGAAAAATCAACTCTAACTCATGTTCTCTTCACCTCACTCCACCCTCTAAAAGAAAAAAAAAGTATCAGGATAAAGCAAGTTTAGTTTGACATCTCAGCTGGTTTGTTATTGCCTATTTTGAAATTGGGGAAAAAATGCTGAATTCACAGGCTTTGATAAAACAGTCATTTATTTCCCTGTCAGTAATAATGAAAGTCAAATGAAACAATCAGTTACAAACATACACAAAAGTATACTCCAAAGCTCAACATGAGCACTCACATCAGAGACAGTCTGAATAGCGGCAAAGTCACGTAAAGCTATTGAAAAAAGTACTTTAATTTACAACAGATTTTTGTTTTCACCAACAGCTGAGGACATATCGGTGATTAACTTACGGAGTGGATGCTCTTGGGTCTGAAGAACTTCAGACTTGTTGAAGTATCTGGAAAACATGTCAGATACTACCTGCCCTCTCATTCCCTCAAGGATCTGGCCAATTACATATTGTGGTTGCATTAAAAACATTGAAACTTCCTGAATGAGCCCAAGAGCTGGCTCTTGACAGGATAGACAAGACAAGAGAGTACAAGTGCAGAATAGCAAATGTCCTGTCTGAACTTTGTTTTGATAAAGAGAAAAAGGTTGCACACAGAAAAAACAGCCAATTTACTATTCCATAATTTTTCTTCATAAGTATCCAGTATTCAAACTACTGGCAAACCCACTGTAAGGGTGAACTTTAATTGCAGTACATAATAATAAAGGGACTATCAGAATTGTTGTAGGACACTGTGTATCCATGCAGCCCACATAATGGGATGACAGCCATTTTAGGATATGCATGTGTGTATTTATCTATGGCTTTATGTCTAACATACATGTATGTGTACATAGATATGTATGTATGTATGTATGCATGTATGTCAGAATCTTCCACCAGCCAAGAAATGAAAAAAAATTGAATGCAAACATTTAATTATAATAAACAAATCTAGTATTTGACAAGTGGTATCTTAATTTTAAAAAAATAATTAAACATTCCTTAAAGTGCTGTTTTCCTTTTTATCTTTTTTAAACCAATGATCCTTTTAAGGAAAACTACTCAACATTTCCATTTGGATGCAACTTCATCATACAGCTTTAATCTTTTCTCTTGGGCCAACATAATCCAAAATATCTTGTGAGAAAGGCTCACAATATTCCTTAGGCAGAGCAGCAAAAGCCCCAAGATTTAGGATGCAGAAGATTTCACTGATAATAACATCTTTGGTATTTGGTAATGAAAAAAAATCTTATGCATAAATCATTGACATTGTCAACATCTAGTACAGCCTGATGATTGCAAGAAAAGATAAAAGCTCTGATAAATGTTTTGTTATTTATAAATGTAGTAGGCATGGTTAGCAGTTCTTTAATTAAAGATTTACTGCTCTCAGTCTCAGGCCTCTTGCCCTTCTCTCCAGAGATGCAGATGCATCTAAAACCCATATAAAGTCAAACATCCCTGCCTGGTTTTAAATTTAACATTGCTGCCTAATCAGGCTGTTGGTCTTTGTCAGATAGTGGATTACATTCACATTTGCTGAGCCTTTATTTAAAACACCAGTATAGTGATGAAGCTTTCCTTAATTACAAAGGATCAGTACCTATTAAAATTATTATATTTAGAACTGGGAAGAAAAAAAAAAACCAACCAAAAACAGTTACTATTCTAAATTACTTATTATAAATAGTAGAGTCTAATTTCTTTCCAGATAGACAGCAAACCACGAATAACTGTAAATATCATCATAAAGCACCCTCAGAAAGTGGCAAATCTTATTGTTTAGTACTGAGGTGCAGGAAAGGAGGATGACATTTTGAGTTCTGCCATTTATTTCCTGTGTAACTATAGACACACGATTTCACCTGAGACAAATGCAATTTCTCAGTAGTAGTTAGTTGGTTTGAAGTGCCAGGGGATCAGGACTGCAGAGCATCTGAGACCTCTGGGTCTCACTCAGAGGTGGCTCCTTTGGAGCTGCTCACCCAGAGGCCTCTGATCAGTGCTCAGAAATGTTCTCCCACTGCAGTCAAAGCTGTTGAGAGTTTTCTCAGAAAACATGTAGGTTTCTTTTGGAAGCTCAGAAATAATCCTTTTAGACTTCCAATTATCCAAACACAGATGTCAAGAAGACCTGCAAGAAGACCACTCCTGGCAATAGAGAATTTTTGTTAAGAATTTCACCCACAGCACAATCCCAGGAGGAGCTTTGCTGTGATTCCAGCTTTCTATTAGTGCAACACATCAAGCAGCTTGAATGCAGTTGCTCCAAGGGTAGACAGAGCAGTTTCTAATTGCCAAGGCATTACAGATACCCCAACACGCAAACTGTTTCTGGAGACAGCCCATAACAAATTTACCTCTTGGCTCAAAACAGAGACTTGCCACGAATCCAGCTGGGGTAATTTCATCTTATCCTGCCTTTAAAAAAGTCTTGCCACAAGAGGAATTGCTCCTTTTCACTGTTTCCTGCCTTACATTTCTCTTCAGAATTGCTTGCCACTTACAGTGCTCAGAGTAGGAGCCATAACATTTCCCCTTGAAGGCTGATCTTCAGCTGAATCTTCCTCTTGCCCTCCTTTGAGGGATGATAGGGCTCCTCAGTTCAAAGCAGGAATCAGAATTGATTTTAGAAGATGCTTAAAGAAGAGTTGATTCCTCTTTTAAAAAAGACAAGCTGTCAGCCTCTTCATACACAGGTATTGCCAGGTCTTGGTGGGAATTGTGACCTGTATGTTCTCATTTCCTGCCCACCATGGCCAAGGGAAAATATTAAAGGCTCTACTAGACAATAGTTGCAACACAGTTTAGTAGCATCATAAAACCATAGAGTGCTTTGGCTTGGATCACCTAGTTCCAACCCCTCTGCCCTGGACATGTTGCTCAAAGCCCCATCCAGCCTGGTCTTGAACTCTGCCAGGGATGGGGCATTCCCAAATGCTCTGAGCAACCTGATTCAGTTGCTCTGAGCAACCTGATTCACCCTCTCAGTAAAGAACGTCTTTCCAAAAGTATTCAAGTTAGAGAAGTATATATCTATTGTAAGATAGAAACATATGTTTTACACATATGCATTCCATAACCTATATAAAATATATACTAATATATTAAATGAACTTAATCCTATCTCTAAATCTAAGTGTCTTAATTTCAAACAAAATCCTGTCCCAAGTGTCAGTGCCTTTCTCCAAGCAGAAGGGCAATTGGATTTCAATTCAACACTGTTCTGTGGTATTGATCTATTGAGTTGTGCAGGACAAATTCAGGAATTAAGAAATTTGCTTGATATGAATTAAGTTTGCTTCAGACATTTTGAAATTCAAAACTGTCTCAGAAAGATGTTGTGTGGAAGTGCATTGGTTTGAAGGGAATGGGGAGAAACTAAGGGGGGAGTAAAAGGATATTTTTCTTCAACTAGATTACTTGGTTAGTTTGCAAAAACTGTTTATGGTTAGCAATGCAGCAAAATGGTAACCATACCAATACATTAACTGTTGTAAATGTAACAGGAATTCTCTGTCATTATAGCCAGCAAAAATTATATTTTAATTTCTTAATCTACTCAAAATGCTAGAAAATGAATATTCTAATTGGAAAAGTAAAGTGTAAAAGACAAGATGAAGTGTGATACTTTGAAGCTGTCGTCAGCTGTTCCTGGAAGTCCTGTCACAATGCTTGCCACAGGCAATGCTGGAATTACCCAGAAGAGCTGGGTTATAATGTCAAGCAAGAAAGCATGCTCTGATGCATAAGAATACTTCTGCCCCTCTGAAACAATTTTTGCAATAATGTTCAGAAGTCAACTAATAAGGTTAACAATTACAAAACAGGATTTGACTAATAAACACCATGATCACTCTGGTTGCAGAAGTTTTGCTCAGTATTGTGGTTTAACTCATGGGTTGAGATAAAGAGAGTTTAACAGGAAAAGCAAAAGCCACACACTGAAGCAAAGGAACCCAAAGAACTAATTCAGTGCTGTCCAAGGTCAGGAAGGTGTTCAGCCATCTTCAGGACAGGGCCCCATCACACATAATGGTGACTTTGGAAGACAAAATCCATCACTCCAAACGTCCCCTCTTCCTCCTCCTTGCCCCACTTTATATACTGAACATGATACCATATGGTCTGGAATATCCCTTTGGTCAGTTTGGGTCACCTGTCCTGGCTGTGTCTCCTCCCACCCTCCCATGCACCCCCAACTTCCTCCTCAGCATGGAAGCATGAAAAGCAGAAAAGGTCTTGGCTCTGTATAAGCCCTGCTCAGCAATAACAACAACAAAAAAATCTGTTTTCAACCCTGTATTCCACAGCACAACCTTGTACCAACCACTGTGAAGAAAATTACCAAAACCAGCACACTCAGGCAAGTCATGACCAAGCCAGTAAAATATTTCTATGAAATTCTGAACTGTGAATCTTTTCTGTTTTCTCTGAGGAGCTGGAGAGCTCTGTCTCCATCTTCATTAACTTTAAATTTTGAGGCCTGGTGAAGTGGTGTGCTTTTCTTTAATTTGATATTTGTTTAATGCCTGTTCAAACCCTCCCCCTCCCCAATGTCCTCCTCTCCCCAGTTGTCAGTCTTCCCAAGCTCCTCCCTAATCCCCCTCCTCTCCAAGTTGTCAATCCTCCCTTTCCCTGCCCCTTTCCCTAGAACATTCCCTGTCATTCCTAATCTGCTTCCAGAGAATTCCCTGCCCATTTGGCGAGGCCCAACACCCTATTGGTTATTTTGTGTTACTCCACTCCCCTGCTTCCCCTGATAGGTTTGTGCTATGTTAGTCCCACCCTACACTCCTCCCCAGCCCCACCCGCATTGGTTGCTGTTCCTACACCCCTCCTCTTGAGCTGTGCTATAAAACCTTTGTTTGCCCGCCCTGGAGGGTCTTGGGGCTTGCTGAATAAATCCATCCTGTTCACCCCCAAGTCCCGTGTCGCCTCCGTCTGTCCCCGCGCCGGCACTGGGACTGCAGAGCCCACAGGAGGAGCCGCCGGTTCTCTGCCCTCGCCGCCCAGCACGCCCCGCTCGGGTATCGCGGCCGAGGGGCTGACCACGACACAACAGCCTGGAGCTGTCACTTCTTTATTAACTGCCAGTGTATCTAGGGCAGTTCCCTTGCCATCAGGAAGATCTGTTCAGGTTTTACCCTAATACAATATATTGATGGATCTAGGTTTTCCTTTAATTAGGAAATTAACAAAATCCTTTTTTAAAAGCTTTATTCCTAGTTTAGGATGTTCTTCATATCTTTACACAGAATTATTTCTTGTATCAGGACACAGTGGGACTGCTTTCTGTCATGGTAAATGTCAACAGCTGAGCTCAAATTCAGCAAACTTCCACCTTCTAGCAATAAGAGGGGAGAAAGAACAAAGAAATCAGGAAGTAGCTGGGTTTGAATAATTTTTTGTTCCGCTACACTTGAACTAGTTTTGTTTTCTGTTGGTTATGAATCTTCATTCTGCCTCCTGAACATACACAAGAAATGAAAATATCAAAAGCTGTTTCCACCCCTGATAGTTTAATTAAGCCCTGGTGTGCTTTTTCACAGGTGTCTATGACCACTATGTTGTCTTGCAGGTCTGGTTGCTCACTGTCTGCAAAATTCCCAAATTCAGCTCCTTGTAAACCAGGTTTCTACCAGAATCATCCACAGGGTGTTTTTCCATGTGGGTTTGTCACTTTAGCACAGGCAGTGAGATTATCTACAAGTACATCTGTTTTAGGAGTATTGTCTGAATGTTGAACTTCCTTCCCACTCTTCCCTCTCTCACTGATGCCTCAGAATCTGTGGTTGAAAGGCCCAAGACCACCAAGACATTCTATATACTCACATGAAGTATTGCAAAGTGTAGGGACCATTTCCTACAATTAATTACAGGTGGGAAAATGTATGCAGATCTATCAAATGGATTAACATAGCGGCAATAATTTTCAGAAGCTTGCAGTTCCTAAGAGATAAGATATACATTAATTTTTGCTTTGATGGGAATGGAAACTTCCACCTGCAACAGAAGTATGTTTCTATTTTTCTTAAGGTACCAACTCATTTAAGACTAGACTTAGAGGTAAAAACATATTTTAGTTGTTGGTGCTCCAGTCTGCTTCAAAAAAAAAAAAAAAAAAAAAGGTGTGTAGAAAGGAGGAGGTAGATGAAGTGAGCAATCAGCTCCAAGGACAGCAATAGCTGTCCCTGAAATATTCAGATGCAAGTTTATTCACTTTGGGTCACATCTAAGCTGCAGTGGGAGTTTAATCTTTTGACTTGACATCCATATGAAACCAGACCTATGCAGTCACTTCAGGTTCAGTGGTTCAAAATCACTTTTCCACGAATACACTCCCTGAAGTTTTAGGAAACTCTGGAGACTTCTGTTCAGGCTCATTCTTAGCTTGAACACAGAGGTGGGTTCAGCCTCAATTCAATCAATTTATCCAGAGAGTCACATTAGAATCTGACAGTTAAAATTGTCCAGATTCATTAACAGAGAAAATAATGGTCAGTGATTCAAAGGAGGAGAAAGCAAAATATCTGGCTTTCCAACTGAGCTACATTAAAATCTAATAAACACTGCCAAGAAGGTATCCAGATTTCTAATCAAAATAAATCTGGAGGATTACTCTGTTCTACAATGTTTTAAAGGAAATAAGTCCCTTCAATTCCAAGTCCACATTAAAGCAGTGTTTTGTGCTGCAGCTCAGTGCCCTTTAGTCTAACAGGACACCTCCTTAGTGGCCTTCCAAGCTGCAGAACCCCTCTCAGGGACACTCCTGGCATTGGCAGAGACAGTTTCTGTGGGCTCCCTTGGAACAGGTCCAGCTGAAAGGCACGTATAATCCCCTGCCTCTTCTCCAGAGCACAATGCCTTGGGCCTCCATACAGCAGGATGTTACTTCATGTTTATATTTAATAACCTCCTCCCTTCCCGCCTCGGAGAAGGGAGGTCTTGGGACTAGCACATTCTCCGATAGCTCAGGAGGGTTGGATTTAATTTGCTTGATTCACTACAGGCTTTCTGTTTGACCTGGGGCTAATCACTTTGGACAAAGGCCACAAGGGGATTTAGGTAGAGCCCAGATCTTCGCCAGTCTTTCTTATCCAATACCTAATTTTCTGCTGGTTGGCATGTGCAAAATTGCCTCAGCCCTGATTAGAGCCAGGCAATTTTTATGGAAGAATTCTTTGTTTGCTCAAAAATGCACTTTCGTGTTGATGGAAACTATCTGCAAATTTGTACCAGATTTGACCAATTGTTTCAGCCAAAAAAAAAAAATATTGAAAATGTCAAGATGATTTGTTTGAACATTTTTAAGGAAAATATTTTTGAAGCTGTTCCATTTTGAATAAATAATCAAATATTCAATGGAGTAAAACTGGAGCCTTATTCACCCTCATTTTAGGTAAGAACTCCAGAGTCCATTTGTTGCTTATTGGCAGTGACATCTAAAGCGTGAAAAAAAGGAATAGCTTCTGGGAGACCAAACATATATAACAGTTAGTGACTCAGATTTCTCTGTGAATAAGGGAAAAAAAGTAATATTTTGTTTTGTGATCAAAGAGACAGAAGTCGTTAAAACAGACAACACCTTCTATGCAAAAGCATAAAGAGTCAGTCCATTAACTGAAAATATGGTGCTCTTACATGTCTACAAAATGATCTAGTGACATAATTTCCACTTAAAAATCCAACACAGATTTAATATCTAACTGTATTTTAGAGACAAGACTTATGGGCAGAGGCCTGATTTTGCTCCCAGCATTTTTTATTAACTATTAATTGTCCTCACTTGAACCAGTTAATGAACTGGTTGTTATGACTGTTCAGGTAATTTCAAGTCATGTTCTTTATCACTCTTATACACAGTATGGGTGCTATATGAGCTAGAAATTCCATTGTATGGACTGAAATGTGAAAAGAAGTTGTGTTTTGTGGCATCCTAGATATTTATGCAGTAAGTTGTTTTCTTTAGTGCTAATTTTGCAGAAAACTCTTCCTCATCACTCAAAGGCTGTGTATGTTCTCACAAAGGTTAAGGATAATATTGAGATTTTGACTGCAAATTTAGGCACAAGTTATTTCCCAAACCTAGATGCCTGATGGTAATTAAGATGACCAGGCTTATCTTCCTGGCTCCTAGCTTCTCTTGGGAAGGATATGGACTTTCTGTGGGAACTACACATCTGCCATCCCTACACAGAGGTGCTGCATTCCCAAGTACGTCTCAAATGCAACTGAACTGAACCCAAAAACCTTCAGGGTTTTTCTTCACTTGGATCCTGGCATTCAAAGAAAAGGTTCTTGCTAGGACTGTGTAACTTCTCAAATAGAAATAATACCCCTAAATGCTCTGGACGTCTGCAAACAATTCATGTGTTGAACAGTCTACGCTCTGTTCATCAAATTGTTTTTACTCATTGTAAAAACCAGAAGTTCATTGCTTTATTCTGGAGAGACTAAAAGGAGATAAAGGGTCACGGGGAAGGGAAAGGAGGAGGAAAACCAAATTATTGCCTTCAGTTTATCAGAAAGTTTGGGAATGATTCTTGGGCAGATGCATAGCAGTTTTTTCTCTTCTTGATGTCTAGTTCCCACACCAATATAAGTTTGGAAATTTTACCGTGCAAGATCATGTTTAGAATTTGTGTATCTCTTTAAATATATTTCTTAAACTGACACATGAGATGAAGATTTAGCCTGAAATTGAAACTTTCTATAGCTCAGTGGAAACTGATAAATTAATTATGTTAAACATAAAAAGTTTATATTATTCGATCCATGGTAATTTCATTCTTTTACATTTTTTCCATTTTCACTTTTTTTTAAATGGTTGAAGGTGTAGGATTCCTTTATGTTTAATCATGTCCCCAATTTTAGAATACATGGATGCATGTATGCACATATGTGAGTATGTGTGCAAGGGAACATGTGGGGTCTATCCTCTCTTCTAAAGCATGGTGTGCCCATTCATAGGCAGATAGAGCTCTAGAAGGTGCAGAATCTGACTTCCAGTCCCTGTCTCTGAGCGATTTATATTCAAATCTTGTCTGTTGTTTCCAGCGCATGGGTTCAATGAAGTGTGAGATGGTCTGCCTATAAAAATGTAGGAGTAAAAATATATAGTACATTTTTCCATTTGTTAATAAAGTTCAGCAGGCATCTGTGCACTGAACATATAATAGTCAGGCTGCTTATGTGCAAATGTGGTGTTTCTCAGTGACTTCTGTAAGCTCATAAACTTCATTTATCTACACTCTAAGCTATTTTCAGTGAAATCTTCATTCTGAATGAACCCGTTACAGGCTGGTTTTCTCTAGCTGACAAATTCATAATTTCTTTTCTAATTTTAAAAGCATTCAAAACTCCATAAGTTAATCACAGCTTTCTGACTTAAGATAAGGCTTGATGGATACTTTTTTTCCACCAAGTAGTAACAATTCTTCAGAATTCAGTTAACTTGCTTTGAATTCACTGAATCATTTCGTTTGTCATAACACAGTCTTTTATGACCTTTTGTGTATAAATAGAGAAAATTAATTGCTTCTGGCAACATCAAAGTGTTGTTTCAATATACATTTAATCATTAGCTTTAAATGCTCCCAAACTAACGTTCCAAGACATTGCAAAGAGGTAATAAGTTCAAAGCAATACAAAACATAAAGCAGGACTCTAGAGCGAGTTGAAAGGATTTTCTTTAAATACATAAGAGCTTTCAAACCCATTGTACAAAACTTGGAGGAATTTTGGACAGAACTAAAAGAAGAGCTTTACTCCCATATTTGAATGAATTACCAGATCTGCTAGATACTGTATGCCCTTCTGAACTCAAACAATCTGTCTCCAAGAAATAAAACGTACAAAAATAAATTTAATTGGTTCTGATATATGTCAGAATTTATGCTTGTGACATATTAATAAAGCTGATGAAGAGCTCACATGCTCAATATCAAATCTCACAAAACTCGTGAGTTCTGTACTATCATTTATAGCAAAAACTTAAAATAGGGTGTTTTCTTTTACATGTTCAGATTCCTTTTGTTTTCCTTTGCACAAAGGATTAGGTCCAATTGCTTATGAAAATACATATTTCACTAAAATGTTTTATTTTGAAGGAGTTGCTTCCCCAAACCATGTCAGCAGCCCTCAAAATATCCATGCACTTGGATCATAGGCACTCTGGTTGTCTTGGAGAAAAGCCTTTGTCCTGGGGAGAGTCACAACAAGGTGTGATGCAGTTACAAGTGATTTAATAATCATAAGAGACAACAGTGCAACAAAGGTGAGTATAAGATAGTCTCATGAACTTTGAGGTTTATTGCCTGCAACACAGACTATTTTAACCTCATCTTTCCTATGTGGGATTTGGATCATGACCATAATATTGTTCCACATTGCCTTCAGTCTTTATCCATAATTGGCAAACTGAGAGCAGCAAGATCCAGGCTGTCACTTTTTTCAGTTTCCAAAGCAAAACTGCACATGCACGAGTTCCATGCCGAAAACATTTAGTGTTGTTGCATAAAATGGAAATCTGCGAGTGCCAGCCCTGAGCTGAGCACAACTGTGCACACGCACGCGATGGGCGTTTGTCAGCGCTGCCCAGGGCGCTGCGGCACCAGCAGAGCAGGCACCAGGAGCTCAGGCAGCAGAGCTCTGAGCTTTGCTCCAACATGGCCTTGCTCGGGACAGTGAACGCTGTCTGAGCCTCACATTCCTCTAGACAGAAGGTGCCATTTTAGGCATTTATCATCCTTTCAGCAATAATCACAAAGATGTAGCTGTCTTCTAGCAAATATGGCCATCCGCAGTGTCCAGTTCTGTGGAGGTGTAAAATCGTATTCATTACTGCAGCCTAATAACCTGAAAAATGTATCTCCATAGATTTTCTTTTTAAATGTGATCACTAAGTTATCACAACTTTATTGAAATTCAAGATTTGTTCACCATCCCAAATACCTCTACATACCAGCCAGATGCAAGAAAAGGTGACAATAGCCAGGTACAGGTTTATAGACAGTATCCAGCAGTTAACAGCCTTACTTAACTCCATCCGGGGATACTGGCTGAGGCTGAACCCTGAAAACATGGGACACTGTTTCCCAGTGCAATTTCCATAAGTGCTGCTCACCTTTTGGAAGCTGAATAGCACCTGTTCTTTCACTAGGCATTGTTTGGAGGTGCAGAGGAGAAGAAACAATTTGCCTAATTTGGCTTTTAGCTCTTTTATCTTTTATGCATAATGAATACATTCCATAAACCCTCTAAAAATAGAATTCTTATTAACTAAATGGTAATCAAGAGCTAAAGAAAATTCTCTTTCCCTTGGCTTAGTTAGTTCAGTTCATACTGTTTTAAATCAAGAAATAAATCTAAAGCTAAAATGTTCTCTATATAAATCTGCAGAAGATCATCTGAGATAGACAGCACCACATATGTTTATAGTTGAGAATCTGGCAGCCAGAAGATGTAACAACTGATGGTCAAGATGTTCTGGTTCAGAGTTGGAAAGTAAATAATTCCTGGGAGGAAGGATTCTACAGTTCTGGGCAGCTGATCCGGTAATAAAATAAATAAGCAATAAAATCCACTTCCTGTTTTGAGAGTTCACATTTCATACTGGCAAAATTCTCCTATTAAATTCAATTTCATGCTTCCATAAATAAACCTGGCACCTTTTTAAACACTTTTCCATCTGTTTTACAACTAGAAGTGTATTATTTAATGCACTCTCGGGATTCACACCAATGGGAAAAGGACTACTTGTATAGAACACAACATTTTAGTTGGAGAGCGTACAGAAAAATAATCACTAACTTCCCTAAATTCTCAAACAATTGTAACAGGACTCTGATGTAATATTTTTTATCAGGCAGGAAAAGGAGACTTTTTTCTTTTGTGCATAAATGTTATTTTTATTCAACGTGAAATGTATTTTGAAGGAGAACAGAATATTTAATTTTCTGCTTATGAAGAGACATTTCTTCTAAAATAGGGAAAATAGCTCCTAAAAGTGTAAATAAACAATCGAGTTAATCCCAGAAACTCAATCAGAAGTTATCTCTTTTGAAACAAGAGATCTAATGACAATGTAAGTAATACTGTTTTATTCTTTGGGCCATTTGCATTTATAGATCCTGAATTGTTGTGCAAAAGCCCCATGATCTTTATTTCATATATGATTATATATAAATTTCAGATTATAAAATGAAAATATGAAACCATTTGCCCCAGTCATCAGCAAGCCAGAGGCAGACACATCTTGAGGCACAGACAAGGGCACTAGGTGCTTGAGTCTCCTGTTCCTCCATCTAGGATATGTTCTAAGGAGAATTTAAAGGTTTTTCCTGTTGTCCTTGATCTCAGTCTGAAATGCAGTGATGAAACAGAGTGAAACCACTTGAACTGCATGCCTCTGTTCAGTACTCACTGATTTTTCTGCTGTTTCCAGTATATAATTCAGAAGATATGTGGCTTAGCTTCTTATTTGAAAGTGTGAAAGGCAGCAATGTCAGCACTTAGGGCAGGGAACCTCTTAACCTCCCCAGCACTCCAATAAACACCAAAACACCTACTGAGCCCACAAAGCTCCCACACATAGGATTTCCACAAAAGCATTGGCAGAGACAAAGGAGAAGTCTTTAAATCATAGCAGAAATTAACACTCAGTGATAGTCCTTAGGAAAAAATCTAGGGTGTGACAAGGGAAAAACTGTCTCATCATAGTTGGATCTTTGCTTTGTGTTCTTAATACTGCCCTTTAACTAAAGCCTTTGACATACAATGGTTATCACTTTCCTTGTGACAGCAAACTAAAACCCCTGATAGAGTACTCACAACAAAAGGCAGCAGCTCCGATGGTGCCTAAAGAAGTCAGATTGACTATTGTGGAAATGATAAAGAATAATATTTTTGTGTTCCATCTGACTTTGTACCCACTGTGAAGGAAGGATACACACAGGTAAAGAGCATCCACAGCAGCATAAAGACTTACAGGTGAGAATCCTGTGTCTCCAGTGATTTGTCCAAAACCAGGAATTGGTTTGTTAGCTGCTGTTCTTTACTTTCATTCATGGAAAATTAAAATGGCTTGTCAATCCCACTTCATTACTTTATTTCTTGGGCGACCATGAGTATACATGAAAACCAAATATTCCTGTAGACTCACTCCAAATACTAGCATGAGCCAGAGAAAGCAGGCAAGGATCCTCAGCTCTAACATGTGCTGTGGATATTCTCATCAGTCAAAGGCCCTAATCCATGAGCTATAGGCTTTGAATGGCTTTGACCCCTTTTGGTCAGACATCTGTAGAGAGGCCCCTTGAAGTTTCAAATATGATGCATATCTTCAACATGCTGGATCCAGATGATGTTCTTATTTCTGCACTGTAGAGAAATTTTACCTTTTTAAGCAATAGTTGGGAAAATTATTTAATACTGAATTTCTGATTTGGCCTCCACATTGTCCTTGTTGCTGGGGCAGATTTACTAGGGGATCAAAGGAACAAGAGGGAAGAGTAGTCCTTGATTATATGTGCACTCATAAATTAACCAGTTCCAGAGAGCATTCCTGGGGTACTGGAAGTCAGTCAGTCATATATACTGTTAAATTGTTAGCAGAGTCCTTGGCATGGTTTTGACCCAGGTCAATGAGCACACTCCCAGGCAATTCCCAAGAAAGTATGGAAGTTACAGTGGGCCAGGAATCCCTCTGAAGAGTGACTTTGGATGCCACCACACTATTCTGCAGTATAAGAGAGTTCAGCAGGATGGTTATGGGCTGTTTCATGCAAGTTATTTCCATTGGCAGAGGATAACACTGGAAGTGAATTTAACAGTCACACAACCCTTAAAATTGCTGCTTTATACATGACAGTATTAGGATCAAACAACAAAAGCATTGCTTGGAATGGCTACATCCAGTTGCATCCAAAATTACTTTCAACTTCAGACCAGGAAAAAAATGTTTAACACCTCTGTCAGAAACACAGACAGGAAGAATGAATGCACTCTCAACCAATTCTACAGTGACACCAGGCTGTAAGATGTGGTCCACATGCTGGAGAAAAGGGACCTTGACTGTCTTGAGAGGTGAGTCTGTGCAAACCTCATGAAGTTAAACAAGGCCAAATACAAAGTCCTGCGCATGAGCCATGGCAAGCACAAGCACAAGTACAGGCTCATCAGAGAATATGGGAGCAGCCCTGTGGAGAAGGACTTGGGGGAATTGATGGATGAGAAGTTCAACACAACCTGACAACATGTACTTGCAACCCAGAAAGAAAACTGGATCCTGGGCTGCATCCAAAGCAGGGTGGGCAGTAGGTGGAGGCAGAAGATTCTGCCCCTCTCCTCTGCTCTGGTGAGACATCACCTGGAGTTCTGTGTCTAGCTCTGGGGCACCCAGCATAATTAGGATGTAGACCTGTTGGAGTGAGTCCAGGGGAGGCCATGAAAATCACCAGTGGGCTGGAAAACCTCTCCTGTGAGACAGGCTGGGAGACCTGTAGCTCCTCAGCCTGGAGAAGAAAAAGCTCCAGAGAGTCCTCATAGCACAAACATGATGGGCACAAACATTTTAGTTCGATCAATACCAATATGAAAAGGGTCATTTTTTTCAAATTGAGGTAAGGGTGATTTGGATTAGTGATAATGAAGAACTTTTTTACAAGGAAGCTGGTAAAACACTGCCAAGAGAAGTTCTGGATGCTCTATCCCTGCAAGTGTTGAAGGCCAGATGGGATGAGGCTCTGATCAGCCTGGTCTGCTGTAAGGTGTCCCTGCCCATGGTAGGTGCATTGGAAGTAGATGATCTCTAAGGTCCATTCCAATCCAAACCATTCTATTATGTTATGAAATAGACTTTGGGCTTTTTTTTTTAATTTCCCCTATTGCTTCTGCTATTTAGGTATTAATTTCCTAAAGTGTCAATACATGGTTATAATAGAAATACACAGAATTCAAAAGCTTTTGGCCTACTTTGTTTCAAAGAAGCAGATTTGTCCTTTCTTATTACTTAAAAGCAGCATGAAATTTTAACCCAGCATTTCCCATCAGCATTTCCTTTTTTGTTGTTTAGGGACTAACAAAAGCCGCAAAGTATTTCCTGCATTCACAGCTTGTAACCACTGCCTAGGAATGTCAAGCACATAAATCTCTTTAGCTTTTTACAAGCAGAAATTGCCTTGTCATGATCCCAATAATCAGCTCATTGATTCATACAATTTCCCTGGGTTTTGATGCAATCTAGTAAAGTGCCTTGGAGTTTCATGGACGTGTGTTTGTGTATGTGAAGGTGCACATATGTATGTGAATATGCACACAGATAAAAGGATGATATACCTCAGTAGAAGCTGCTGTGCCAGCCACCAGGCTGGCAGTCTTACAAGCAAATAGTGTGTCAGTGCATCTGGAGTAAAGCTTTGAACTTCAGTTCAGGGGTGTTTGGTTCTCTGCTCCCACTGCTCCTGTAGCAAAGTTGTTCTAGGATCTAACTGCTGTAACAGATAAGAATCTTCTGATTTCCAGATTGAGTCTGTTCAGGGGCCAATTTATAGCTTTCTATTGTTGTGCCAGCATCATCCTTTTGTTTAAATCGCTGTTATTTTTCTGTGGTATTTATCTCTGTGATGTATTTATAGAATGTAATCATATTTCTTCTTGATTTTCATTTGCCAGGCAAGACAAATTAAATAAACCCACTGTTCTCTGGCCATACTTGCTGCTCTTTTCTGCACCCATCTCTCATCAGCACAAGTTACCAGAATTGCACACAAGACTAAAAAGTAATATCTTGTTAGTACTTTGTAAAGCACCAATAACCCCTTACTCATCTCTGCATAATTTTGATAGTAATCTTGCAAAGAATTTATATTGTGAAATTCATCATCATATCACCAATTTCCAGCTGACTAGGCCTCCATATCTCCCTGCAAACAGACACATCCAAGTGCAATTTTTATCTTGTTGAAGCCCAGCCCAATCACACAATACTCAATATCACCCATTTCCTCCACATTCACCACCTTCTAATTCCATACCTCTTACAGGCTTCAGGGAAGATCTTTTGTATCAATACCAAAACAGCAAAGTCATTTCCTCCCAGTCTGGATTTCCCCTAATGCCATTGGCTTTAATGGTCTTTCTGGCCAAATCCTAATCAGTTTTGCAGTTCCATTGCTGAACCCATCTTCTCTGGCCTTGCTGGTAATCTCTCAGTGGCCACCACATTAAAAGTTTTCATCAATGTCCAGAAAGTTTATATTTGCCTCATTTCCTCCGTCTGGAAATTATTTTTTTTTTTAAAGAAAAATGGATTCTTAGTTTATCATTATCTGCATTAGATAAACTCTTTCAGTAACTGACCTCCATGCCTTTAATAATTCTTTTATTCCAATCTTTTTAAAAAGACATCAGATTGCTGAACTAAAATTTGGGTGACCTCTAGTTCAGACCATTTTCTTATTCCAACTTCTTTACTGTGTGTGATGTGTCTCCAAATATAAGGCACCAAACGGGTTTTATGTGTTTACTAAAAATAGCTGCTGCAGCACTTGAAGTTTTGTTTGCCAGTTTCCTCTTGGGATTGTACTTATTTTCCACTTTTTACCTTCTGGAATACATTAGACATCTCAAATTGTGTTTCTACCTTGATTCTGCTGGTTTTCTGCTGTGTCTTTGTTTTTTTCCCATGTCCAAAATCTTTGCTTATTTCCTTGAAAGCTGAGCTAAAGCATAATTCAGTTTTCAGCCTATACTTGATTTAGTCTTCATTTTTTACTCCATCATCACTACATTCTGGCCCTACTTATTTTTCCACTCTTATTCTTTTTATTCACATGGCTGAAGAATCTTCTGCTATGTGCTTTAATAGTCTTTGAAAGGTCCAGCTCAGCTTGACTCTGTTATTCTCACTTTATCTACACATTTTTTGGCCTCTAAGGCAGTTTTCTTTGTTGATTAGTCTTTTTTCCCCTAATCAGTGTAGGCACTCTGCTTATTTCTAGTAGTCTTTTTTTTTTTTTTTTTTTTTAATCTGGTCAGATCTGAAATCACTTCCTGCAAGTTTCCTTTTCATTTTTTCTCTCTGAGACAGAGACTTGTGATAAGTTTTGCACCCTTGACTTCAAGTCTTCTTTTACATTCAATATCAAATTCAAGTCCAGTGGAATTAACTGTCTAGTTTCCACTGTTTATCAAAATTTGCCCTTTGGAAATTAATGTTAATCTTTATTAAATGAATTTTCATTTAATTTCAGTTCATTACTTCATGGTACCTCAGGTTCAGTGTCATTCTCATTTCGGAGTTCTTTGATGCTTATCAACATCAAAACCAGTGTTTAGATGGTTAAGAGGAAGGCTAAGGATGGAAGATATTTGGCCCTACTATTTCTTCTCTATTTTTGACCTAAGCCTGACACTATTTGGTCACTGGTATATTTATGCTATTTATTTTATGCTTGTAGTGACTGCTATGATCTGGTCTTTGTGTCTCAGACCCTACAGGCACAATTTGACATTATCAATTTTTGCCAAACTCTCTCTGCCTTCAGAATATGCTGGACACATCCAAACTCTTCGTGGGTCACTCCTGAATCCATGCAAATTCCTAAACTGAGGAATTATCCTATCCTGCTGATTATTTCTGGCCAGCATCATGCTGGGCTGCAGTTTAAGACATTCTAATTGGCTGGTACACCAAATTAGGGGTACAGTGAGCCCATGTCCATACCTGAGCATTGCTTACATTACAAGGTAGCTTGTTTTTTTGATCATCCCAGCACTCACAGATAATGAGTGGGAAGTGGGAGGAAAGTTTCAGCTCCCCAGTTTGCCTATCAGAAAGGCAGCACAAATCTGAGTTTCCACTTCCAAGTTTGCCAGACTTTTCATTGAGCAATGAGGCAGTGCCCTTGGAAAGATCCAAATGCTGCTGCTGCAGGAAGAGGATCAGGCTCTCTGATATGTTATGGCAAGGCTTACCTCAACAATGGGATCCAGACTCCTTACCTTTGATGTTGGACAGACACCACATGGAGAAGGAGACAACCACTTTACCTGTGGGTTTAGCAGAAATTTGGTGCAAATAGAATTTCAGTTCCTTGACGGAGATATTTAGAAATAAAAGCATTGGGTTCTTGCCAGGTAATTTGCCTCCAATTAATCTGGCGTTATTCCACAATGCAAAATGGAAACTTCTCAATCAGCTTAGGCAAATGGTTATCTACCTTGAAATGAGAAGGATATCTAAAAAAAACCAGGTATTTTTGCTTAATTAAAAAAAAAATCTAAATCTTCAGAGTAAACTCAGGGGAAAATGTTGCAGTAATGCTTTGTGTTCTGTCTGAATAATATAGTTGTATTTTCCAGAGAGCCTCAATATGTTTAAATTTCAGCTTGTTCAGTTGTTTGAAAGTTACTTTTCCTTGAATGCAAGGATGTAGATTTTGACATAGTACATCATGCTAAGAGGGAAACTATGCTCAACAGTCTCTGAGAAGCCATGAGCAACAAATAGAAAATTCTGAAAGATGTACCGCTTATGAACAATGGATAAGCTTTTAGGTTTTTTATGAAAACTAGACAAGTTTCTATAAACCATTTCATTTCATGAATAACATATTAACTTTACAGAAATAAAGATAACTTCCTGAGATGGAATCTCAACAAAATAAAAAGACAAAGCTTACCAGATTTTTCAGTCATAGTTTACAATTCTGAGAGATTTCCTTATACATTTTGAACTGTTCCACATTTATGAGATCATATATTCCTTAAAAGTGGAAAAAATACAGTTTTGAGATTAAAAATGTCTAAAATATGTACCAAGACATGAGGTTGATATGAGAGGAAAGAAATTCTATTTTGCATGTATACCCTCCTGCTGCAATATCAATAGTAAACATCCCTAACATATTGGGTAAAGAGTACTCATCATCTAGTTAAGGGACATAAAAAGTAGTTAATCAATCAGAAGGAAACAACTCTTTGTCTAAAATGTTAACATGCTTGTGAGAGGGACAGGACTGATATGTTCTAAAGTTCTCTTATTGAAAGAATAATTGAACTGTTTTTACAAACATGATCTTAAGAATTATATATATGCAATTTTCATTTTCTCCTATTTCCTTCCAGTAGCAATATTATCTCTACCAATGCAGCTCAGATCTGAGTGAGAATTCCTTTAGATCAGCTGTGTTTTATGAATTAACGGAGATGCCTTCTTCAGCAAGAGGAAGCAGACACCAGCTTCAATCTACCAGATTGTTCCAGATTCTGAAGAACTAAACATTCTTCTTTTTGTGGAGTTTCACAATCATGCTTCAAATATGATTCTCTGGCTAAAAGTTCCCATACAGAATCAGAAACCTGCAGTAATTTATAAAACATTGTTGTGCAATACTAGATGCAATGGCAATGTGGTACTTGCAATAGATTGCATAGTGTAACAGGAACTGCTTTACAATGGTCTGGAGAGAGAAACTGTTTGTAGACACCAAAAGCCTGAAAATCAAAAAGACACAGAAGATTTTGTCAGCATGACTGATCTGGGAACAGTAATGTAGGTTAGATTTTTCTGTGCTTGCTTTGCATTTGGTCTTAAACTGCTATGCAGTTATCACTGTCTAAGCTCCAGGACTAGATGTGGATGCTATAAGTGACCATACTTATGACCATCTGCAGAAAACACTGTAATATTTCCCAAAATTAATTCCTGTTTCTGTCCTAGTAAGTGCAGTTACCTAGAGTACTGAAAAAAGTCAGTTTAAAGAGTTCCTTTGATGAAGGATCTATACAGTTTCTAAATATCCAGAAAATTACCTGGAAATATAATAGAACAAATGTACCTATTAGTCACCTTAGTCTGAACCTACATGTTTGTCCTTCTGCTTTTCCTTGAAGATAATGCAATTACAAAGGCACAGGAAAAATCAACATATTCAGACTAATCAGGACCTGATCTTCTCAAAAGTACCCTTCCTCTCTTTTATTTTTCTTATGCTGTGCAAAGCATCCACCTTCTGAAGGATGCCAAAGGTGATACAGACTTTAAAAAATTAATTGCCTTGTTAATATACATTCAGATTGGCAAAAAAAAAATTACTGGAAATTTACTTAAATGTTCACAACCAGTGTAGATCCCGGACCCCTTCCCACACCAGACAACATGGGACCCCTATGTCTGATGTAAGCATCACCTTTACATCAGACATCTAAATTCTGAAATGTTTTTGAAAGAAATAGAATGGAAAAGAGATACACAAGAAGTATTGATGATTTAAAATATTTCCATAAATTTATTTTCTGAGACATCAAACATGCAAATAATCTTCCCTTTGAACTGAATCATTTTTAAGGACCAAAAGTACAGCTGCTTTTCTAATGTAAAGGAATCTAAAATTGCCTTTCAGTTAGTGTTTGCAAGCAAATATCCCCTATTAAATTCTCAGGTACATCTGTGGATTTTTTATTAACAGAAGAAAGTACTGTCCAAGACTCACATTCTTTCTCAAACAGCTCAAGTAAACAGCAAACTCTGCTTTGACAGCCACCAGAAAGTGAGCATGATCTGAAAGGAGGGTGTATAATGTCTCCTCTGAGACAATAAGGCACAAAACCTTGAATTCTCATCAGACATCTGATGAATTTTAAGAGCTTTCTTACTTGTAGGACATGTGTCTTTTCTGGCTGGTATTCTCAGCAGGAATGGTACATGTTGCTTCTGGGAATGGCACCGCAGCTGCCCTTGCTTAATAATTTCCTACTTCTGTTGAAATGAGTTTGCTTTTGTTCATGTTTAATAGAACTTGTTTTTCCCCTCTTCCTCTTGAGTTCTTTTTCTTCTGTTATGTTTTTCTAACTTGTCTCCAGATCTTGCTTGTCTGGTCTCATATCTTTCAGCCCTCATTTCTCTCATTTAATAATTTCTCTGCAGTTGCAGTTGCTCTGCAGTTTAGCTTTTCTCTCTACATCATTCATTATATCAAATCCTCATCTTCATTTCTGATAACCTTGATATTTCAATCATCTGCTTCCTTCAGTTTCCCCAGCTGTTCTAACAATGCCACCTATAATGTTTCCTAATGCTGCTCATTGTCGTACTTAGGACCTCATTTTTCTAACAGCCTGGAAATCTTATGTTTTCTATTTGTCTCTGATCTGAGTGTTATTTAACTTGTCACTGCAACAAGAGTAAGACTTTTGTCTACAAAAGTTGCTTGGCTTTAGATAATCTTGTTTGATGTTTTTCAATTACAAGCATTTTAATGGTTAGTGCTGTGATAGCACTGATTTGATGATTGGCACAACATAGAGCTTTCTAAATTAAAAGGAGCTGTACAAATAAACTTAGCCTTTTCACTTCTACCTCAAAACTACATATATCTTTCATATTATGCTATCTAGTTCCTATTTATTAACGCTGATGAATTGAATGGGCACACTGACTTTTAAAATATTATACTAATGCAATTTAATTTCATTTTACAAGAGCTTTAAATGTATCATGATATGGTTTGATTCATGATTTTTAGCTTGTTGTCTTTATATTCAAAGAGAACATTGCCAGTAGAGATTCTCCCTTACTTGTGGTCAATACATACAAGGTTTTATTTTCACAACTTCTTCTTTTATCACCAATGCTTTATTTTTTTAACAAAACTTAGTTTTCTAAACTGTGAAGTTGTTTTCTCATTGGTATTACTATAATTTACATGCTTCTTATATGGTACTGGAATTTCTCTAAGCAGGAGAATCAGACTATGAATCAGAAGAGGCAGCTAGCTGTGGTGTTTTCATATTTTCTAATAATCATGTGGCAGTGCTAAAAGAGGAAGCAATAGCACCATGTTCTGGAACTGAGACCCACAGCTGTCATTGACAGTGGCACCATGATGAGTCAATTTGATCTTTAGCAATAGAGCACAGATCAAGGCACTACATGGTTGTGACACAAAGGAATCTTTGTCAACAAACTAGTTGAACATTATGGGGCAGTGTGAAAATACATATGCATATACATACACATACACATACACATACATATATACTAATTTCTTGGGTTTGATATCTCTTCTTACCAGGTTATAATTTGTCATGGGAATGACAGGAAAAAAAAAAGAGGGGGAGAGAGAATGATGAGAGTGGCGAGACCCTAGCACAGGTTGCCCAGACAAGCAGTGGATGCCCTGTCCCTGAAGTGTTCTAGGTCAGGTTGGATGGGGCTCTGATCAACCAGCTCTAGTGGAAGGTGTACTGGCCATGGCAGACGGGTTTGAAGTAGATGAACTTTGTTTCAACCCAGACCATTGCATTATGCTGTTAAAAAACCAAACAAAAACCCAAAGAATACAAACAAGCAAGCAAAACACAACCAAAAGCAGCACCAAACAAAACCTCAGCTATTTGTTAAGCTAGTCAAAATGAAGCTCTAGTTTGAAAGAAACATGAGCTATTTTGTGGTCATACTATTAAAGCAAAAAGCTCTAAGAAATTTGAAATAGTATTATACTGCAGAAGACTCTTGGCAACCTCAGGTCTAGGTATTGCTAACTGTGTAACCTGTAATATACCATTCTGGCAGGGGCACAGACTGAGTGTATATAAAAAGGTTAAAATTATATTAAAAATAGCACAAAGAACTGGAGAAAAATATGGCTGACAGACGATACTTAACGTGTACAAAAGGTTTCCACAGAGACATATGTCATGAGCTATTCATATTGAAACAGCAAATGCAAATGCAACTAGCCTTCTAATTATTTTAGCATTAGAATTGGTTTTATGCTAGCCAAGCAAAAGGATCCTGTAATGGTACAGGGTAGGATAATAAAAGAAGAATGTTTAACCTTCCCTCCAAAGTCATTTAGCCAGATCCTCTCCTAGCAAAAGTCAATTGGCTCCAGAAAGGCTGCACCAGAGAAAAATTCATTCCAGGATATTTTTTGCAATGTGAAATTCAGCTCATCCATTTTTCTGTGTTTTCATTTAATCTGAAAAGTAATGACACATAGCAGACTTTCCTTCTGCTGAGGAGAGACTCACCAGTGCTCACAGCTGGCTCCTGGCTTGCCAGGGACTATCAGATAGAAAATTCAGGTTTATCCACCTGCTGCTGCCTCAGTCCTGGCAGAAGCCTCTGGTTTTGTTCTCCACCAGCATCCTGGCCTGCTGTGTGTGAGGCTCCCTGGTAACCTGGGCCATTACCAGCACTGTGAAACACAGCAACCTCTGTGAGATCACTTGTGTTCCTGTGCTGATTGCATTGTTTTCTTTTGCTATTAAATGACAGCAAAAATCCAGTTTTTTAATATTTCACAACTTCTGTAATTTCAGCACTACTCGTACTCCCTCACAAGTCTGGCAGACAACAAGTTCATAATAAATACTGCTATAAACAGCCAGGGATGGGAACTATCTGGGTGTGGGATATAAGGTACCCAGATGCTGCCTAAAGAAATTGCAAATTTTTACAAAACAAATCAGACTGGGGAGGAGCCATACACACACACACAAACTCACATGACAATACACACAATACTTTAAAAAACCTGTATCTGAGAGATCTTTATATGTCTTCTATATATGACAAAAGGACTTGAGTGGCAAATAGCTGCAGGTTTTATAAATAAAACCTTTCATCTTTTCTAAGATTCAGAACTACGTAGAATTTTACCATTTTAAAAACTGTCCTATCAGAGATACCTGGAAATTCTGTATTTTGAATAGGGATTTTCCATTGTGTATTTTTCTCTGAATTTTCATTTGTGTAGAAGGATTCTGAAAAAGTAGTTTCTTCCTTCTCAGTTTTGGAACAGTTCTTTGACTTTTAAATTGTCTGCAAGAAACATGAGTGTCTAGGAAAATATATATGTTATTTTTGAAGTTTTGGCATGAGGAAAGAGTATAATTTATAATTCATTCGTATTTGCATGGTGATAGGATACCAGTCACTAAAAATCTAAGGAAACATCAACCTTCTTCAAAGTTAATCAGCATTAAATAGGAACACAAATTATTCTGCTTCTTCTGCCTCTTTTTTTTTTAATGTGGCTATTTTCAGAATATGTTATTAATTCATACAAATTAATTTAAAGGAAGATTTTTTAAATATAATTGCCCGTTTATATTCTTATTGCAGATAATTTGCAAAGGTCCATATGCATTTTCAGTGAAACTATAAGAGTATTCAAGTTGTTTGAGACTTCATGCATATATTGTTTTGGGATAGTTCCAACACTTTTGGAAGAGTTTAGTGAATAAATAGAGAAAATGCATGCCCAGAATCCCAGACCAACAAGCAGCAAATGCTCAGATTTTCTAAATTTCCTAAATTATATATGCCCTTATTTCACATTTCTACAGTTCAAGTCTTCCAGAGTCTCCAAACACCCTCATATGAAAGTTCTGCTGCTACATAAACATTATTTAAAGTTTTACAGTGTTTAAACTATAAATATTTCCACCAGATGTCAGCAATGCACTCTCTAAACTCCAGCTGTCAGAGGCCTTAAGCTTTCCCAGCGTTACAGAAATCATGTAACACACTGTCCTGTATTTAAGCAACCAGAGAAAAACAAAATGACCATGATTGCTTCTGAAGAGACTCATGGCATTACTAAGCTTGTCCAGCTAATAATGTGGTTCTTTACTTAGTTTCTTCTGGGAGGGAAGTTTTATAGCATATTGGACCACTAGCATATTCATTGTTTTTTTCTCCCAGTCTCTGTAAAAACCAACTTTCTTATTCTTATTACCTCTATGAATGTTTTCTTTTATTAGACTATCAATAATAATGCACTTGGGTTTATTTTTCTTTTTTTTTTTGTGAGACTATAGAGGAAGAAGAAATAATGAATCTATTTTGGACCCTAATGCTGCAATAATTTTAGGGCAAACCAGAAGTACACTACACCATGGGGAATGGTAAAAGCACTGGGGTCAGTAGAAGTTGTTGTCTTCGTGGCTGCTTCTTCTCCTGGAGTTCAGGCATCCAGCTGCAACATCCAAACCAAACAGAGAACACTGTCAGGCTCTGGTTTGGTTTCACAGGGATAACTTTGCTGTTACTTATTAACTTAAGCCTCTTAAGTTCACTTAGATAAAACAACAAAAAGCTGCAGAATGACCTCTAGTGAGGCAGTATCACA
The DNA here is from genome assembly GCA_003676055.1 of Chloebia gouldiae. NCBI lineage: Eukaryota > Metazoa > Chordata > Aves > Passeriformes > Passeridae > Chloebia > Chloebia gouldiae. Next base: position 7,204,567 of record QUSF01000002.1, on the reverse strand, counting down.
TGTGTTGTGCCAAAGAAGACATGATGGTTTTTACACTATAATGTCCCTGGCAATAATCTCACAGGTTTCAGAACACTGCTTTTTGTTTTCCAATGGTTTCTAGAAATTGTTTCACAAATTCCTTTGGAATAGCATTGATCTGTCAGAAGCAGACTTTCACATTTGGCCAAAATCTCATAGAAAAGATTCCTTATGTCAGGAATAACATTTCCGTTAAAAACCACAAAAAAGAAAGCCCTACTTCTGAGTGAGAAGGGAAGCCTGGGAATTCATTTAGTTCATGATTAGCCTGACTCACACTGGATTTTTAACAGTCTAAGGGAGTCTCCTGACTGCTGAACTAGAGATTAAGATCTGGAACCATAAAACCATTTAAGCATCAAGCTGCATAAGAATGCAATACCAGATTATCTTTGTATGTTGAGCTTTAAGAGGCTTTCTCTGTATCAATGAATAATAAATATACAAAGTGAAGCAGCTATACCAGGGGAAATATATAAAGGAAATAAGACATAGAGTTAGAGCTCATCCCCAGCAAGTGGAGGGTGTAGGTGAATACTAATCTCCAGATCACCAGGTTAATAGGAGTGGTTTTGTTCTCTTTTTTTAGTAAAACCTCAAAAGCTGTTGTGTTTGTGCCAATGTACAACTGAAAAAAATGTTGGAGGTTATGGGAAAACTGATTCTTGCCCAGTTCTAATTATAGGTCTGTCTGGTAGCACTCCATGTTAGTCAGGTTGTTTGATATGTGTCATTATAAAATACAGTTTCAGCTGCTTATAACTATGCCAGAACATTAACCATTTGGACTGAAATATTCCATGACTTCGCCTGCCTCAGGCTGATATTTTGGCAACTGCCAATCAAATCATTCAGTGAGTTGAAGGAAAAACCTAAAAAATGTGGGGCTTTTAATGTTAGTAACTTCTGCTCCCTGCTTTGTTTAAGCAGCCTCTGTGCTCTGTATGTGGGAGGTCAGAACCAGTAGAAGTTCATGTGCATCTGTGCTTCTGTGCAGAACATGCTGAGATTTGATCAAGCCATATTTTCATGGATTTTGAGCTCTTGAAAAAAAAGATCAACAACAAAAAGATTAACAGCTCCCCTGATTTCCGAAACAGCTCCATGATCACTGCACTTTCCAATCACACTTGAACATTTCAACTTTACTGAAAGGAGGCAGCCCTACAGACCACCATTTAGAAATATATTGAAATATGTCAATGGAAAGGGCTTCCCCACTTAGCTTCCTTGCCTAGGAAGGAACACAAAATGGAATTTCACCTTTCCCTATCACCTCACATCCTTGTGTCTGCTTCCAGATGGGGCACCAACCTCCAAAATTATCAAAGTCATGTTGAATCCATCAAAGGCAATTAGGAAGAGAGAGACATTGGATTGTGAATCATAAGATAAAAAACAGAATGAGGTGGTTGCAGGGGATTATGAAAACTTGATACTGGAGAAACTGGGATGAGTTGGTGGGAAATATGGCTGGAATTGACTCAGAAAAAAGACTGAAACATAATGAAGGAATTGAAAAGAGCCAGGCAGATGGTAGGGGAAAATCAAAGATTAAGGGAGGGTGTAAGACAACAGAGGAGGTTGCAGACTAGAAAAACAGCAGGCTGAGTTTTAGCCTGTAAAGAGATTACTTTAGGAGAAACCTGGGTTTTGCTGGTCAAGAAACAGAGGGGAAATCAGTGATTTGGTTAGATAGATTCACTGAACAAAAGGTTTTTTGTCCTGGTCTTGTCTGAACTGATTTTGGAGGAAGAGATGACACACATGCAGCATTCATCCTATAATGGTGTAAAGGCAGCATCAGAGAAGCAGTCTGGGTGCCACAGCTCAATTCCCAGAATTTCACAGTGTTTAAATTTTTTTTAAAAATTGAGGAGTAGTTACTGATCATCTGTGAATTATTTTCCTTGTCATCACTGCAACTGAGAGCAGAGAAATGGGGAAATTTAGTTGTAGAAGAAAATACTCCTGTGCTTGAACAAGGCCATTTTGTGTAACAAGTCATTCCATTCACTACAGAGCTTCCAATGCCACAAAGAATGGAGACACTGCAGCAAAAAATATCTTTATTAGCTACACAAGACTTGTCTGTGGTGAGAGCAGCCCTGAAACTGAATGAAGGAACTTTGTGGGGAAAAAGTACCATTGGCTGTGTCATTAAAGACCTTCCCCTGATGTGAACAAACACAACTGAGAGCAGGTTGGGAAAACAGTCTGAATTTGGTCTTTCACTAATTTTTGAACAGAGTTTTCTGTTACTTGTTTGTGTTTAATACACATTAGTGGAGATAGATTTATTCAAGTTCTTAAAAACAAACTGTATAAATTTAAGCTACTGCATCCAAGCCCGAACCTTGACTCAGTTTTTGTTTTCTCCCTGCTCAGTCAAATCTCCGTCTAACTTTAGTAGGATTAGGCTGGGTAAGGATTTAGCAAAACTCATCAACAATTTCATGATTTGGCTCAGAGCTCAGTGAAAAATGAACTCTTTAAAAGGACTGTCATGGAACTTACATAAATTTACCAAGTCAAAGTACGGAATATTAAGTGATTCATGGCAGTGTGGTTTTTATTAGAGCTCCTCTGAAACACAGCGGGCTTGCTTAGCAAGGGTTCATGCAAACATTTTCTTTGGTTTCAAGCTGCAAAGGTTCACACGCTCCAAGTTTCACTTTAGGTTTCGGGTTTGAGTCTTGGAAATGCCCTACTTTCACTTAATTTTTGTATCCAAACCATAGTAAAATAAATCTGGCATGAATGTGAAACAAATTCAGGCTGGCAAAAGTCCACCCAAAGTTGTGAATGCTTGTTTAGATATTTGGTGTGCTAAATGGCATTTTGTTGTTCTTGACTGTACCACTGACATCATGTTGATATTCACCTTCCTTCTATTACCCCCTAGATTTCACAGCACCTTTGTGAAACTGCATAACTGTATGAAATGAATGTCAAAGCCACGAGGAAGCTACAGGGATACTATGACATTTGAAGGTCTGCACTAGCAACAGGTTTCAAAAGAAGCATTTTAAGACTTTCTTCAATTGTTGAGAAACTCCTGTCATAAACAATCTTAAACAATTTTACCTCCTGTCATAAACAATAAAATGTTATTATAGTGCATTATCTAAACTGTCCCTTTTCTTACCACACCCTTGCTATGTTAGTGTTCTCCCCAAGCATCTATGAATTGATCTTAATGACCACCCCTGAGCTCCCAGGTAAAACATCTTTTTGCTGCATCTGTGCCAGGTACCTCATCTGTAAAGACCATCACTTACTAAGATGCTCAGTGCTGTTTCTTCCCATCCTTTTTTACTCCATTACATCCATTATCTTGTTTCTACATCAGTCTCTAGAAGTTCACACTGTCTTATTTTTGTGGCTGTTCCATTATATAAATAGTTATTAAGGTTCTTCTTTTCCCATATTTTTTCTGTGAATTAAATATTTCACCTCCCTGCTCCTACTGTTTTCCTGGTTTCTCAAATATGCTTTTCAACCTGATCTTGCTGAATGCAAGCATCCTGCTGTGCTTTCACCTCTCCACCTCTCCAGGAAAGCCAGGGAAAATTAAACAGGCATGGGAATGGTTCTGATTTGATTGGAAAGATTTTTTAAACTGTTATAGACACAGTGAAGACATTCATTGACATTTGCTGGAAGAAGGATAGTACCAATATGACTTGAAGAATAAAGACATGTAACAAGTATTTTCCAATACTTGTTATTGGAAATTATTTCAATCTTGAGGTACAAGTCAGTGCCTATTAAATCTGAAGCTAATTTATTAGATCAGCAGAAGTAAGAGGTACAGAAAAAAGTTTAGGTAGTAAAATTCTTTAGAGACATTGATTAGGATGAAATCCATTTTACCAGCTTAGATGCCAATTTTTCCTTCCTTACTCTCATGACAGAGAAGAGGGTAATGATCACAGTTATCTTCCTGTCTGTTTTCAGCCTCCCTCTCCTGACTTTTCTGACAGGGCTCAAACCACCACTACCAGCCCTTCACCAATGCAACAACGTTTTCAATTGCCCTGTGAGCTCTGAGGTGATCTAGTCTTTGTAGACACCTTTTATTCTGAAATATAGAGTGGCTTTTTATCTCTTGTCACTAAAGAAAATAAGAAAAGAAAAAAAAAAGAAAAAAAAATAAATAAGAAAAGCAGAGTCCCTTGCCATCTCTCACTGAAAATAGAGCCAGGGGCTTGATATATTTGTCCCATGCTTGGTCCAATGCAACCCAAATGTGTTTGGCCATCCCGCTGCCATTGCAGAAGGGTTTCTCTTAGGCCTAAGGTCATAATAGCCAGATCCATAGTAACATCTTCACCATCTCTGAGGACATGTATTCAAATATCTTAAGGGTCAGTGTCAAGAGGATGGGGCCTGACCCTCTTCAGTGGTACCAGGGAACAGGATAAAGGAAATGGGCAGAACTGAAACACAGGAAGTTTTCTCTGAATATAAGGATTTTTAATTTTTTTTTTTTTTTTTTACTTTGGGAGTGGCAAAACACTGGAACAGGCTCTGGCCCAGAGAGATTGTGGAGTGTCCTTCTCTGGAGATATTCAGAACCCAACAGGACACAGACCTATGCAATCTGCTCCAGGCAAACCTGCTTGAAGAGGGGGGTTGGACTAGATGATCTCCAGAGTTCCTTTGCAAACCCATCCACTCTGTGATACTGTGATATAAACCAGCAGCAGACACTTGAACTCAAGTAACTTCCAACCTGCAGTTATGTATAGGCTCTTTTTTCTTGTCTTTTGAAAGTAGTTGCTACTTTGAATAGGCAAGAACAATTAAGTGGAGATGCTTGTCACACTTGGTATAACAGGAATATTAATGGATAAGATTTGAAGTCTGCAATATGTATTGTTAATGGGGAAAATGATATTATGAGAAGGACTCTAGGACTAATGAACTCACAGAACAGTGGCACAAATAACTGATATTCATACAGTACATGTAAAATAAATGTTTCAAACCTAATAAATGGTTGGTAGCCAAGTTTGATTTCAGGTAAGTGAAATAATTCAAGTGTTTAAGATAAGGCCTGATTGAGTAAAACGATTTAGATACAGACTCAAAATAGTCTACACAACATTGCAGTGACTAAGGAACACTGGAGAGAGGGATTTGTCTAAAATACTACCTCTTCTCGTAACAGCATTGGTCATAACGCTTTTGTAAAAGTCTGTCTAGGCCTGCCTCGTTCTTTGGATATGGCTAAGTATAGCTGATAGAAACCAACTCTTAGCAAAAAAACACATTTTGGAGGAGAGAGACCTGGTGTGAAAGTTTTCACATGCTTTCTCTTTACATGGGAATAAATTAAAAGTAGGGTGAAGATATAGGACCAGTCCATTCATTTTTTATGGTTGAAAACACCAAGCTCTGCAGAAACCAGAGATGTTGCAGGAATGATCCTGACTATGAGGTTTTTTTTTCTGTAATAGAAGAGCCATAGACTCCACTTCCAAAGAATATGGGCTAAAAGGAAAATACTTATAATATAATATATCAATAACCCAACCTTCAAAGGAACAGCCACCTATCTCTATGTTACAAAATCAAGTTGTCCTTTACGTGTTTTCTATTTGCCTTAAGAATCCTTTGAGTTATTTAGTATGTGCTGGTACAGCTTCTGAAAAGAAAGGCAAAGGGCACCTCAGAATCTGCTATAGATTGGTAGTTAGGGCAATTGTGATTAAGATGTATGTTTGAGCCCAGGAGATCTGAGAAGAACATTACATCTTGTTTTTCTGCTTCTTTTGTGCCACAGCTAACCCTGAGGTAGGATACCAAACCTGGATCATCTTCTCAGTTTTTGTGTTGCTATGCTGTGCCTTGCATCTGGTGTTGTAATTTTTTTTTTTTTGGCTGTTAAGGGTTCTTGCCCTAATCTTTGAATTCCAAGTAGCTTCAAGTAGGAGGTAAGTGCCTTACTCATCTCAGTCAAGACAGTAACTGAGTATGCCAGTAGTAGAAATACATGTTCCTGAGTAACTGGAGAAAGAAAGATCTCTATCAGCCTACACCAGTACGTGGATTTTTTTTGTATCAGTCATACTCTCTTATTCAGGTTTCTAAATCCCATCTAAACTGCTCTCTAAATTCCTATATTCCCTTGTTCACCAAGTCCAAGTTACAAGTCCCATGGTATCAGAACTTTTCATAATCTCAAATGTTTCACATTGCTGGGAAGCTGAGGACCACTATATTCTGAGTTTAACAGATGGGAGATTAAGACAGAGACCTTCAACAAAATTATGCAAAGTGCCTATGATAGTGCAAGCAATTAACCTTCTCAGCCATCCTTCAAAAAAAAAAAACTTGCTTTATCCTAATGTGAGTAGGTAAGTATTCTAGGAGAAAAAAAATTCTTATACAATAGAAGAGCATGAGAAAGGAGAATGGGTGAAAGGGCATTATTTGATTAAATGAATGGGCAGGATAGCTGATACAGGATACCTGCCCAGGAACCTAAGGCTGGCCTGTGTTCTCTGTCCTTTGCCTTCAGGAGGCTTCAGCTCAACATGCAAATTGGCTCCAGGGTTGAAAAAAACAAACACTAGTGCCAGTTTTTGTTCAAGGTAATGCATTCCATCTGCTTCATAAGAAATGAAACAATTTTCTGGACCACTCCAGGTACACAATCATATAGTATATAGTAATAAATCACTCCTAAAGAAAGCAATAAATGTAGCTGAGAGCTCAAACTTTTACAGAAACCCACCATATTGTTTCACTACAGATTAGAGGGTTGCTGTCATAGTTTAGCAATCTGGTTGAAAAGCACCACTGCCTGGATTAGCCCCAGCCACCTGAGAAATGTGTGTGGTCACTCTGGCTCCATAGATTATCAGTAAAATAAACCCTTAATCCCCAGGTTCAAAGCATGAATGAACTGCTTCCAGGAGACACCCATCAAGGTCCATTGATTAGATGTAGCACTTAGGATGGCAATGATTTAAACTTGGGTGCACTGGGAAGCTGCCTGAATCTGGATTGAATCTGTTACCTCTAATGGCAGTGCTGCAGGGCTGCATGCCAGCAGTCTCCTTGGTCATTCCCTTGCAACTCCCTGCACCTCTGGCACTCTCCCATTTACTAATAGATGAAGTGGAGCAAGGGCAAAATAACAAACAAGCAACAAAAAGAAAAACCTTCAATTTCCCAATGGGTGTATTCATACATCAGTTGAACATTCAGTTCTGAAATTAATATGGACTTGGGAATCTTTGTACACACTGTAATGTTGGAACTGGCTCCACAATTGACCAACCATCTCCTCATCAAAAGTTTTGTTCTCAAACTATAACATTCCACTTATCTTGGTTCTTTTTATTTTTTTCTGAATTTGAACAGGCTTAAGAGAATAAGACAAAAAACTGAAACAATTTTTAAGTCATTTCCTTCTGAGCATCTCTTCCCAGGTCCATGTGCAGATGAGCTATGAGAACAGATAGTTCCTTTCACTTCTGAGCTAACTGGTATAACCACCTACAGATGCTGCCCCAAGATATCTGCTTTAATGACTTCTCTCAAAAGTTGAAAGAGTAAAATCCCAGCTGTATGTAAGGGTCATGAAGGGGGAGACACCAGCAGGTCTGTTCTCCATCAGAGAGACTTTCTAAAATGAAGACTCAAATGCTAGATGTGGACCTGATTTATTCACCCCTAACTCCTTCTTTCCCACAACTGGGTGAAGTGGTCAGCTTACTTGGTGCACGCACAGTCAGAAATGCAGTCTTCCTATCTGCACATCACCACCTTTGCAGATGATATAAAAAATTTGCACTGGTTATTCTAGCACAATAATGCAAGTAATTAATCTCAGCTACCCTGTGTCAAATAGGTGAGAACATCCTCCATTTGTACTGAAGTGCTATTCAATTATTGGAGACAAAAGTAGACCCTTCTTATTCTACATTCTCTACAAAACACTTATTATTCTGCTACAAAAATATCAATGTGCATCTGGAAAAATAAAAATAGTTTTAATTTTTTTTTCTGGACATGTCAAAACTTGGAAAAAAAAAAGGAACACAAAGTAAAAGAAATGTTTTTCTCTCCTAAATCCTCAGTCTTTAGAGGAAAGAAGCCATAAATATATTCATACCACACAAAATCACAGACACTCTTAAGGTGAAAACTTAATTTTATTTTGGTTTAGAGTATTGAGAACATTCCTCCTGACTCTTGAGGCCAGAAGTAGTATTCTAAGGAAAGAACAGATCCTAAATGAACTACTACAATATTTCTCTGTTGAATACGTAAAGGTGGATGTAATTATCATTTGTTTAATAGTGGGAGCTCTTTCCTCACATAACTTGCAGCCCATGTAACCACTTCACCCACTTGTGGGAAGGAAGGGGTGCTCATCCAGCATTTGAGTCTTCATTTTGAGAGTCTCATGGAAAATGGGCTGGCTGGCATCTTCCCCACCACTCATGTCCCTTGCATAGAATTAGGATTTTTTTTACTTTAACTCTGAGAAGTAGCCTTGAAGTAGGTGGGTATTAAAACTCTTTTTGTTTATAAAACTGCCCCACAAATTTATGACATAAGATATCATTACTTGTCTTACTTGTCTAATACTTTTTACACCAAGGTGCTGGTGGTCCCAGACTTGCCACACTGAGGCTAACAGCACATCAGCATACATAAGAAAAGTATTTTTTTTCATCCTGTTTCCACCATTTTCCTGATCCCCATAAAAAACTAGTCTTTTCAAATGTTTGCATAAAATCTAACTAGTCCCTGAAAGACACCATGCATTCACTTAAAGATCTAAGCAGGTTTGCAATTTAGGCCTTTGTGCTGCTTTTTTTTCTACATCTTACAGGCTCTTACTGTGCTATTGACTTTTCTAATAAGGGAAAGTATTAATGTCATTCTTACACCTACCAGATAGTCCTCCAAAACCATTTCTGGAGCATTTTTAATTGCTATATGTCTGTAAAATGTTTAAGTCCCAACAAGTGATTGCTTTCTAAAAATAACAAAATTATTTTGCCAGCAAATTCCTAAGGTAACACCTCTAAAATAGTTTTTGCAGGGCAGAAGTCAAATTTATTTTACTAATTCTTGATAATATACTCTTCTTGCTCCAGTAGCCTGAATATTTTAGTGAACAAGATCAATAAGGCAGAGAGTAGATGACATTGGCATAAATATGAGAGCTTTTATAGAATCATTTAGTTTGGAAAAAGCCTTTAAGATCATCAAGTCCAACGATGAACCCAGCATTGCCAAGTTCACCACTATACCATCTCTCCAAGTGCCCCAGGCATGATGATGTAATCACTTCCCTGGGCAGTCTCTTTCAACATTTAACAAGCCTTTCACAGAAGAATTTTTTCCTAAAATCCAACCTAAATCTCCCATGGTGAAATTTGAGGCCACTTTCTACTGTCCGGTTGCTTATTACTGAGAAGAGGCCTAGCCCTGATGGCTTAAGTTTTAGTTTTCATATTTTTCAGATTCTGTACTCATTGGTATATAACTCTGAACTTCATACTCAGTGTTAGCAAGTTTTCTTCACAGTTTAGTTAGACAAAACAATCCTTTTCCAGCCCAAGAACCAAGGACACAATTGCAGCTTTAGGCCCAAAAAGTATCAACAATAGCGAATTGAGGAGAGCAGTCTGGAAGGATGGGACTTCACAACCTGAAGTTGTTATTGACAATTAACCCCAATATGTAAATGGACCAGAACTTATAAAAGTGTGAAAACGTGTGACCCATCATCCATCTTGTGTGGAGCCATGGCTGGGCTCTTGTACTGCCCAAGTTGTATCCTTTGAAGGCCTTTTTTAAATACCTACTTTATTCCTTCAACACTGTCTAGCCTCTGTTCTAGGAAGCCTCTCGAGGCATCATCCCCACCTGGCAACAACCAGCTTTCAGGGACTTGTAGAAAATAATAAAGCAAACCCTGAGGTTTCTCTTCTCCGGGCTAAACACGCCCAGGTCCCTCAGCCACTCCTCATAGAACTTGTGCTCTGGACCCTTCACCAGCTTTGTTGCCCTTCTCTGGACATGCTTCAAGACCTCAATCAAAATCTTTCTCCTTCTGAGGGGCCCTGAACTGGGTTCGAGCCGTGGTCTTACCAGTGCCAAGTAAAGAGAGAGAATCACTGCCCTGGTCCTGCTGGCCACTCTTGTGATACAAGCCAGGATCCCATGGGCCTTCTTCGCCACTGGGCACACTCTGGCTCATGTTCAGCTGCTGTTGACCAACACCTCCAGCTCCTTTTGCTCTTGGCCACTTTCCAGCCACTCTTCCCTAGCCTGTAGCACTGCAGGGGCTGTTGTGACCCAAGGGCAGCACTTGGCCTTGTTGAACCTCATACAATTGGCCTCAGCATCAGTCCAGCCTGTCCAGACCCCTCTGCAGAGCCTTCCTACCCTCCAGCAGGTCAACACTCCCAGTCAGTTTGGTGTCATCTACAAACTGACTGAAGGTAACTGATTCCCCTGATCCAGACCCCTGACAAAAAAGACTGAGCAGGACTGGCCCCAGCTCTGAGCACTGGGAGTGCCCTACTGCCTGGCTGCCAACTGGATGTAACTTCATTCGCCACCACTCTTGGTTGGGCTGCCCAGCCTATTTTTCACCCAGTGCACAGTGCAATCAGAAGCTCATTTTTCTACAAGAGTACTGTGGCTCTTCATGTCTTGCCATGAAACCCATCAGCTGAAACATTGTGTTCACAAGAAAACCTGATATTAAGGTATTGCCAGAGTTAATAACTGACATTCAGAATCTTTCCCAAATAAAAGGGAAATTTAATCAGTATTTGCACTATGTACTGCAGTGAAAAAATATACAATTTTAAAGAAGTCTGCCTCTTTACACACTGTAGTTTGTGTTTTAAATATACTTGTCTGCCTAACTTCTTCATGAGGTGGCAGGAACATTCTATGAGAATATAGAGGCGGGTAGCAGCATGGAGAACTGCACATTTTTCTGTCTAAATCCATCCTTGTAAGTGGGTGTAAAATGATACCATTATGATCTAGTTAAATTTAATTCTTCAATTTGCCAGTCACCACATTTTGTGTTTGCTTCTGTGCCTTGTCTACAGGGTATAAACATTAAAGCCCCATTAATGCTGCAGGCACAGTACTTGAAGAGAAGCATGTTATTTAATCTGGTGAGGAATATTTGATCCCTGCTTTTAGTTCTGGTAGTGGTAGTCCCAAATTTGAATGGTCTGAAAGGTTTTGAAGAATTACATTTTTGTGGGGAAAAGATTTCAAATAACATATGCCCAGGTCTTGTGTTTAAGTGTGTATTAGGCATTTTTAAGGCCTGTGGCTGGATGGAATCAATGGGCACAAATCTTCTAAACCACTGCAGTGTTTATCAAAGATTCTAGTTTGTCCCTGAATTTCACTGCAAGGTCAGGAATGAGATGTGTATTTAGATTAGATCTCTTGCCACCCTGTATGTATCTTCCACACTCATAGACCAAAATGTTTTCTCCTAATGCAATATAAGACTCTGTCTCCAGTTCAGCAAATCTCTTACCATTTCTGGCTCCATTTCTGAGATCCAGGCAGCTTCTGTGGGTATAACTGATATTATTTACTTAGGCAAAGAAGACCTTAAGTGCCTTTTCCTCAGCCTTTGTCACTATGTTCCCTCTGTATCCTAAAAAGGATGGAGATACTCCTTAGCCCTCCTTTTGTTAATGCATGTATAGGAGCTTGTTATTGAAAAAACCCCAAAAGACAGAAGAAGAAAAACACCCGCATCCCACCAAACACACAGAATTTGAAAATCAAGAAATAAAAGGCTTTTCAGGATGCCAAAACCCTCTTGCAAGTGGTGAGTTCTACTCACTGAAGCAAACCAGCTGAGGCCACACATTCACCTCTGGGAGTAACTATGGATTCACACTCCCACTGGCAAGCAATCTTGACCTATATGTAGCACTCTGTTTACTTTCTTTCTTTTAATGACTGCTTTGTGCTCACCATGGGGAAAGAGCTTATCACAAGAATGGCAGAAATTTTGCAAATATGATGGTATTTTTGTTTCTCATCACTGTCAGCTCAAAAAAAAAAAAAAAGAGAAAACATCGCACCATTTCATTCTATTCATATACTGGGGAATAAAACTTCAGTTCACATAGAATAGCAAAATCAGTGAAGTTCTGCTGACTTGCCCCAGCTGAGAATTTTTTCCAGTGTATTTATACATAAAATCACACAAACGTTTTGTGGATGGGGTTATATCTGAAAATCAATATTAAATTCATCATCTTTAGTTGCTACAGACCACAGTGAACACTTGCTCTCTAATGGTTAAATGCCCTTTGGATCTGAAGCCCTTTGATTTATTGGAAGAAACCTGCTGGGCAGAACATACTGTGGAGCTGATTAATGTCAGCTTCTGTCATCAGTTTCCACTTAGATTCTTGGCCAGCTCTGACATCTCCTCCCTCAAGGATCCAGAAGAATTTGAAGACTGATCCAAGAGCTTTACTGGCATGGGATTTGCAGAATGTGGTGCTTGCAAAATAAGGAAGATGAATGGAAGTAAAATTCCATGTTCTCTACTGGACTTGTTTCTTTAACTCATTTCTCTGGAGAAAGAGACCAATGCCAGGACCACACCAGCAAGGGAAACAAATCAATAGCATGTTCACTGGTTTTGTTACAGATGTCTTGCATTTCCTTTGCTGCTTTATATGCTCCCTTGTAGCCTGTCAAACTGGAGAATGACTGCAGTGAGAATGCAGAGCTACCATAGCTGTCTAGATTTACACTCACCATTGTACAGGAAAACTTATGACTCCAACCAGTTGGTAGTGCTCACCATTTTTGAGAGGATAAGCTCTTATTTGAACAGGGCTAATAAAAAGTGGCAACCACTTTGATTTGCAGGTTGACTGCTCATGAGTAGCATGAGCTTTTATAGCAGTAGGACATGAACACCCTCGTCCTCTGCACTGACTCTCCCTTGGGAATGATGGCTGCTTATGGCAGATAATTTTCTTGTGTTCATTTTGACACATTTCCATGACAGTTTCTCATTTGGAGAAAATTACTCTAACATTTCTTCTGAGCATAGAATTCTCCTGATGCTCATCACACATGTGGATACTTCTGCTATAGGAATCACACATTGCTGTAAAAATCTTATGGCACTGTACCCATTGCTGAACATATTCTCACTGGCAAGAAGGAAGTATGAGTGAACAATCAAATGATTAAATATTAAAAACAAAGTATTATGAGATTGTAGGTAACTTAGGAAAATGAGCTGTCCTAGAAGTCACATTTAAACTTCCAAGAAACCAAAGTGCAATCCTAACAATTTTAAATTAGGATTTCCTGTTCTGCATCTCTCTTATGACAACCTGATTTGTGAGAAATTATGTCATCTGGGTTAAGAATATTACCCTGCTCCCCTTTATATTGTATTTGTAGCAATCTGCTCTGATAAAACCAGTCTCGTGTTCAATCCTTTTTACTTCACCCTTCATGGGGAATTTGGTGCTTTCCAAGACAAGCTGTAGAAGAGCAATTGCATAGTGCTGGAAACCTTTATTTACTTCCTTGACTTCATTTAAATCTCATTTCCCATCCCTTCTTTCACATTCCTTCATCACTACTTTTGTGCTTGGGCACAAAGGGAAAGTTACAAAAAGAAGGAAGTGAGCCCTTTTTTTCTTAGGAATAAGCCAAGGAGGTTTATAGGCTTATATAATGCTACACAATTAAGCAGATAAATTTTAAATGTAGCTGTGGGATTTTGCTGATGGTCTATTATTATTTTTTTAATAAAGAATTTTTCAGAAAGGAGGAAACTACATGTCTGTAAAGAAAAAAAAATAAACCTGAACACCACACAAAAGGACCTTTCCAATGGCAAATTAAGTCCATACACAGATTCTCACTGACTTTAATGGACTTTGAATCAGTCCCAAAGTTATCTCAAGCCTCCAAAGTAACCCAACTTTTAAAAACAGTGTTTATTAGTTAATTTTCTGGGATAGTGATTTAAGTCTATAAAATCCAGCCTTTTTCAGGGTCCTCAGTCTCAGGAAAAATCTGTTGGGAAAAGTTCATTGAACGCACAATGTTTAGATTTAAATAATTTATATTCATGAACCAGATTTTTTGATTAAATATTGCTGAACTGAACAACACTACTATGAATAAAATTAGCAGATGACACACAGGTTGCCAGAGCAGTGATTAATGGCAGAACATTTTGGACCAATTAAGCAAATTATTTAAACAAAATATTTGATATGCTCAAACATGAAACCATGCATTGAAGAACAAGAAATGGCAGATTTGCCTTTGCCATCCTGGAAAGAAATGAGTCCAGTAACATTGTCCTGATGGAAAACCAACAGAGTATAAACTTCCACATGGCCAATGTGGCAGTTACATCTCTACAGCATAAAGTGCTTCTATTTTATTATGTACCTCAGGTGACTCAATGTGGAGATGAAAGGAATTGGGGTTTGCTGGCTATCAGTAAGATGAGAAGTTGACTTGATTACAGTGCAAGATTGGGAATGAAATGTCAAATGATAATTACCAGGAAAAGCTAGCTTATTAACTTCAAGAACAGTTGTGTTGATGGAGCCAGATCAGTCTAATTCAGAAACAGGAAGGACATGTGTTTACAATGAGGCAATAAATGAATGGAAAGAAACACCAGGGAAGGTAGAAGATTTTCCATCTCTTGATCGCTTCAGAGCACAAAACTGTAAAGCACACTTTAATTGAAGACTCATCCTTTAGCTCAGTATCAGCCAAAAGCCAAATAGCTTCTTACATACAGGAAGTGAAGATGGATAGATCCATTTTGCCTTATTTGTGAGATCTGTGAAGTAAGAACTGACAATCATAACTAAAAAAGGCTAGATATAGCTTTATCAGTAGGTTAACACAGTCCAAAATAGAGAAAAGTTTCTGTTGACGTATAAAAAATATGACCCTTCTAGTTTATGCACAACATTAGTGAAAAGGAACAAGTGCTTATTCTTGTTTCCATTGACTCTGACACTGCATCTGCCATTGGCTTTGTTGTGTGTAGCAATAAACCCTTAATCATTACCAGCAAAAACTCCAAATCTGATTTTCTCCACACAGTTTTCCTTCAATTATTAACAGCTGGATCCTAGCTTTTAATTATGCTGAAGCTAATGACTGCATAACAAAGCTCTAATATCCAGCACTGTTCAACTGATGAGACAGAGACAAAGTGGCCATTCTCTTTACGAGGTGCTATTTGCTTGACATGTTTGCGTATGGCTGGGTCTGATGTTCACAGCTGATCTTCCAGGGTGCTGCATAACTGAGCTTTTAAATTCTTTTAAATTATTAGAATACCCCTGAAAGACTCTAAGCCATTAATCTAGCCAAAATCAGAATTCTCCAGAAGAGTCCTGTCAAAATGGCATCTTCATCATGCACAGAAAGTGCACTACACCTATACATTTTAAACTCCTAATTGTAATAATGACTCTGGCACCAAACCTTTCTGGAGGATTGATGGCTAGCTGAGGCTAATGGCTCTCAGCTGAATTTCAAGCCACAGCTTCTCCCAAACAGTCATTAATCTTCAGGAAATGTCCGGTGCTTCCATCAGGAGTGTTTAAATGTCTCTGCATTTTTGACTAGATTATCTACAGCATGTTTCTGAAATTAGCTGTATAAAAATGTGAATTTTTCTGAACAAACTTAATTCATTTTTACATGGCTGTTTTCCTGGAGTCCTACCCCAATGGTCCTCACCTCACCAAAGTTCTTAGTGACCAGGCTGAAAACTGGCCTCTTATTAACCTGTAAATATCAAACTTGATAAAAATATTAAGCAGGACTTTCTGTTTTACTTAGCATTGCCCCATCCTAACTCTCACTGAGGTTTCTGGTTTGTCTAAATTATCACTCAGTTTAAGTCTCCAGCTAACCCATTGATCCTTGTCTCCTGGAGATCCATATTGTGTTGTTAATCTTCTCACAAGGTTTCTTGTGAAAAAATTGACTGAAGTGAGTCAGTCATCCTGGGGAAAAGATATCTCCCACAGTCTTTGGGATGGTTAACTTTGGAATCCACTTCCAAAGGTCATGATGAGGAAGTCCCATTAGGTTTGGCACTGCTCATTTCACATAGTCCTATAACACATTGTAACAGGTATTTCATCCTCACACATGCCCTTACCCCACAGTTCAGTTCACAGTTCACTTTTTCTGTTTCATGCTAAGAAAACACAATTCTGTCAGGCTGTAACACAGTCCTCACTATTCCTGACACTGTGAACTGAACTAAGAACTATACACAAAAAAAGATTGTTATGATTTGAGGTCACTGGAGGATTTCATGGGGCCCAGCAGAGGTCTAGGACAAATCACACTACATAGCATTGGTGCAGACAATCTGAGCTGACTCTGAGCAGCATAGACACAAACCACCCTTCACCTCTTAGATGGGGGCCAGAAATCAGTCCTGGTATTGAACACACTTAGCAGTTCAGCCAATAATAACATTTCCTGGGAATAAAGTGAGAGCATTGCTGAACTGTTTGCAAAAATTGTCCTATCACCATTTTCACCATAAATCATTGACTGTCACACCAAACCTTCAGCAGTCAGAGAGAATGCAGGGCTCTTGCTGGAGTGATCCTTTTAAAGACAATTCAGAACAGCCACCAAGATTTTTTTCTTCATTCTTCCTTCAAAAGACAAGGTTGTGCTTCATTTGTCATGGTCTTCAGGAGCACTTAGGTAAAGGATTTAAGGGGTCTAAAAGGCCACAAAGCAGTACATTTTCAATCTGAAATGCTCCTGACAAGTAAGTGTGAATATGTAAAAGAATCAGACACAGCAATAACCAAAGAGAGGCTTTTGAATAAAAATAAACTTGAACAAATGCAAATGTTAGACATTTGCTAGAAGTTTCCAAAATAACATTTGTTTGCACAGCTTTTCAAGAAAAGAGATTTGATAACAGTGGAAAATTGACTAACCTTTCCAAATACTTGCATGGGCTTGATTGTTGGCTTTTGTTTCAAGATTCTTTACTGTGAAAATGTGTAAAGCATTTACTTAAATAAGAACAGGTATGAGTCTTATGTAAACAAAAATGTAGCAGAAATAAGCATCATGTTTGAGTTTATCAATGTACTTCTGAGCCCAGATACCATCCCACTCCCTGCCATTTCCCACCAGGAATATGACATGTGCAAAGAGCAATAAACCATTGACTCCCATCAGTCGTGCTAGCATAGAGTTTCCCTTAGTAGTTTAATTATGAAAGCATATGGGAGACCTGAGAAATTTTCTGAAACCAGATCCCAGGAAACATGATAGTATACTTTCCTACCCATACATTAGTTCACCCTTCAAAAAGTTTAGAGCCAAGAGCAATCTCAAAGACCAGTTTTTACTCAACAACCAGTGAGTGCTGTTAGAACAAGATGAGGGTGTTTTGTAGCAAAAAATAAGACAATAAATGCCATCTTTTCTTGGTGAGATAAAGGTAAACTATCAACTTCTAAAGATTATGTTTTTCATGGAACCATTACATAGAAAGGAGAAGGAACATGTGCACTGTTCTGGATAGCCCAGCAGTGAGGACTCTTTATTGATGAATGTGGCAACCAGCTCTGAGGTCCTGCTGTCAATGCCCTTGTGAGGGGAGCCATATTGAGCTCAGGTTATTCAGGTCAGCACTGCAATCACAGGACAGATGATTCTCAGAGCTGAGGACGTTTTCAGCAGAATTTTTAACCTTGATTCCTCTCACAGTCCCCATGGAAGGATTCTGTTTTGACAAACCAGCACTTTCCACCACAAAACATTTTACTGAACAATTCCCACTTAGCTTTACTAAATGAATAATTTGCCTCTGTAAAACACTGTATCATGGGAAAACTAATATTCCCATTGGTGACAAGGCTTTAAAATACAAATGGGTAGATTTTTGTGCAGTTGTTAATGTGTGATTCCTTACAGAGTTAACGTGAAGGACAGAATATGCTGGGATATGCCTTTAACAGTCAATCATCCAAATTATATTGTTATGGATAAGGAAAACTACTTGCAGATATCTTAATTTTTTTAAATTTCTTAATACTTTGTCCAAAATTAAAGGTGTCCTACGGATATTTAACCATTTGGTTCTTAGCTCAAAGCACATTGAAAGAAAGATAAATTTTTTAAACTACAGAATGGTCAATTTTAAGAGGATTACCTGTATCAGAAGGAGTAATCCATGGTTTACAGCAGCAATATTATTTTTTAAAGCTGGTGGATGGAGCAGCTGCTTTGTAAAGTTATTAATTTCCTGAAAGGAATACTGAATGCTTAGCAATCAGAATGCAAGGCAGGATGTAATTATACAATCATGTATGTGCATCTTTTAGACATTAATTCTGAGCAGAGCTCCCCTGCCTTTCAAAATTATCAATATTGTTTTCTGTTTTGTGTACCCAAAATAATGCCCACAGATACAAAAAATGAACTCTGTATCTGTTAGAAAGGGTCTCCAAAAAGCTGATTTTAAGGACAGGCTGATTCTTAGAGTAGTTAGAAGTACAGTTGGCAGCTAACCACATCTGAGGACACAATTATTCTCCCATGGAAAAAGATGTAGGTTTTTGAATGGGAGACATCTGAATGTCTCAGGAAATAAAGTTGTTCCCACATCTGTCTGAATGGCAAACTCAGGCCTTGTTCTTCCCTCAGACTGGCTACACTCACTTATCCCTGTAGTCTCTCATTTACTGCCTGTACTTATCAGTGCTGGTATGTTTTTGTTCTTGGAGCTTATATATGTGCAGGTTTTATTTTATACCTGAATTTCCCTAGAGGCAATTAACTTCTTCTCTGCTCAAAAAATTTGACTGAAAGGTATTTCAAACTTGTGAGACTTGCTTTAATCCTCCTACTAATCACATCTCCTATGCTGGTAGAATTCAATCCCAGATCACTTGCAAGACACTCAGATGTGTGCGTTTCTTGGGGCAGTGTGTGTAGTAAACCAAATTACATCAGATTTTCTGTGTATCCATGCATGGTCTGGGAACCACATGAGCATTATTTCTGGGCATAAAATGCTGGAGATTAATTGGCAACCCTGCCTACCTAAACTGTAATCCAGAGCTAAGGCAGGAAACAAGTCTCCAGTCTATTTGGAACTGAGGAAAGAAATGTGTCCCACACTTTCTGTTGAGATCTCCATTCAACCTGATGATAAACAGTTTTAGTGAAGTTAACTCACTTCGCTTTGCCTCCTGACCTCTTAATGATCATGGCTCTACTTTTCACAAGCAGTGCAGACAAAAGGAGGCAGACACTAGGAGACACAAATGAAAACTGGCTCAGTAATTCCAGGATAGAAAGATGTAAAGACCCCAAAACTCTTTCTTTGCAGTGCTCCTTAAAAACGGAACAGGTGTATTCTTTCTTGCAGAGAAGGAGCAATGAGAGCAATTGAGACCCTTTTGGGACAAAATGACAGATGGAGAAAAAGAGAATTTTTGCAAGGCCCTGTAGCAATAGGACAAGCATTAACCTGAAAGAGGGCAGATTGCTATTAGATGGTAGAAGGAAATTCTTTACTGTGAGGGTGGTGAGGCACTGGAACTCACTCAAAGAAGTCATGGATCCACAACCCTTGAAGTGTTCAAGGCCAGGTTGGACAGGTCGGATTAATCTCTGAGGAACCTGGTCTAGTGAAAGATGTCCCTGCCTGTGTAAAGAGGGCTGAAACTAGACAGTCTTTAAGGTACATTCCTGATCAGATCATTCTATGATATGATTCTGCAGCTTGGAGGTAGACACAGAAAATGTCCTGTTCACATAAAAGAGCCTCAAGGTCTTTGTTCAGAACAAAACTTCACACTTTGGAGTAGTTTCAAATTTTTTTTAGGGCATGAAGATATTTATAGATTATTCAATGTATATTTTTCTGATTGCAGTGTCATCTTAGGCTAAGGAACATATGTAGGCTAAGGAACCTATGCCAAACACTCTTTATGGTTTGTATGGTATGGACTTCTGTTTAAATAGAATAAAAAAAAAAACCAAAATTAATTAAAGCTGTATTTCTGTTAAAAAATATGGTAAATATTAAAAATTAATTAGGCAATCAGAGCAAGCACTCACTCCCTAGCCCAATTTAGCCCATTCAACCACAAACCCTGAGCAGCTTTGGCCAGATTCCCCAGCGTGTTCCATCTCCTGTGAGTTACTGGAACCATTCAAAGACACTGGACTTCAGCCAGATGAGTCCAGCTGAGAGTTCCTCACAGTGTGGGAGCCCTCAGTGCACACAAAGGCAGCACAGATGCTTCCTTGGTTCCGTGCTGCCACCCCATGCTCCTGCCTCACTCGGTCCTGGCACATGGACAATGTCACAGGGAGGGAGAGAACACTGCTGGCTGTGCTCATCTGACACGCAGGCCTGCAAAATTCAAACTAGCAGGGGAAAACCAGAGCAACACATGAGTCCTCAAAGCCAAAGAGTAGGGAGCTCTGCTTGAGAGCCCCATGGCAGCATTCATTCACCAAAATCACGCTGAGCTGAGGCACAGGAAAACAGAGCCCTTATATTTCAGTCCAGTCACCAAGGAAACTCAAATTTTGTGCACTAGCATAGGGTTTTATCTCAGTCCTTACAACCACATTGCCGTAAATTGCTTCAGAGAGAAGGCTGGCAGCAAAAGAAACAAGGTGGGCAAAGTCCAGCTCATAGTCTGAGACACTTCAGTGTAAACATCTCTATGGACATCCACTTTATAGCATCAATGGGGATACTTGAGATTCAGGAAATATTCAGTTCCTTACACGTAGGTGTCTGTTACAACTTCACATGCCCAAACATTTCCCCACTGGCTTCCAGCTCCATTTGCTGAATATGTTGGTCCCCTCTATGACCTGTATCAAATCTGCCAGCTCTGAAAGAGTTTCTGGGATTTCCTCAAATGACAATTATATTTATACAACTGAACTTATCCATGGGGCTCTTTTACTGGAACTGGACCTTAGTGGTATGTTTAAGTGTTTTAAATTGACCTGTGCCTGACAAGACCAAATGGATTTTCCTGTATTTAATGGGATGGTTCCAGAACAAACATTGCATGTTACTTTTCCCAAGTATTTTTGAATGTCCCGGGGTCTCCTAAAGAACAGCTACACTGCCCATTCATATATCTAGCAGCTTCTGATGGCTATAAGACAATTTTAGCTGTGGCACAGTCGTTGCAAAGCACTTTGTGTCAGAGTAATGACCACTGTCTGCAGTAGCACCACTCAGTTTTCATTTCATGCTACAGGAGTGTTGAAGCACTGCAGAATCCTACAAAAAAAGGCTCTGTGTGAAAAAACTGAGTATGTCTACAGTGGTTCAGATGGAAAAAGTGCATTGCAAGAGCAGAACACCTTTCTTATGAGGAAGCAGGTTGTGATAGAGAATCTTTATTGTATTCATATCAACCAAATGAAACAGACTGGGGCATCTTCCCTTGGCACTTCTGTTTCCAATTTCTCCTTGAAGAACAGAATGCGTGTCTCCCCCAGAGTTCACAAGGCCATTAGATGTTCTTTAACACCATGTCCAGAGCTATCAATGGAAAGATGCCTGGATCAGAGGGACATTTCTAAAATAAGAATGGAATTTATTGTAGTTGTGTCAGTAAAGCTTCTCTCCTCATCTAAATTGTCAGCCTCCTAGGGCTGCAATGCTCAAGTCCACTTAGATGAAAACATACATGAACTGTCTTTGCATGTAAAATGAGATTGGAAATGTAAAATAATATTTAGCATAATTAGTAGAGTTAAAGTTGGAAAGATTTGAAGGGGAAAAGTTTTTGATGGTAAAAAATATTGCTAAAGTGATAATGACTGTCTTCAAAGTATTGCTTTTCCTTTTTTTAATGTCTTTGAAGTGTTGCTGCTGAATTTTCAGAGGATTTTTTCTAATATTGTATTAATTTGGGGATATTTTTGTTGTGAAAATTGACATATCCAAGAATTCTTTTAAGGTCTAAGAATCAAAGTTGAAATTTAAGCAAAGTCAGAATTGCTTATGCCAGTTTTTATGCTTTTGTGTGCCTCTGAAAGGAAGCTACTGGGGCTGCAGTAGGACTCTTCAATTCCTTTAGAACCATTACCCTCTTCATAGAGAAGATGAGTTTCTCAGAGTTTAGAGCTGTGCTTCCCTGTGGATCTGAGCCACCATGGGCAGTGGCACACGTGGTTTTTCAGATGCATGGTCTAGAGTGTGTGCACATTTTCATTCAGAGGGATCCACAGTTCTTATGTTCCCAGTGCTATTAAACCATACAGTTTCATACACTTTCCAAAGACAGGACTATAATGAATAATAAGTCATTAAATAAAAAAAAATTGTCTTCCTTGTTCTAGAAGGATACTTTTATTTTCTTAACTTATACTGCCCGTGATCGTCTGTGATCCAGTCCCCTCATCAGCTCCTGCTCCCACTCTTCCCACATCCCAGGACCCCATTTCTTCCTCCTTGGGGTAGTCAGCCCCTGTCCAAGCAGATCTGCAGAGGCACTGCCACTCTCCATCCACCACCAGACACAGTGCCCCTGGCTGCCCTGCTCCTGGATGGGGGTGGGATGGGACAGGCTGCCAGGTCCTGCCCTGTTGCTCCAGGGAGACCCTGCCACTACCAGTCCCCACCCTGTGGAGCCCCTGACCCTGCTGTGGCCTCACACACAGGTGTATAACTGGAGGCACCAAACCACACAACCAGAAGGTTTTTTAAAAAATGGCATCTGCAATACCTGGTGTTGTCCTGAGAGTTAGTAATTTCCTGTGTTCAGTATTAATGGGATTGGCTCCTTAATCCTTCAAAGCATTAAATGTACAAAATATTTTGACTGTGGCAAGTATTACTATTAATATATGGCAGAGAACAGTGGGTTTCCTGTGTACATGTGCCCCTCTGATGAGGTACACATAACATGTGGCTCCTAATACCAAAGATGGTGTAATCCTTTACTTGTCAGCACCACACTAAAGGTCAGTCTGGTTTTTCTCACTTTGCAAACTTCCATCTGTCAAGGGATGCTTAATTCACAGCGTATTCTCACATCTACCCATAGGCTGTCTAAATTTAAAAACAGACATTTGTTTATCATGTTCTGCTTAGAAAAAGAAAAAAGGAGAATTTTTCAAGCCATTGGTTTCTCACAAGAAAGTAATTAGAGAAATCTGTTGGCATAAAACCTAAAAGGGTAGTATAGTCTTTGGTTTGATTAAAAAAGCTGGTGCTTCCATAATCTGAATTTAGAATTCTTTATTCAGAAGATATAGGGCATTACTGATATTCTCTATGAGATGACATCTTGCTCTCCAGCTCATCCCTTATTATTTGGCAAAGTAAACATGTATTAAGGCAGTTCAACCACAAAACAGGCAACAGAATTGGGCCATATAAAGACATTATATATGCATATATATAGGTACAGACAAATTTGTATTTTAACAAAATTTTCATTGGCAATGAAATAAAAAATGTTACTTGTTTAATGCAGCTCTCAAGCATGAACATAGATTTTGATCACAAGAAGCTGACCATGGCTGACTGCTGACTCCTTGTTCCAACACCTTGTACTTTGTGGTCTCTGTTACAAGGCATGTTCACTTACATTAGCAATTTGCATTTAGATACAAAGTTATCAGGTATTTTAAAAATAAATCTTGGTGTAAAGACAATGATAATTGGATTACCTAGGCTCAAAGAGGCTACGGCAAAAAAAAAATGTCTATACTACCACCACCACTACTTTTTAATGTGAGGCATCAGGTCTGAGTGATTTAGAACATTCTGAAAATTCCCAGATATGTGGGCTGTACTGAAAGGATATGCTGATGGCTTTTACTCATCAAGCTAAAAGACCCTTTCTATCATTTTAGTACCCTGAGCTACCTATTAGTCACAGTCATTTTTTCTGAAATAAATTTTCAAAACCGAGGAGAAATCTGTAAGTTGCTATTTTCTTAATTATTTAATTCTATTTTTCTCAAGCTATATGAGGCCTGAAGACATGTCTTAGCCACACTCTAATCCTGGGTGGTTACTGTGAGTAAAATATGTCCTGCAGCAAAGAAAAAGCATCAAAAAGCTCTAAAGTACAGCGTATTATAAAAAGAACAATTCTGCAGAATTCCCTCAAGGTAGTTACTGGTATAAGATAGCAAGGCTCAAGGAAAGCTAGGAAAATCTATGTCAAATATTCCTTGCTAAAATTATGTGCATGGTTTTTCACATATAGCCTCTCCTCTGAGCTCCTCTGAGCTAAAATATTCATTACTTCTCAAGTGAGCTGACCAGGGGGTGTCCCCTGGGCATTTTAGAACACCTAGACTGAAGCCAGGCTCTGACAGCTCAGTACAGTAGGCAATTGGCAAAACTTGAAGTTGAAACACTATAGCAGCATTGCCTCCTGAGCTGCACTCAGAACACTTGACTTTGAACCTACAAAAGGCACCCTGGATGTTGCAGCCCAAACACAAACTGGATAATTGTAAACCTGGAAAACAAAATAAAGCCCTCTAGCAAACATACCAGTACAACGAGCCATTCATAGGAAATGTTGCCAGCACAGAAATGGGGCAAGTTTTTTTTTTGCAAAAGTTCATCTGAATCCTTGTTCTCTTTGCTAGTCATCATGTTCTAACCTCTACCGTGCGCTCACAAACACCCACAGTTATGTACAAACTAACACCCTGTACAGCAGCAGGCCCTCTTTTATATTATGATCTGTCAAGAAAAATCTTGTGCTTCTACTTTTTATAGTCACTGTGACTTGACCCAGCTGAGAAGAAAGGAAAATACAGTGACACTGCCAAGAAATATACTGAGTTGCAGTCATCATCAGAGACTCCCATTAATCATGGGCAGAACTGCAGCAAAATAAGGAACATCTTTTTTAGGTTCTCTTTGTTTAACTCTCCTAGGAGATTTACAGCTCTGATGTATATCATGAACCTAGAGGGTATATTTTTAAGGGCTCACTCAGCCCATCTGAAATTGAGCAAACATGTAAAAATAAATAAAATAAAGCTGGCCTATGTTAAATGCTACAATAGACTAAGCTGTATGCTAAAGAGTTTTTTTTTAAAATAAAAGCCAGCTCCCTTCTCTCCTTCCATTTTTTGCAGTATCTTCTAAAGTTAGAAACAAAATACTCTCTCTGCTGATTTCATCCTTCTCAGTTGGCAAATGCTGGTGTTTCTGCCTTCATGTTGGAGTGCTACCAAATAAGCCCATTTCACATTTCTTTGCATTCACACTGGGGTCATTAGGAGTAAAGCTGTCTGAGTTCCTGCACTCGTGTGGCAATGCCACTCTCAATCACAAGGACTGGAGTCCTTTCTGCTGGGCTACATCACCATGGAAGAATGAACCTGTGTCTGCCAGCCTGCTGCAACCCTCGTGCCTTCTTAGCTCTTGGGAGACAGCTTTCAGGCTGACATCCTCTGAGCCTTCCTGGCAATGTCATGGACCCAAGAGTTCAGGCAATTTGGGTCCCGTGTGCTCCACTTCTGCCTTAGCCCGTATTTGTTCATTTTCTGCACCAAAAATTCTGGTGTGGAAGATTGTACTGAAACAATTTTTTGTAAACATATACACAAGCATGGTATTACCAGACCTGAAAACTGAGATGGGGCTAAAGAAAATTATAGCAGCTGAATGTGTGAGCACATGTTTTAGCTTTTTAAAGTAAAATTCATTTCTGAGATGATAATCATAAGGGTTGTCTTGTTTCCATGCACTTCATGCATTTAAAAGTGCTGGTGAAATTTGCTATGGTAACATTTTGTCCCAATGTGTTGCAAATTAGTACAATATGAAATGAAGCTGAATCTTCATCCCAAATCTCTAAATTCTGACCTAAATGTAACTTATTTCAAAAATAGTCTTATTATGCATTTTTCTTTATGTATAATCATGCAAAGTAGGGAATAGAGTTGATTTTTTTTCCTATGAATAGTGATTTGTCAAACTTGAAACTTTGCAAGAATATGTTTATTATTTCCAAGTCATTTTCATTGGAAGGCTTTACAAACATCAAGGGTGAAATTTGTGTTCAAATCCAGTAAAAGGTTTATGAGATCTATACTGAAAAAGCCAGTGGCTCAATTCAAGGTGAGAATTTTCTCCTTAATTCTACCTATCTACTAGAATTGCAATACAATCAATTATTTTGGTATCTCTCATTAAGAGGAAGAAAAGAGGTACATGGCTTGGGTTTACTTCTCCAACAGATTAAAAATCAATGTGAAAACCTTGATTTTTTTTGACTGAAATAATATTCTTGTTTTCTGGCCAGCTATGTTTCTAAAAGCCAACTTTATAAAACCAAATAAAGTCTTCACTGCTGCCTAAAGTTGCACAGCAAGCAAGACTTATCTCTTAGAAACACATTACAGAAAGGTGTTGGATTATGCAACTCAGCTAGGATGTCGAAAGCAGTTAAGCTTTCCTTTTTTGATAAAATTGCCTAATGTTTGAAAATACTACCTTGCAAGATAACAGAACAAAAACTTTATTCCTTTTTTACCAGTACCCAAAAACCTGCAGGCCCAAGAGAAGTCCCTATATCCAAGCAATTTAATTCTGGATACATACCCTAATATTGAAGTGATACAACCCAATACTGTATTACCAGTGATAAAATAATGGCACTGCTCTGCTTCAACTAAAGTCATCTTCCAAGGCCCTGGAAAGATTCAAGAGAATGAGGCTGAGGAAAAGTTTATTTGGATCATCTTATAGTCAATACTTATGTTTTTCAAGGGATAAATGATTATAAGACTGTTAAATAGCACTTTTCCATGATTTAAAAAAATCTTCAAAGTAAACAAAATGCAACCAAAATGAAACTAAACAAAAACAAATAAGAAGCATTGCCTAAAACTCTTTTTTCTTCTCTTTCAAGTGTCTTTCCCCTAGTTTTACATACCACTGATGTTCTGTTATGGCTTTTTTAGAGAAAAATTCGGAAATGAGTCAAAGTCTGTTTTCCTGAGGCAGCAGTAACTGTATTGGACTTTTGTTTGTTTATTTGCTTCTTCGGTTGATTTCACCCCTGTCTTTTACCTCTGAAAAAGAAACCAATTCAACAAGTAACATGAAATGTATTTACATGTATTTTTATGCTCTCAATGAAGAAATAGAATGCAAATCCTATTTCTGTCACATCAAGTAGCAAAATAGTATGTATGCACTGGTGGAGGTGTTAGGCAGCTCAGTCACTGGTCACAATTAGTAGTGTTCACATTTTGCATTTTGAAAAACAGACTTATGTTCAGTCACTTGCCCAGGGCAAATAGGCAAGTGGTAAATGTTCAGAAACCACATGCAAAGAATAAGCAGAATTGCAGGGAGGAGGACTCCTTGGCTTCCAGCCAAGAAGGCTGTGAAAGCAGCAATGTATTTTTTCTTTAATCTAAATTTCTACTCAGAAGAAAACTTAGATTCCCCAATGGAGGAAGAAAACTCTGATTTTAGACTCATGAAACTTGAATCCATCCCTCATTTTGCACCAAATGAATGCAGACAGGCTCCTTTTGTGGGAGCAAGATCTGAAAGGTGAGAATGAAATGCAATTTAAAGCCTGGGATCTGCTCTTTATTAATCATTTGTTTGAATCTTAGTAGTACACAAGGGCCCTACTGAGGATCATGCCCTGCTCTGAAAGCTCAGTGCAGAATGCATCACCCAAGACAGCTCAGGTCCTGAAGAGAGCTGGGAAGAGGAACTGCCACAGGGAGCAAGAGCAAGGCCATGTGGTCAGGGTCTTGAGAGGCTAAGTATTTGCCAGTTACAATTTTGTCTAATTTCTCAGTAAAAATTGTGTTTTTTCATGGATTTTCTACCTGTCTAAGTGAATTCTGTGAGGGAGAGCTTCTTGGAAATTAAAGCTCCAAGACTGCCTTTTTTTGGTTTTTTTTTTTTTGGGGGGGGGGGGGGGGGTTGGTTGGTTTTTTTTTGTATGTTTTTGAGAAAGAACAAAAACTCCACATGACCTCCAATTAGGTTTGAGCAAAACTGAAACAGGTTTCAGAACTAAAACACAGTCCCAAAGTGATTTACGTCTGTTCAGTGGGAACCAAAGGAGGAAGGAAATACTAGCAGTACCATCTTCCAAGACGTGTCTGGTCCTGTTAATATTTGTTGAGTTGTGGTATAGTTAAGAAGTTCCAATACTGTGAAAAATGATGTGGCAGAATATGTTAGCAATTAACAGCATATACCACAGCAATGGAAAGCTCATAGTGCTTCATACTATCCACATTGAGATGTGGTCAAAGGAGAGAAACTAGGTTTCGTTTTGGCTATAAGGCAAAACACAAGTAATCTAAAATGAAAGGGAAGAAATATGGTTCACAATAGCTATTCCCTGTGGAGGACCTGATTTCTGCATGGACTATTGTTTAGAAATTGAATATTAACACAAAGTCACCGTGACAAACTTTTATTGAACTTATTAAAAGAGAAGGACATTAGCGTGTTGGAAATATGTGTAATTGTGTAAATGTGTAATTCAATTAACATGAGTCAACTTCTCATCATGCAATTAGCTTTAAAAGTGTGAGAGAGCAAGAAGATAATGAGTGCTGTTTGCATCAATATTAATGTTTCTTATTTCCTTTCTTAAGATGGGAAGGACAGTCACTGCTCCTTGGAAGATAAATCAGAGCAACATATCTCCAGGAACTGAAAACTGGAGAAAAGAACATCTGTGTCCCACAAAAAGGACAATAGGTACAGACCTCTACTGTGAAGTCAGTAAGCATATCTCTGGATACTTAGAAGAGTCAAGGGTGCAAGAAAATTAATTTTAAGGTGAAACTTGGTGATGATGAAAAAGTCTGGATGCAGGGATGCAGGAAGGTCACATCACTAATTGCTAAAACTGTCTCAGGTTTGTTAAATTGCTTACTTCAGGTTTTAGAATTGCTCCTAGATAACATCATGCTATCCCAGCTGAGCACACAACTGCATCCTTACAAATTGTTGCTTCTCCTTCAAAACACTCCCCTCTATGTCCCATTGTTGCATTTCTTGGTTCCAGGATTCTGAAAAAAGAAATATTCATACACAAAGACTGAAAACTTCAGAGAGTGTATCCACAGATTTTTACTAGAAATGCAATTGTTCTAGTTTAGAAATATGACAGGCTGAAAGAAATCCCATCTAACTTCAAAGAGTTTTAAGTATAGACATGTGCATGCATGGTCATTTTTTAAACTGCTCTTACAGAACATGGACTGAAGGAGATCTGGTATTTTTGACATCTACCTGGTGGTGGAAACCCCATGTCCTCAGCTGACAAACTCAGACACCTACACATAGAAAAATGAATGCACATGCTCCAAAGCCATGCACACAGTGTTCATGGTGCAGAGGAGTAAAGCAATATCACCTAAAGTAAATTAGCTGTGTCCCTGTTATGCCCAAAGCTCTGTCAACATCTAGAACCTCATCAGAGCCACGTATATGTCTTGAATGTTGTGTATGTTCAGAATACAGAGGTATTTAAATATGCTGCCTGTATTCATTCATATCTCAGTCCTTCTTTGTTCCTGTTTTATTTTCTGATGCTACATTTGTTGAAAGAGGACATGAAAAATAACTAATATAGAATCTGAGTGGGAAATTTGAATGAACCCTCTAACATTGCAGCACTACAGGAAGAGAAATATATATAAACTATTCTCTTATCTGCAAAACTGTACCCACACTAGGGGTTTAACTAATATACATTCTGCTCATTTCTATGTCAATATTGTCAAATTGGTACTAGAGTTGGGCAGAGGGTGAGAGTTTTATTTTGCCAAAAAGTCACGGTTTCAGAAAACATTTTCAGTCTGTACTGGGACAAACTGAGATGGTTCCAGAAAAATTTGCAGCAAAAATGCATGTGAAAAAGTCTTTTCCCTTAGTATCTTATAACTCCCCCATGTGCTCACAGGGACTACTGTATTGCAGCTGTACTAGTAATGAAACTGCCCAGGGACTGCTGTCTGACCTGAGGCCAGCTCGCACGGCT
Source organism: Chloebia gouldiae (assembly GCA_003676055.1). Taxonomy (NCBI): domain Eukaryota; kingdom Metazoa; phylum Chordata; class Aves; order Passeriformes; family Passeridae; genus Chloebia; species Chloebia gouldiae. The sequence goes on along the minus strand of QUSF01000002.1, from coordinate 7,174,466 downwards.
TGTGTTGACACAGTTAATTGCTTTTACCCCCCAAAAACATGCTGACTGCATCTATACTGGCTCAAGCCATCCCCTCAGCTGTGCTGGGACTTTTCTGGGAGAGAGGCAGCCCAGGCCAAACTATTGCCAAGGACCATGCTAACAATTTAATTGTACAGACAACCATCTGCCCATGCTCAGGTTTGTGCTGGCTCTGTTTCACATACTGAAATGAAATTGCTCAGGAGACCATACCGAAGTCCTTGCTCTTGTTCTTCTATGCCAAAGGAGTTTTCCATGCCATTAGCTATTTTGAGAAGGGATTTTCTCTGCCTGGTTTTGATGAGAAATTCCAGCCTCAGCTTGCAAAACAGTCATGACAAAAATTTAATAGAAACACATGCACTGGTGTAGAAAGTTCAGATGAATCTGCATTTTTCTTCAAAAAAATCATGCTCTTGACAAATTCCACTGATTCAATGGTTGATTTAAGACACGGAGTATTCATCTGTATTTCAGACCTTGAATATATCTGGCTGGTTTTCCAAGGCCATAGTTGCTAATGCAATTCACTCCATAGCAATTACACTGTGGTTTTATCTACGTAAGAGCTGGATTAAACAATCTTGCAGATATCAAAGGGTATAACTATTCTTTTTTTTTTTCCTTCTCTTTTTTCATGATCTTCCTGACCATGGTGGCTTTGCTCTCTCCTAACACAGTTGATAGATACAGTGTGTTTGGAGACTAAATGCACATATGCTTTTTCCTATGCTAATTCCTAAGAAAAGTACCTCCTTGAGCATTCATCAATGCAAGAACCAAGTATTTGAATAATGATAGAATAAATAAACAAAGGGATTTGATGGGACTTAAATTTCATTTGCATTTTATTAAGTTTTCCTCAGATCTTATTTTGTCACTGTATACACTGACACATTCTTCCTACTCCTTTCTTGTTTATTAAACAAGACATTACTTCAGTAAAGAGAAGCATGTCCACTTAATTCCTGCTCACTTCAGAACCTGCTTTCACACCATGGAAAAATGAATAGGGAAATCTTGAGCGTGTTTGAAGTGGTTTTAAAATTCTTCCCTTCTTTATAAGACAAGTTGTGTTTATCAGTAGCTTTAACTTTGGGGGATCTACAAAGGGACTGGTTTGTCAGCAAAAGACTTATAAGTGTCCCTAACAGTATCAAAGATATCAGGGGTCTCTCAGTGGTAGGATGCTAGAGTTGCACACTAAAGATAGCAGACACATGCTTCATGGAAGTAGCACTACTGAAATATAAACAAGCCCCCTTCATCCAGACATTTTTGGTTATGTTTACAGATTAAATCTCAGGATGTGTATATTAGATGTTCTTGTTTCAGGATATTAATGGCAAAATGAACCTGTTTTTGATGTTTAAGTCACATTAATGTCTGATGGACTGTTAAAATGTTAAAGGGTACACTAGACATGCTGTAGTATGTGACATATGTTAGTCATACCATACTAGCTAGGAATTTGGGTTTGTTTATAATGAACATAAATTGACTGAATTTAACCCCCCTCTACCTCCTCCAACAGTTAAATCACATTAGGTTCCATTTCCTCTGAAAGACAGTCTTGAAAAATTAGATGAAACTTGAAAAGCAGTTGTGTTCAGGTTTCAACAGTAGTACATAAAGCTAACCTGCTAAGCAATAGGAATTTATGTGACCTGTGGACAAATAATTGGCTATCAAAAAATCACTCAGAGGTAACTTCTAGCTTTTCAGAAGTTTTGTGCAAGTAAATAATCATTCTAACTCTTGAGCCACCATCAGGATAATTGCAATCTTTACAATAAATCATATTCATCCTGGACATATTTGTGCTCTGAATGATTTAATTTACTCTCTTTTATAAAAATGTTGAGCATGAACATTACCAGAAGATAACTTCTGTAGAATCATACATGCAGGGAGAAAGACTAAATGAAGCAGGATAATTTATCTCAGATTTTAGACATTTCATAACCACTAAGGCTGCCTTATTGTCTCCTTATTCTTCCCACCTGTGACTATCCCATATTTCTAACTTTTATACTAGCATCATAAACTCTTTTGGAGAGAGGTAGTACTTTCCTCTTTGCTTTTGTGATTGATTTTCAGTGCATGACCAGATCACTATGACACTGAAAGCTGAATTTACCTTTTTTTTTGAACATTATTAATTAGCATGTGAGTATATGTGTTGCAGGTGGAGGGAAGGATTTCTTGCTTACTTCTTTTTTGTTAGTATGGCAGATTTTGGATTGATTGGAGTAAAGCAAAGCTTAAATAGTTGCTAAAGGCAAGGAGCTGCAGATACACTGGGATCTGCTATGGCAGTAGGAGCCTTCTTCATTAAGCTCACCCTGAAGAATCCAGCTGTGGTCAGGGTAACATCTCAGCCTAGGAGCCAACCAACCATCAATACACAGCAATCAATATACTCAATATCCCAGGAGGAGAAAATGTGGTGACCTGGGGAGAAGCAAAAAGAAAAGATGCCCAAGTGCTAAGAAACAATTTGGGTCTGAATTCTGCTAATGAGGAAATAATGAGAGACAGTGGCTGAAAAATGTGGTCAGCACTACAGCACCATCAGCATTCGAACAAAACACTGCTGAGAAATGCTTTAAAATATTGCCAGTGAATTGAACTAGTAGACTCTGGGAAAAATCAGGCAGTGAAAATGCTTTTCTCTCCAAATTCCCTGTCTTTTCTGTAAATACACCCCTTTCCTGATGCCAGGCAGCACAGCAGAGGTGTCACAGACATCAAAGACATTTCTGCTGGCTTTACAACAACCAGAGAGTCCATCTTCTCAGAGGAAATATTCAGAAGGACCCTCCAGATGGTACACATCATTTTCCACTGCTGTAAAGTGAGCTATGAAGCAGAACAAAATGAACTCCATAGGATGAGGGATCTTGCTCCTTATAGCAAATTTGTATTTGAAGACAGTGCTACACAGACTGATTCTAATAAATGAACAGGTCAATCCTGATGTCTCTGAGTCTACAGCTCTGAAGAAATACTTCCTTTCTGGTTCCTTGAACATGACCTTCACAGAGGAAAATGAGAGCAACCATGAACTTAAACCACTCATGCATTTTAATGCTAAAAACTAACACAGCTGTACTTTCAGAGATTATGCTACTTTTTTGTATGTTCTCTGATCACTTTAAATTTTGCAACGTGACTTAAAAGGTACCACCAATTTCTCCACAGATTCACTAGAGGAAAAGTGTTTCTGTACAGCATATTCTTGCAGTTTTGGAATTGGATTGTGAGTCCTGGCTCAGCAAGGATGGAGTCCTCTCTAAGGAACAGTGAATCTCTTTTCCTTTCAGCTTTTTAAGAGGTCTATGACTGACACACTTTTGGTGGAATATCAACAGCAAATCATATCTCTGAAAAAAAAAAAAAGTTTTCAGAGAATTTTCTGATTTGGTTTAAGTCCAGGTAGGCACAACTTTGGAAAATTTCAGAATTATCTGGAAGAGAAATTTTTAAGAAAAATATCTCATACTAACTGAAATGTCCCTGAGAGAAACATTTGATTATGGTTGACTTTTTAATTGTACTGAGAACACAAAATGAAACACATCATAAGAACATTAAACATGCAAAACTATTTTGAAAGGAAATATTAGATGCCGGGGGCCAAAATTATAAAACAATGTCAAACAAAATTATAAAACAAATATGACATTTTGGCAATGTCAGAATATTCCTATCTGCCAAAATTTAATTTCAGAAAATCTAATAGGACTGTGCAAAGTACAAAGTATTTTTATTTCAGAACATCTGCATTTTTTAATTTGACTTTATTTTTTTTTCTGGCCAGCAGTAGCATAATAGTGATTCTAAGAGTATATGATTAATCCACCTGTACCTGCATATATTCCTAGTGAAGAGTAAGAGAATATTCTTGAAATCATTTCTATTCTGAGAGGCATTGAAAGAAGTTTCAATGTCATGTGAAAGAATTCTATTTAGATGCAATTAAAATAGTCAAGAAATTATAAAATGAGTTCTTATAATGATGTAAGAATATGACAGATACAAGAGTTGACTCAATGAGTTCTGTTTTTAATCTTGGCATCAAAAAATGGGACCGATGCCACCTTATTTTAGTTATTTAAACATTATTCCAGGGCTATCTTTGTCTATAGTTACTGAGGGGAGAGAGGCACTTCCAATGGAAGATTAATCCAACCCAAAAATAGGTGTATAAGGTGCATGAGATAAGTTTCCCTCCCTGTAAATTTATGCAGCCTGGGTGAGGTGTCTGCAGAATACTGTCACTATTTGGCACAGAATTCCAGTTTTTGCAAAAACTTGATAATATTAGAAAAGTAAGACAAAAATACCCTGCAAGAAAATGAAAACAATTAATAAAAAGTGTTTTGGTAACTCTTGATATTTCTTAGTACACCACTTGGAAAACCTCTGCTCAGAGTGATGTCCCACTCCTCTTCCCCTGTGACGAAAGAAAGAAAATGGAAAGAAAAGACATTTAAAGCAGACCCTCCTCAGAGCAGGTCTCACTGCCTCCACGGAGCAGCAGTGAAGGGAGCCCTGATGATGCGCTCAGGCTGTGCTGAATGTGCACTCAGAGCCCAAGCTTGAGCTGATGGGTTTTGAGCTGCTACCTGCGTGGTTGTTTGCTCAGTGCATGTAACGAGACAAAGAGCTTGCGTTCACTTTACAAGACAAGACATGAAAACAAAGAGCTCCTCTTTCCTCTGCTTTAGCTTGCAGAGGATTTGCAACAAAAAGAACAACCATTGTAAGAGCAAATCTTACAACACGATGTGTTTTTCCCCAAAGGACAGTCCTAGTCTTTCATTATCTGTTAAGCAGAATCCTTTGACATGTCTAGGACAATTTAAGCATAAATGGCTCTCAAATGGCTCTCAGTCTTGTGGTATGCTGTAGGTCTTATGGGAGTAGAGTGGAAAACTTGTCTTTAAATTAATCTGAGTAGAACTTCGAGAGGCTGCGTGGATCTCAAATTTGTCTTCAGGGTATACAACAGTTCGTAAGACTGCTACTTTTTTGTGACACAGCTTTTATGGGGGTAGAGCCAGAATATTAAGCTCATTACTTCCAGATGGAAAGGTTGGACAAGACAAAAATCCTTGGCTTTGGGACCATGGACAGAGGGGTGTGATGTGGAAATGACATATTGAAGTAATCTAGATAGAAGATACAGTGTTAGCCAAGGTTGTCAGTAGGATACTTTTTAAAACATTATATGGTTTGTAACAAGGTATTGTGTATCCTTCAAAACCCTCCAGATTGAAATCCTGGAAAGACAGTGGGGAAAATTGTGATTATTTTGCTTAAGTTACTTGAGTTCATTTTATATATATTAAGAGCTTGGCATCATTTGCCTGCAAGAAATTTCAGGCCAGCAATTTATACTGTATGAGCAATGTACATCATGCTAGCAGCACTTAAATGAGTCCAGGTGCTCATTTGTAACTTGGGATCTTGTGTGTTCTTATTCATGGGCTGTACACCAATAATAGTGAAGTGCCTCGAATGAGAATGCAGCTCAGCTATGTCTCAGGAATCACACATCTGTTTACAGACCTTCCTGCAGGAAATCCTTACGGCTTCTCTGAGGCTTTTCCACCAGGGGGCACGAAAAGTCCGTCGGATTCATCACTCTTCCACCCTCTCTTGCTTTGGATGTTTTGCCAAGGAGGATTGCCTCAAGCCCGTTTAGCGGGCAGGAGCCCCTTTGTACACATTCAAAATGTGTGCGAGCTAAGTGACAAGTAGGAGCAAAGACAGACACGTTACAAGGACTTGAGCAGACCTGCACACTGGACACAGATATTTCATGTAATCTTTATTGATCAGATGAGCTGTATGTCTGCTCATGAATAGTGTGTGAAAAATGCTTGTTCATACACATTGGACATTTATACTTTCTCTGATTTCAGAGAACATGTATCCAAAAATGTTTCACTGTAGCATTTAAACCAGTATTAGGATTTTTTTTCCTTTCATGTGCTTTCTCTGGTCCAGTGAAGAGCACAGAAGTCTTTCTCAGAGACCTGGATATATGAGAGGTGACTAAACTCTTAAGAAGTTTTTCAAGACCACTTCAGAGAGGTATAATACTAATTCCTGTGCCATTCACTACTGTTGACCAAATGCACTCAAGAAAATGCTTCACCTTACTCTCAAGAATTCATCCTCTTGCTCCTTTGACTTTGAAGGCAATCTGTTAATTAATGAAACTAGCAACTCAATCACTTTATCCAACAGGATTGGTTCAGTAAGTGCCTAAGCAAAATAAAGTAAATAAAAATAGGGAGCTATTTGCTCTCAAGGGAAGTTTTGAGCAAGACACGTAATGACCCTCAAGGGAACTGTGAAAATTTGGGAAAACATGAGGTGTATTCTGTAAGGTAAACAGGTCTATGTGCTAGCCTGTTCCTCTTCAATGTTTGTAGGGTTTCATTCTTATCCACATATTTCACCCTTATCCCTTGCTTAATGTTCTCTGGTTCCACACTCATTGTTGAGAGAGGACTGTTAGTGAAATTACAAAATTACAATGAAAAACTGACAACACCTTTCCCACATGCACCAGTCTTTACAGAAGGTCTCATAAATAGATCCAGTAGGACCCTGAGAAGCACTCAGAAGAGATGTAATGTCTGCAGCCAGCCTCCTGAGCAACAGCTCAAATCATGCACAGGGAATTTTCCAGGACTATGGATTAACATATTAGTCACAGATAGTCTTTTTTTTTTTTTTAAGTCTTTACTATTACACTCTTTAAGTACTGAGCACATTAAAAAAAAAAAAAAAAAAAAAAAAAGTAAGGGCAGAAGGGCTCCATTTTTAAAGAAAACAGTGATAAACAGACTCATGTAGAGTCCCGGGAAGATCAGAGGATGCTGTGGCAGTAAGTAATAGCCATTCCACTTTCTGCAACTATTAGCTCTGAAAGTTTTTCAGATGACCTATTTTCTTGAAAGGCTGTAATGAACTTCTTAAAATCTGGTATTCTCTTTTACCTATTTGGCTTCTATTCACATTAACTGAAATCTGTTACAACTCTCTCAGAGTTACAGAACTGGGTAACAAATAAAAAAAGCAAAAGAAATTGAATTTATTCATTTTATTTTAATCTGGCAAGACCTCAGGAAATTTAACCTGATAAACACAGTTATATAATTTGGTCCTATCTGAACCAAAGTCAAACAGCTTGTTCTCAAACAAAGTACATCTTTGCAACAAGGTCTGAACCTGCATTTAAAAACAGAATAAGATAAATGCTTCTCTCATTCATGTAAACAACCAGGTTAATCACAGCTCAGCCACTTAAAACTATCCTACATGTTTTTTTTTCTTTAAAAAAAGACACATGGCATATGACCTTATTAGGGGATTTCGCAGACTAAATGAATATATGAACAGACCTAATTATTTAAATTTCAGAGACAGAAAAACTCCTCAGTCATCTTGAAAGAAATAAAATGGGACATAGCAGTAGAGACTAAAATAGATGTGATCAATATCTCAATATCTCTCATAAGCAGAAAAAAAGACTGTAAAAACAGTAGAGTAAAAACTTATTACTTGGACGTGGTGAAAGATTCGCAGACATTGCTATCCATCAGGTCAAATTAAAAACATATTTGCTGAATTAATCACCTCAAATTTTGAATTTAAAATTATTAACTACAAAGAAAAGAAAACTGACAAGAGAGGTCTTTTTTCTGTGTATTGTCATAGCAAAAAATAGTAATGGATGGAAACAGAGACTTCAAAGGTTGTGGAGAACATACAAGGAGAGGGCTGAGGATGACCAAACAGTAAACTCAAGCTGTAGTGGTGGGAATTCAGCATCTGTGTAATGGTTTATGGGGCCAATAATTCTGACCTCTGAAGGTTCTGCTGTGCGTGTTTTGGGCACAAAACCCTTTAGAATGAGAAATTCTCATCAGAGTTCCCACAGCCATGGGGCTCTGCCCTGGGATGGGTATGAAGCAAAGAAAACCACAGCAAAGGAGTCAGTGTACACCACATTTTATGCTTCATTGAAGCACGGAGCAAAACTTGGCAGACATTTGTCTTGGAGGAACCATCATTTACCTCCAAACTGCAGGAGTGAGAGAACAGCAATGCACTGCCAAGGCCAGAAGAAAGAGATGGAGTTTCACTGAGCTGTGAAAAGAGGTGGTCAGTCCACAGGCAGGAAACCTGTGCTTCTTCACAGTCTGTGTGACTTCACTGTGTAACTTCACTGTCTCTGTTCCCTGGAAGAACATTTGTGTATCTTGACATAGCCTGATGCTTGCATGACACTAATTTTGGCTGCGCTGTGAAAATCAAGTTGCAGTATCCTTACAATCCTATAATTTACAGACAGCAAAATTTTAAGAAAGAATATGTGGAAAATATACTAGGACTGGTAGTTCTTCCAAAAGTAAGCATGAAAGACCCAGATGGGACACAGCCAGGACATTCAGGATGAGTGACCACAACTACTAATCTGATTCCCTGGCCTTTGTAGTCCTACTAGAGGCAGTCCTAGCAGGAGCAGTCTAATCCCCAGTGAATCTGTTCCTCTGAAGGATGGGCATGTCAACCAGAAGCAAGAGGTTTTCCATGGGAAACACTGAAATTGTATCTGTCTTCTGCCCAAGGTTTAGTGAGATGATCATAATGGCCCCCTTTACCCAGAAGATTATGTCTCAGTGGTACTTTGGGACAGACAAATACAGTAGCCAAGAGATTTAGAAGAGATAATTTTGACCAAAGTGATTTCAGACCGTGAAAAAGGATTCCCCTCTACAAGCAGATACATCAAATTAAAAGACACAGTTACAGGAAACAGAAAGATTCTTTCAAGACTGAAAGCTTAGGAAAAGTATCAGCTACAGACAGATTTCCTGCAGCTTTTTAAAATACTTTTTTGCAACAGCTGTCTCAAGTTCTGTGGAAATATTCCAGAAGGGAATCCTGTCCCATGGCAGAAGGATTGCTTTGATCACACTGATTACAAAAGCAGATACAGAAGGTCACAGTGACAGAAAATTCCTAATTTTTTTTTCTGAATGTGGAACCTAACATATTAATTGAGACTTTAGCTACTTGGTTATGTGAAATTGTTCCTATTCTCACCCAAAAGAGGTCAACAATTTTGATGAAATGCAACTTACAGCCATCAGTACTCAAAGCAGGCTTTCATTTAGTGCTTTAAGTTCAGCTAACAGTGAGATCAGCCTGCCTTTACTTTGCTGAAGAGGAAGAAGATGTTGGTGGAGTATTCTAGGTTGAAAATATTTTGAGGAAAGTTTAAAAACTTACCTTGATATTTCTGAAATCTTTGATACTTCTCCACTCCTGTGGCAAACACTGATTACTGAAATATTTCTTTCTAAATTATGAGAATCCACCTTTTCGCCTTTATGTTACATTCTTTTGTGCGTTTTATCTGGATCTTTTGCTTATGCCAACCCCATTGAAAACAAAATGCTTTTAGTGGAGATTCTCTGTTGGAATATTTTTGAATCTCAAAACCCTGAAATTTTTTACCCTAATGTTCTATCCCATACCTTAAGCTTCATACACTTCCACACAGAATGAAACAAACCACGTCAAATGGAGATATCCAAGGGACTGAAGCAGAAAGCATTTTATTTACTCTCAACTGACTTTACACAGACACAGCAGTTTGTGAATCCTGTCCAAATCAGTTTCTGAGTTATGACCATGCTGCATATTAAGGCGGAGAAAGAGATGTCTGAAAGATCCTTTTATCATTGCTACAGCATATGGAAAGCTAGAGTGAATATCCATCCTTGGCTCTTCTACTAACATTACAGGTTTATTACTGCTTGCATTCCTGTTTTGTGTGAGAGTTGTGAGACTGTGTACAGCATGGACTAATATAGGATGAGGGAGACAAAGAATATCCTGTTATTGCTATTTGTACAAGCTGGCAACAGCAAAAAGGGTCAATTTTTCAAAGCTGTCAGAAATCTGGAGGCAACAACATTTAGGTGCTTCATGTTTATATGCTTGCTTGGTTGCTATGTGAGTTTTCTTAGGGACCTAAATCCTGCACTGGCAAACAAATAAACACTTTGTTCCTAATCCAGATAAGGAAGCCCAAGGGTTGACGCAAGAAAAGGGGAGCACTGTGTCTTGGTTACTGTTCTGCTTCACAGACTGGGAGCAAGAGGGCAAACTGCCCCTCTTTCAAATCACTTCTCTTGGGTTTTTGGGAACTAGGTTTCAGAGTCTGAGGGCTGTGGGTGGGCAGTGAAGCAACTGAAAAGTTTCCGAAACCAGTTGCCCTTGAGAGAGTTTTTCCTGGTTCTTTCTTTTTTGACCAAAGCAGGATGGAAATAGTCAGGAATCTGTTTCCTTCAGGGTAAACCAACCGACCATATAAATTCTGGCATCTTCTGCCTGCACAGATCCAGGTATCACATCTAAGCCTTCCCCAGATATGAGCCACCAGTGGAAATTGATCAGAAGCTGGAAACCATGAGAGGGAGCAATTCCCAAGACTGCCTGCTCCAACAGAACCCAGAGGAGGTCAGAGGGCAGCTGATCCCTCCCTCCCACCTCCTGCTCATTTTCCATGACCATTCAGAAGACAGCCATTCTCCTTGAGGCATGGAGACCTCTTGGTGCTCAGAACTGGCAAGTGCTGTGGTAGAACACTGTCATTTTGGGGACAGCCTTGGTCAGCATTGCCATGTGCTTTTCTGTTTGTGAATCTGCTGCTATGCCCCTTTTGGTAAAGGGACTTGGATTCATAAGTCATATAGGAGCTTTAACATGTTTCTCCCAGAGTAACTGGCCCGAGGTCGCAGAGGAAATTTGTAGCAGAACTGGGAAATAAATCAAGATCTGAGTCCCAGTCCGGAACCTCAGACACAAAAACTACCATTTTTCATGGGAAGCTTAAATATGTGATGAGTTCTTTTATAATCATATAGTTTCCTTTCCAATGCCTAAAGTTCTCTTGCTACAATCATTAAACTACTAGCTGTCCACTTTTAACAGTTCTGCAGGAATTCTTTCATGTCAGTAGTGTTTGATAATAGGGCACATATGAGATTCCAAACTTACTTTTTTCCATTATTAACCTTTCATTTACTGATATTTCCCTCAGTATGTTTTGCTCTTATAGCCTTCTGCACCATATGTTTATAATCATCTGAAACTTCTGAGTAATCCCATTATTTTTCTATTCTCTCACACATCATAAATGTGGGCTGAGTTCCAGAATAATTTATGCAGGATTAAAACATGGAATTGGCTTCAATGCTTCATCAATGATGCCTTTTGAGTTTATCTCCCAGATTTGTGTCCTTTTCAGGGCTAAAAATCTAGGAGATGGAGATCACAAACACACACTCACACACACTCACACACATCTTGAATACCAAAGTAAGTGAAAGAAGATGAAAAACCAGGATTTTTCAAGGAAAAATGCCTCATTCAAAACATATTGAAATCCAGAAGAGGACTTCCTTCCACTTCACTGTGCATCACACTAGCTCTCTATGTCTAGCAGGGAAGCCTGAAATAATTATTGTACTGATGAAGTGTATGATTGTAGAAAAGTTTTTCCAAAGGGCAGACACAAGCAGAGGGTGTACGACAAGGAACAGTTGAGTATGTGACAGGAGAAATAGTAACTGAGAAAAATCTGGAAGCCTAAAGAGAACAAGAATCAGTCTATAAACCCAATGTGTGAGGCAGCAGCTAACACCTCTCTGAGTCCATTGGTTTTAATTAGCCTGTTTTCCTTTACCCCAAAGGAGAAAAAATGTCAAAAGTCCTTCCTTCAGAGACTCCAGTGCCTGCAACTCCCAGTGAATGAGCTGGTTTGGCTGCTTTGTTCTTCAAATTGAGTGGCAGGCCAAAGGAGTCCCAAAGGCTGTGTGACCAAAGTCACTGAAGGCTTAGAGGTGACGAGAACACTGCAAGTGCAGATGGGACCACAGGGCGCAACAGGGAGCCCAAAGCCAAGCACAGACGAGTGGCAATGAGGCAGGAGCAAGCTCTCAAGATAATGAGGGATGACAGGAATCACCAGGAGCAGCACTTGCTGGAGGCAGTTTTGGCAGCTGGCTCAAGACTTATAGTCAATTTTAACAACCATTCTACCAAACCTACTGAACCATCTCCATCTCCAGAGCTGTGGCTTCAGCTCATGGGCCAAACATCCATCATGAAGACAAATGTGTTCCCCTCAGCATGCAGCTTTTGTTCCAGTAGATGAGGTAGGCTTTTGGTAAGACAGAGAACATAAATGCAGCATGAAAACCCTTGGTTCCTTCAGACAAGTGCAAGCTTCTGCGTATAAAGAGAAAACCAGATGTTGCCTAGAAACTACTTCTATTCTGACTTATGATTTTTCTTAACTCCCACATCCAGCATTGTGGTTTTTGATGGTAGGTGTTAGCTTGAAACAAAAATAATTTTAGGAGATATTGGGTGAACACAGAATTTGTTTGTTTAAATTATGAAAACTAATGAGTTTAATAATTCTTGACCTGTTCAAAAAAACTAGTTTGTTCACTGAACCCTAGTGACTTTCATATGCTTTTGTATATGGGATAAGAAGTGACATCTGTGTCAAGGATAGGTGAAAGAGCATGTTTGAAGTGTAGAAGGATACCAGGGTCTCTCTTTGGTGCAAATAGACTTACATTTATGTTAAACTGTGGCAATGACTTTCTGGGGTAAGACTCAGAAACTGAAATGAAGGAAAAACCCCCAAAGACTGGCATATAGAAATAAGTGAAATGAGTGGCAAAGGCAAGAGTGGGAAGGATAGTAAAAACTAATTCTACTTGAGAGAAAGGATAGAAAAATCTTTGGCCACAAGGTCAAAATCTTCTCCACAGGCCAGGCTGCATCTTTACAGTGGGACATGCTGTATCTCTTGTATTCCAAGAGAATTCCATCAAGAGAGAAACTGACTTTGCAAAGGAAGGCCCTAAGGCCCTTCAGGAAAATACTTCAGTAATTTGGAGCAGGCTCAAATGTGTGATGCAAACAGAAAAAGTAGGTGCATAGAGCTTGAGATAACTGGAATCAGTTTAGCATTTGTCCTAAACCCATCCCAGATGAGAGAGGTATCTTTTGAGAAAGGTTTTTATTTTGCAAGTAAAGAATATTTAGCAGTGACTTCATATGACAGCTGTAAATGTCACTGTGTTTCATTTTGTAACTTCTGAGTGCAGGACATCAAAACCAAAACCTTTTAGCTCAGTCTTCTTCTGTATATTTTTTGTATCTGATGGGAAATAGTCTGTCCATACGTTCATTACATGTTACTTATGGGTCTTCCCAGGCTTGACTGAAAACTTTCACAGCACACTCCTGAAGACACTTCACCCCTTGTGGTGCCCTTCTGGGCAGTGGATCTGAGTGTTACCTGATGGGAAGGGGTTGTGCTGCAGCATTAGGATGAGGCAGTGACAGGGTGCCGGCAGGAAATCTGGATAACAAGGATTAATCAGGCAGTTCCGGAAGGATTCATAATGATCTGATGCATAGTGCTAGGGCTGCAGCAGATCATTCCTCTGTTTTTAAAGAAAATGAGGTCTCCAGTCCTCTGCAGAGAGAGGAACAACATCTGTATGAGGGAATTAAATGGACCAAGGACTGTGATTTGTCCCTGAGGCCATCTGGCATCGCATGGTTCACATTCATACCCTTCCAAAACAAAGAAAGGGGTGGTTCTCAGCCTGTGTCATCTGAATTGTGCCCTTCTGAATTATCCTGGATGGTGTTTGATGCCAAAAACTGGTACCAGAGACCCAATTTAACTCTATGGATAACTGGGTGACAGTAGTGGGTCTGTATCCAGGCCTTGGTTAGTCTGCTGACAAAGTCCCTGCCAATAAATCTTACCTTCTCTTTGATTACTGCTTGATACTCTACCTTCCTTGGCAAAATATTTACTGAATAAGAACCAAAACAACAACCATAACAATAAAGAGTTAATACCTAAATATTTATTTGGAAGAAGTCAAGTGGGTACTGGAGCACACACTTAGACAAAGCAGGTAAGATGACGCTATCTGGATGATATCAATACTCTGTTTTGGAGGACTGGCATGGTTTTGAATCATTTATTACCCATAAGCTCATTTTAAATGAGTGATTTTCTTGAGTGTGAGCTAGATTGCATTTAAATGACAGTGAATTGTACCCTTGTTTCCCAGCGTGCATCAAAACCTTCCTAACTCTTGAAAATAAAGTCAGTTTTTTTTAATTATAGTTTTAATAGCCTCAAACCGTTATTATTATATGCAAACTAAAATTACAGAAATGAATAAAAGTAACATTTTTTTTGAAAGCCAGAAGTACAAAGTTGCAAAAATGGTGCATACATACTGTGAGCACTATAAATTAAAAGAAAAAAAAGGGGGCAAATACTATGATTTGAACTTATCAGTGACAGTGCAATGCAGACAGCCCCCACAACTCTGAACATTACAGACTACAGCTGTTGGTGGCTGTGGGTTTTCTGCCTGATGACCTTTGAGGAATCTGAAGAGCTGGAAGCAATTTGTTGCAGCAATAAAATCATATTTGGGTTGGAGAGGTCTGAAGTGGGCACTGCTGTGGTCAGTGCCTTGTGAGAAGCTGTGATTTGGGTCCTTGAGGACCTTGCATTTCCAGTCTGATTGTTCTTTGGAGGTCTGGGGATCCAGACACAGAATCACTTGAGACTGCAGGATGAGAGAGAGTGGGAGGGGAGCTCTGGTACGGCATGTTTTCCATAAGAGCTGCTTGTCTCTTCAGAATCTCATTAATCTCCCTCTCCTTTCCCACTGACTCCTGGGTCATTGTAAGGTTTCTCTGTTGACTTCTCACTCATGGAAAGATAGTTGTCTGCCAGTTCCTGGGCTGCATTTTCACATGTTTAGCTGCAGTTCTGAAAACTTGTGATTTCTCCAACTATTTAATCACCCTCAGATTTTGCAAGACATTTTGATAAGAGAAATGTACTCAAAACCTGCTCTGTTAAATCCTGCTCATAGTTCAAAAAATAACCAAGGGTTTGTTTATCCTCCAGTTTCTATCACAGATAGACAATTCCCATATTAAAATGTCATCCTCATAATCTCTCACCAGCCTCAAGGGAGCTGAAGGCAATAAGTCCTTTCTGAACTACATTTGTATGCCTGAAAGTCCTGTTGCAATGAACAATCTTTTTCATTCCAAAGGTCTTTGCAGCCAACTGCTTCAAATTTCTAGCTTGATATTTTTTATACAATTTTTTTTTTCACAGAAACATTGGGTTTACAAACTTAGACACTAGATTTGTGTTTATGTGTAAGAAATGTTGAGATAGCATGAGGGTAGGACTATTTCACACAATAGGGAACCAGGCACTAGATACTCTGGGCATGTAAGTGTTCTGGTCACTGACATCTCTGCAGCTGTAATTCAGTTATAATATTGGAAAATTTTTCATCGATCCAGGGGCTCAGAGAGCAGGGAAAATGATTAGGAGGTCTAAGGGGAGCAAAGCAAGATACTTTCTGCTGTTATTCACCCACTGTTTGGAGATAGTGGGAAAATTCAGCCATTTATTTTGGAATAATATATTGTACAGTGTTAACTGATCTCACATGTTCATTTTCTAGGCTTTTCAGGTACAAGGCTTTGATGAAATATATGAAGTTTGGAAATTGCTGCTAGGTCCATTTCCAGTTGATATGAGTTGAATACACTGTTAGCTGGTACCAGTGGTAAAAGGAAAACACACTCCATGGCCTTGCACTAATGGGTACTACAGGATGGACTTTAAAAGTTCCTGCAAGGTAACTTAAAAGGTGTTCACTGGACTGATTTTAAATGTTCTCCATAAACTCTTTTATTCCTGGTTTCAAACACACTTAGTGAAGGACACCAGGCAAAGTGACCTGTGTTGGCTCTGGAGGGAAACAGGGGATTGGAGGCAGAAGATCCTGCAGCAGTAGGACCATGAAGGGTCAAATGCTGGGTGTGCAGCAGGAGAGTTGTAAAAGCCACTGGGTACTGCAGGCTAGTTAGAGCACACCCCAAACAGAGAGCACAAAGAAGGGAGATATGGGGATGGTTGTAAGTAGGCTGAGAGGGAAGGGATGGAAATAGTAAGGCTGAAATACATAAGTCTGTGGGATAACAAATGACAAAATTTCTAATATTGTAGTCAAGAGGTTGTAACATTTCCCTGAATATATACAGAGGGCATGGTAGGTATGACTGGTCCCAGCCAAAGTCCTGCCATTCATGAGTCTGTAACTGGTTTTCTGGGAAGTCATGGTGTTAATACTGGCTTCCTGGACTAATTCCAGCAAGAAACATCTGTTTCAATCTATCTGCAGCTAATATTTAACAGTGAATTTTAAAGGAATTTGAATTTATAATCAAATATTTACAAGTCACAGACATTACGTAATAGTTATTGCACAGTAGTAAGTAATGAAGATAGCAGGGATAGGCTGGGACAATCTGGGCTGGCTATTTGAAAACCGTAGTGATACAGTCTGTGAAATCAGATTCAGTCTTAACCTTACACTATGGAAAAAACTAAGGAGATGCTTATGGCATTTCTATGCTGTTGCCAGGATGCATTCTTGCCAAAATACCCCTTGTTGCCAGTTGGAGTAGCCCATGCCCTGAGAATCTAGGACAAAATCAGGCAATGCCATTCTTCACTGGGATTTTGGACCATGCTAGAATGAGACTCAGAACAGCACTGCTTGAGCTTCAGCTGACAGAGGAAAATAACAGAGCACAGCAATTATGTATGGATGAAATACACCTGAGAGCTCCAATATTATATGGTTTCATCATAGAAAACCCTATAATATGATTTTGTTTGGAATAACAAGGTCTTTTCTCTTCAGTACTGTGACGATATAAAAACTGCCTGGATGCAACATTCTTCCCTATCTTGTTATGCATGTGATGAATGTCATGGGTATCTTTTTCCCTGTTCTCTAACAGTTTGCCTTATACCACAGGCTCTTTATACAATGGCAAGATACATTTAATTTAAATAAAAGGTGTTTTTCCACTCTAGGTCATAGACTAACCCCAGTATAGTGACAGAGAATATATATGAACATGTATCCAGATCCTATACATTGAAGTATTTTAAAGACAGAGATTAACCCTTCCTGCCTAGCAGACAGATGCTTTGCAAAAATAGAAAACTGAGGAAAACAAATTTCATCTTTCTTTGCACTGTGTAATACCCAGAATCATGTTCTGCTTTCTGGGACTGCAGCACTCTCCCCACCCTGACATTTCCTCATCTCTCTTCTGGAGCAACTTGTATTTTTAACTCATGCTCCATCACTACTTCTCCAACCCTTCCAACCATGGAAGCATGTCTTGTGACTGCAGAGCTACTATTTCAGACCTAGTACGTAGACTATCAATGGTTTTCAGTGAGAGAAGAGGATCATATTTGCTCAATCACCATTTTTGCAGAGTTTTGGCTTCTGAGCTTCCTCTGGTAGCACATGATGAGAAAGGCTAGATGAACTTTAAAAGAGATTCCTGTGGACAAACTGGGATCAGAGATTGCTATCTTACTATGGACAAAGTTGTGTGTCTGAAACCTAGAAAAGGGGTTGTGGAAAAACTTTTCTCCTACATATTTTAGGACTTTAGTTCCTCATCGTGGCTTCTTTGATGGATTAGAATTACATGAACCCATTTTTAATTTGTGCATTTCTTAAGATGTCTGTGGTTATGTCTGTACTAGCAGGGAAATCTGAAAATCTGGTAATTTTTAATTTTTAGAGCAGTCTGATCTTGCCAAACAAATCTCAGCCACTGTTCAAAGTTTATCAAGAACTAAAAGCTGTTCTTTGTAGACAGTTTGCATGTACCTTCCATGCCTTAGAGGCTATGGGAATTCAATACAACAGACATGGCCAGGCAGGGACTTAGAAACAGAGGATGTGCTGTAGCCCTGCTTAGTCCAAAGATACCTGAACTCTTGTAGTGGATCTTAACAGGATTCAGTTTAAAGTGAATGATAATGTGCACAGCACTACAAACCTGAGCTGTTTCTCTTCACCCAGTGATCAGGAAAGATGTGGCCCACAGGGTCATCCAGAAAAATTTGCAGGAGTGTGAAGCCAGAACCATCCCAGTGATGCCCTGGCCAGCAGATGCCTCTCAGAGCTGGATGGTTTGAGCTTTCCTTTCATGTTTTCTCTTCTCCACCTCTCACCACAATCTCGCTTGGTGAGAACCATGTCTGGGTTCCTATCAGGTATTGAAAGTTAATTTGGTCCTGGATAAAAAAGGCATTTAAATAATGGAATACCAGTACTCCTGTTATATCATCAAAGTATTATGATACTGATCAAAGACAATGGCTTGGAACATGTTATGACCCATTACTAGAGTTTTTCAGAGGACAGTTTATAAACAAAACCATTTAAAAATAATTTTAGAATTTGGCCTGTGTAAATGTTAATACAATTTTGGAGCTAGATCATGAATTTTGTCCTTGCATAAATGAGTTTGTGGTGCAGTGTATGACTAGGGGCCTTCTGTGACACATAATGAAAATAACAGTAGTGTCACTGTAGTCCAGGGTATTCCTGAAGACAAAAGGAAATTTTTAACAGAGGAAGACAGCCAAGGAAAAGGTGGACAATGTGCTCTGTTATGCAGAGGAGTTTCTCACCTCGTGGCAGCAATTAAGAAAAATAACCCTAAAAATAAAAGCACCCCAACACAACCCACTCAAAACCTCAAGCCAAACTGGTAAGCATTGCAAGTACTGAGAACTAAAACATGCAGCAGGCTGAGGAATAAAATACCATTATGCAAAGCATCCCTTTGTAGCACTGCAGCACCTCTGAGGTGCAGGGGAACTAAAAGTAAACCAATCATGTTTTTCAATGAGATTTTTGGTATTGTAATTTAGTTCCAAATTCCAGGGAAAAAGAAATAATTTGTGGGATTCTTTGGGTTGTTATGTCATCTGCATATACTTTTTTTATTATTAGTAAGGAGCAAGATATCAGTAGCAATTATTATAAATATATGAATTCAGTCAATGCCCAGATAAAAGCTATCAGAGGAAACAATATAGTAATGTTTATCATCGTAATAACAAGAGGGCTACAGAGAGATACACATTTTCCCCTTAGTGATACTCCAGCATGGAGATGTGTGAGCAGGTTGGTGGGACCTCACAGGGAAACCAGAGTGCCTCTGTCTGGTGTGCAGCAGGGGCACAGCAGAAGGACAAGGATGAGTTGGAGGGAAGGACATCAGTGTGCACATCCATCCACAGCTGCTTTACTTTTCTTCACTGCTGGCCAGAACACTTCACAATTTCCATATCTGGGGAGATATAGCCTTGAAATTATTATGTATTTTATAATCTAGTTTATAGATTATAAAATAATCTATACAGTACAAGGTTGAGGACTAATTATGGAGGAAACAATGCACCCATAGAAAAGCCTCTTTTGGAAGGCTTTCAGGATTCTCTGCTTACTCTGTTCTAGACACCAATCTCTTAGAAACTGTAGACTGGCAGTTTACCTCACATGGATGTGAGGACATTGGGCATCCTTGTGGCAATGAAGATGGCAGAGCCCCATGCTTTATGAGATGTTATCACAATAAGGTTAGTAAGAGATGGTAATAAAATTATTGTGACTATAAAACAATCCTTTCTTTATATCATGCCCACATGAAGGCTTCAGCCATGATATTAGCAGACCTCTGTGGCTGCACAACTTTTATCATCTCAGTGTAAAAAAGGAAGACAGGTCAAACAACAGGTATCTTGGCTTGTCCAATATCAACAAATGGAGAAAAAATTCCTAAAATAAAAACTTAAATCAGCTAGGTTCATCCTGAATTACATCTCGGAATTTATAAATGCTTCACCTTTGTTTTAATGAAGTCAAGTCTGTATTAATGTTGTCCAGATGCCTCAGCTTTGGTCCTCAGCTCCCAGTTCTCAGTTTTGGCAGCACTGAGACAACAAGTGGTGCAATCATCCCTGTGCCCTGAAAGAAGGCACAAATTAAACACTCTTCCTCTCAGCCCCCTCCCATCCTACACCCTACAGAATGGACATGACAATTCCCTGTCATTTATCCCACAGTTTCTGTCCTGCAAGGGGCCTCTCATCCTTAGCTCAGCTGTGGCTTTGTGTAGGACCTGTGTGGGAGGGTGGATGGAGGGGCTGGAAGGATGGCTGCCTCTACTCAGATAGCATACAGGCAAAACCAGCTGAAAAGTGAGCACAAAGGGGTTGTTCTGGCAGGGCTATTTTTAGCTTCATCTGGATCATATTAAGTACTCACTGGTGTCCAAGATGCCCTTTCTCCCATTCAGTGATGCTACGGGGCCAGATTTGATCCTTCTAAAAGACCTATGAAGAAGAAAGAGTAGTGACAGCCTTGATCCAAAACAATTGCTGTAACTAATGTGTTGTCAGTAGTGACAAATGAGGAGGAAATGTTATTTCTTTCAGCTGTGAAAAAAAAAGGAATGGTCTAGATTAATTGCTGAGCGGAGGCCTGGCTCCTGATCTCCACAGCAGCATTTAGAAATGTGAATCCTAAGAAGGAGGAATGCTTTGGTCCCAGAGGGGCAGGATTTTAGCCACATGCTTCCTTGTTCCATTTTCTATCATCTGTATTGGTCAGTTTTCTACTAAGTAACTTGGATTTGACAAATCATTCTGAGACCATGCTTCAGCATTTTCCAGTAGTGCAGGTCACTGTTTTTCTGCAAACCCATCTTCTTTCACTGAGCAGGAATACTTCCTGTCTATCTCTAAAGACGTTTTGCCATCATACTAGATTATATTAATTAAGAATTCTGTATCATCCTGGTTGGAACTTGGGAGGATGAACATAGATTTAGAAGAAAAAATGACTACTGAGTAAATCAGAGAGAAAAAAAGCTTTTTCTTGTACTGTCAGACATCGCTTGTTTCCCCATGACAAGGTAATATGTTACTTACTACTAGTAATGCAGGAGAAAAAAAGAGGAGCAGAAAGAAAGCACTGAACAAAGAAATTGTTTAAAAAAATGCCAAACTAAACCCAAAACCTCTTGCTCATTGGGCACTGGCAGGTCACACAGTTTACAACATTTCTGCTCTGATATCTGATAAAGTGCAAATGGATTGAAGCACAGGAAGGTGTTCCATACTATAAATATTTTCTGAAGCAGGAACTCTAGATGCTGCTAACAGACTGAGACTTCTATAACGCTCCTGCAAGTTTCTAGAAACTTGGATACTCTATAACATTTTTGTAATACACCGTATTTCCATAATGCAAAGTGCTCAAAAATAGCGATTAATGCTGTGATTTGTATTTACATAGCAGAGAGTATTAGGAATATGAGTGAGGTTGACAAAGATTGGTAGGTGAACTGCTTTTCCAGTATCTATAAATCTAGGGTATTTGGCACTTGGTAGGAATGAATATTCCATATTGAGGATTTAGAACTTTCCGTAATTCTTACATATATAAGTTGCAATTTTGACACCTGCCCTGTAAAGTGCAAGTGTGAGGAATGGACTCACAGGCATAATCATCTTCCATATACTTTTTTAAACATTCATATGACTTTTCCAAATAATTACTCTTTGAATTTTATACATTGTTATACCAGGTGGCAAACTGCAGTGGAATAAACTGCACAGTGCCTTGCTGTGTAATGGGAAAGCATGCAATGCCAGGCGACATATCCAATAAAATCTACACCTATCACCTCCTCCATATGAGTGGGTTGTTTACTACACTTTGTGGGTTGGATTTGTGTTTTCTGTCTGCAGGTTTCATGGGCTCTGTCTTCATCGTGCAAACCAATTTGCAGCATTCCCTCATGCCAAGACACTTGTATATGGTTTTATCAGGGGTGACAGTGATTTATTCAAAGAAAAATTTCTGTCACATTTCATGGTGAGTTTGGCAATCATTTCATTTCCAAACTTACCATATCCTTCAAGAAAGAGGAATTAGGTTTAAGGGGCTCTGCAGCTGTTTGGCATCTGATATTCAGAGCTTATTATTATTAGTGATTTGTAATCTCTAACCAGTCAGATCATTCCTTTCTCTAAACAGTTTTTACTTTATTTTTTTTCACAGGGAATGTAAAACTTTCCTTCTTTAAAGTCCAATGAAGGGAGGTGAAGACATTTACTTTTCAAATGTAATAAAATGAACTTTATATTATTATTTCAGTGACTGAATAAAAATATTATTTATACCATACCAGTGCTTCCATGCATATTATAGGGTGTTTCATTTGTGATCCAGCTAAGATAGAACAGTTCTCTTTTACTTAAGAGTCCTAGAGAGTCACCCCAAATTATTCACAACCTTGTGCAATGTAAACAGAAGTACCTCTGAGTAACATATATGTTTATGGCTATATACATTCATTCTACAGAAAAAAAGAGATTTGTGTTTGCAAAGATTTTGCGAAGTTCTGTGGCTTGTTTTAAGCAGGAGGTCAAATAACTGAGCACAGTGATCTCGTTGGTGTTACACTCTGTGAATCTATAAAGAGCTACATAATGCACAACAATCCAGACCCATTCCATGGCTCTGAATGGCTTCCAATGGCTTCCAATGGCAGCAAACCCACTTGAATTGGGAAGGATTTAGCCCAACATCCCCTTTTTCTCTCCATTCACCAGAACAGGCTACTAAATTTTGCTAATTGAATTGTCCTGGGCAGGTTCTGAATGGATTCTGGGCAGGTTCCCATGGATTTTGTGAAAGCAAATCAATGAGTTTGTCCTGGTTTTGCAGAACAAGCCTCATGTGCTGAGCTGTGCCAGGCTTGGCACTGGCTGTGAGCCACAATGGGAAACGTGGTCATGGCTGAAGGTCAACAAAAGTCAGCAAGATCTGCTTTCTAAGGAAACCTTTGTACAGATCTCAGCACCAGAGATTTCAGGCAGAAATACCATCTCATTCAAACAATTTTTGTTTCTTTAATATAGATCTGAAGTAATGTTTCCCTTGTCATGTGTTTCCTTGGAACGGGCTTATGCTAGAGCCTTGAGTTGGTACTGGGGCCATGTACTTGGGCCAACAGTTTGCCACAGTCTGCATATGGGTGATAATAATTGCTGCAGAAAATAGCTTATTTTGTCCTTTAATACACCCTTCATCTGGAAATCCTTCAAGAACTATAGCATTGTTGCTGAAGTATGAAAAGGCTCTTGAGGAGCATTAATTAAATTATTCTGCAGGTGAATAAATGTGGCAGACCCTAGGGTTATGAAGCAGTCTCAACTCCTAGTTGCTTACCATAGCTACTAGAAAATATTATGTAAAAGACACCAGGTTAAAATTTTAAAATCTTATTAAAAAGTATTTTAGTTGCATTTACATCATTCTTCTGAGTACAGTAAGCTTTCACTGAAGACTTTTGTTTTGTTGTTTCAGTATGTCCAAAACAATGATTGTTGTGTTAAAAATCCTCATGGAAATCCGTGCTAAAAATGTGATTTTTCTAACTCATTCTTTGGCTTTTTCCCTTCTTTTCCAAGACTCTGTAAAATGCAGAGGTGCTTCCAAGATGACTCTCACACTCAGAGATACTCATGGTACTCCAGGTTGCTGCCAGTGGGCTTTTGGCCAGTTATCCCAGCCCACAGAACTGGCAGAGTATACTCAGAGCTCTTGGCCAAGAACCCAGAGCCATTCCCAAAGCAGAAAATTAGTCCTTAAAAATACTGGTCTGGCCACCACAGCTGAGGAACAGTTTCAGTGCTATACTTGCGAGATGCAATTCTCATTTCCATCAAAAATTTTCTGGCTAAAACTTATTAGATTACGGCAGGAATAGGGTTTGTACCAAGTGTTCAAAGACAGCCTAGAGTGACTATTAGATATGGTCTGGGAATCCAGCAAACCGATTTCTAATACTGGCATGTGAGTATTCATAAAAAAATAATCTGGGTTTTCTCTTCTTTCAGTTCCTGTGTTTGTCCAAAGTGAGTGATTACATGGATGACATTTATAAAGCACCTTGAGACCTGCAGAGTACTAGCCTAACAGCTGGGTGTTATTATTACTCTGTTCAGTTGATGTTTTATACTATAACCATAGCAATGCTATATCTGAATGACTTCCAAAGGTAAAAATAAACAATGTGGTTATTTAACATAATTTCTCCCATAAAGGGAGATGTGTATTACTTTTTAGCTCAGGCCTAAAACATATTAGCAAAATCCAGATTGGAAGTATAAGCAGAAAGGAAAGGACAAGCAAAAAGTTTGGATTTGGACTGAAAAGTGAGATTCACATATCTCCCATTGGAATTAATTTTAGTATTCTGACTTATAAATATTACCTTATGTAAATGAGTTTCACTGATTGAAAGGTTTCCAGAGAAAGGAACTCCTAAGAGTGGTTAATATCTTGATGGGGGGATAGTCCTTTACATACTTTAATATCTGTAGGCAAAAAGAAACACTGGGGTTTATCTTTTATGCATTATGGGTGAATGTTTAACACTGTGGGAAAGGTTTCTAAAGCTAAAAGAAGTAGTTGGTAGGAAGGCTTGACATTTGACCAAAGACAGCTGCAAAATTTTTTCCTCCTGTATGCTGAAAAACAGTTAGAAAGATTTACTTGAGATTACAAACCAGTGCTTTGGCAGGTTTTTAACATCATTTCAGAGAAAGTAAGTTATAGTTCTATGTTTATTCTATTGTCCTGTATTGGTGTCAGTTTTAAAGATTCTTAGAATTATGGCATAGAGTCATACCCACTTGTAGATCCATCAGGTTTAAAAAAAGCACAATGATGTCCCCAGTGATTTCTCTTGCTGTTGTAACTTCAGAGGCCCCTTGCCCACCATATCCTTTGAGAATTCATGATGTTACAAGCACAGCTCTGCAAAAACCCTTTGAAAGAAGGATGAGGAACTAAGCCACAGAGGCTACTAGTCACTAGCTGCTTCAATTGCTATTCTATATGCTAAAAGTATTTGTCCCAGGGAGCGATTTGAGCTCGGGGGTGCAGCATGGTCACACCCAGGCTGTCCAGAGCACACTGACCATACACACACAGGCAGCACTTCCCTGTGGATCTCCACTGTCCCTGTGTGGTATGTCTGTGACCATGAAACTTGATTATTTTGTAACTTTTATCAGTTTATGGTGTTAAAAATAATTTCTGTGCTGTGCTGCAGCCCACTGGAATAGCATTTTCATGGCATGAGACAGACATTATGTGCTGCATACTTTGGCATATCACAGTGTAGGGGAGTCTCCAGGCACCCTGCCTTCAGAGGGTTACAGGGCTGTGTGGAGATCCAAGCCAGTTACATTTATCTCTTCTACCTACTGGTAGCAGTCTGGAAGTGAAATTTCCCCAAGAAACATACCTGATGGTTTCTAACTAACCCATTCCTGAAGGATGCCCAGACGTGAACTGCACTGCATCTGTGCAGGGTAGATTGCTATGGGTCCATGATGGATGAAGGAAGTGGGGACACAGTCATTTGAGAGTACAGACACATCCAGATGAAAAAAGATGCGTACTCATGAGCTGAGTGAAGTTACAAATGCATTTAACACTCTGGGTTCTGCAGAGGAGTCCACAGAGGCAAAACAAAAATAGTGCCCTAAAGCAGCCAGTGAGACTGTCCCAAAGAATCTGTGGAAACACAGGAACTTCAGCTACAAGAGAGAATGATGCCAAGCACCACTCCTTTTCTCCTTCTTCTACACATGTGACAGTTTTTTGCTTATTATCATTGGTGTCAAGCATCAAACACCAAGAACTGAGTCTCCATAAACGGTTGTTTTGGAAGATGAACTATATGTCTATGAAAAGTTATGTCTATGAAAAGTTCTTTTGATTTGCCACTACAGCAACGAGCAGGAATCTGCAGCTGCAAGAAGAGGAGCAGAAAGGGAAAAATCCAAATTTTATAGATTTATTTATTTAAAGCAAATTCCTTGATTAAGCATGGCAGTCAGCTCTGTCAGATGTACAAGTCACACTGTGTGTGAAGGCTGAAGTGCTGATTCTTGCTTAGAGTTATTCTAAAGCCAATTGTCACTTCCTTCACTTTAGTACACTAGCTTCTCTCAGCTGTCCCACATGGGCAGTGAGGTAAATCTAACAAGATTCATCCAATCCAAGGCAAAACAAATGGATCAGTGGGCTGAGGCCAAGAGCACGGGGTTTAACAAGTTGAGCCCTGAACCTGGGTCACAAAAACCCCTGCAGTGCTACAGCGGGAAGAGTGGCTGGAAAGCAGCTCAGAGGAGAAGGACCTGGGGGTGCTGGTCAGCAGCAGCTGAACATGAGCCAGAATGTGCCCAACATGCAGCCAAGTGTGTGACTATCAGGACAAATCAGTCACCCCGAGACCTTGCCTTGCTCACTTTTTTTTTTTAACATCAAGAAATCTGAAACAGGCATTTGCCTATAAATGTAGTTTATATTCCTAGTGTTTCAAGGAAACATGAGATTACAACATACACACAGCTAAACTTTCTTTACTCTAATGAATAAGGAAAACAATATTTCCCAACGTGGTCTAGGAAGGTCTCTGCTCAGCCAGTGTAGTGGAATTGTACTTGACGAGTAAAATTGTAAAGCAGCAATGTAAGCAGCAGCTTCTTCCAAATAGTAATGCCACAATTAACAGAAGTGTTTCTCCATTCCCCTACAACATAGCTGCTCATGAAGCCCACTTATAATAATGACATCTGATGACTTGCAGGCCAAACACAAAACAGTTATTCCATACTTTCACATGAAGTAGAAGATAATTATTTTTGGAAATTTTATTAAAGAGACCCAGAAGCTGCAGTAGTTTATGCTTCTACTGACACAGATATATCTGAGGTATCAAAAATGGTGGATAAAGGAGCAGTTCAGTTTACATTTTCTTTCACTCTGCTACTGCACAGAGCTGAAGAGAGCTGAGTCCCACTGTTCCTACAAAGTGATATTATCCTTACAGCTATTTGTGTCAGCCAAGCCATATGGACCATGCATTTGAAGAATGACCTTGGTTTGGGTTATATTTTCACAAAATTTTAAAAACAACAGGATCATTTCCTTTTGTTTATCTATTCCCTTGTTCAAATAAAAGAAGTTGAAATAATATGAAACATGTCGAATTTTGTTATCAGTTGGACTAACTTACACAGGCATAGAACTATTCTAAGTATTTAGAGCCTTTAATTAGTATGTTTTCAGGAATGGACATTTCTAATCTCTTTGGACTTTCAAGCAGATGTTTCTGAATTAAAATCATTCTGTTTCAAAAGACATCACTAAGCTTATTATAATATTTAAATAATACAGTCCTTTTGATCATGGTATTGTGACATACCTCAGACATCTTCATTGTTTTTGCTATTTCTTCAGAGCCCCAATGAAATATGATATTTTGTTGGCACTGAATCAAGTGGTTGTGCTAGGCACTGCTCTATGTTATGCAGTGTTTATTAAAATCTACCCTATAAACAATTTAAATATATTATTATTGCACAAGAGGCCTTGAAATTAATTTGTGCTGACAGAGAAACTACAAACTCTGACCCACTTCAGCAGTTTACCTGTGAAAGCAAGAGCAATTTTTCAAATATTATATGTAACAGATAAGAATCTATATTTTATACTACCTGTTCCAGAAATTACATTTGACTGGGGAAGATATTTAACCAAATAGCATGTGTGACCAGAAAGAGGCTACCAGGTACATGGCAAAGGGACTGGCCAGTTCACCTTGGTTTTACTTCAGCTCACATCTAATCTATACATACAATATTACAAACTATTACAGATCTGAGATTCCTCCTCACTGCTGATATCAATGTTTAAAAGGATTGTTGCCACAACTCTGCTAAAAAGGAAGTCTCAGTCCTGAGCTGCCATTTGGATGTCTCCATTTTCCAGAAGAAGCAAATATATTTTCTGAGTAAGAGGAGAGACAAAATTTTTAAAAAGAAAAATGTTTATGTTTATTAGCTACTAGCTCTTGGTATGAGTTAAAATTCTTATGTGATAACAAATAAATGTGAGAAAAAGTTTCATCTGAAATAAGCTTCTTTCTGTCCCAAGTAGCCTGAGTCCTAATTCAATAAATATTTAAGTTTTGGTCAGCCTCAGAGGAATTTAACATATGTGTCAGGACCTGCTGATAAAGGTTGCTATCCCAAATCACTAGGATACTTTTTATTCTGTCTTATTTAGCAGCATTACCAAAGCTGTAGAATTCAGATCTCAAGGCTAGAATGAGCAGAATGTGCACATATTAAATTTAGTGAGAGGGAGAATTTCATTGCAATAGTCTACACACCAGCTTGAAAATAGAAAAATGTCTCCTAGGATATGAAAGCATCAGTAATATCTGTCCTCTGTCACATGTATTTGTGTCTGCCAATGTATTTTATACAAAATGCATAATTAGCCCTTCAAAGCACACGGCACATTAAATTTTTAAATTCTCCCTGCCTTCTTAAAATGCAAAAGAAAAGTATGGCCATATTCTTTCTGCTACTTCTAAAATTTAGAAACACAAGAGGCAATTTTACTGGAAAATGACTTAGGTATATCTGTCTACCATGAAGTTAAACAGAAAACTTCCTTTACTCAAAATGCTCATTGGTTCAGTCTTTAATAACAACATATTTTAAGAAGTCTGATAAACATCCTTTACTTTGAAAATCTCCCAGCCACCAGTTATTCTTCCAGACCATTCATTTATCAATTTTTCTAGGCAACAGAAGGCTCACATTTCATGTCAGTGAACAGGGTAAAAACATATCTTGAATAACATTTATAAAAATCCCAAAACCACAGACAATTATACAGGCTGGAGTTTTTAGCTGGTTACCATCAGAGGCTGATTATCGTTATCAATAAACTTGGCAAAATTATCTGAAATTATTTAATTTCTTCCTTGAAATCTCACTGGATCCTTTGCTAACATCAAACTCAGGATGAATTTCTATGGAGTAATGAAAAGAAATTTTTAAATTTATGAATAGAGAGCAGATGCATCCTCAAAACATATGTACAAACACATGGCCATGCCCCAGTGTGAATTTCAAGCAAACAGTATGTTTCATAAGAAACAGTCAGTTTGCTCATTTGTAGAGAACTGGCAGCCACTCTGACTGCTGAAAGATACAAAAAACAAAATTTAAGTACTGTATTTAAAGTTAATCTAGCTAACAAAAAACAGGGACAAACTTTCCTAGACTAAAATTGTAAATTAAATGCAAATTGATAATAGGACTGGAACTTTAATGAAGTACAGTATTCCTCACTGCTGAGGAAGTTAAGTTGATGGTTAGTGACATTCATTTACACATGGGTTCATTTGTTGACTTCCTCCAATGCAATGGCACCAGCTACCCTGTTGGCAGTTAGCAGTCAGGAAGGAGATTTTTTTTAAAAAACTCATCTAAGAGAATTAGGAACAAACAAAGTGGGGAGGAAAAAAGGAAAATCAACGGGACTGACGCAGTGAACAGTGAAAAGTGAACAGTGAAAAGTAGAAAGTTTTAAGCAGAAAGACTGACACTTGAGTAAGTATTTCTCTGATTCACTGCTCTAAAGGATGGTTTCTGGGATGCTCTAAGGGTACCCAGTGGCCTGCCTGGTGTGATGCTAGTGGGCACATGGGGTCTGACAGTGAAGCACCCTCAGCCCTTTAGAGAAGGCTCAGCAGCTTGTAGGAGTGGAGGAATAAAGAGAGGAATCCAGCTTTTAGAGTAAAAAATTCCCATGCTTTTCCAAGTTAGCCCAATCATGACCTGCCCGTTACAATTTTCTTCCAGCCATTCTATATAAGCCCTAAATGCATTCAACAAAGCTGTGACCAAGTCCTTAGTCTCTCTTGGCAGAGATCAAATCAATAGCACACCACATAAATTAGTGAGTCAACAATGCAAATGGATTTCTCACTATATTAGTGGCTTCACTATTGACTGTGCCCTACTTTATGCTGTTTCAATCATCTTCAGCACTGGAACTCCAACTTGCTCAGCTGCTTGGCTTCCCTACTAGAAAAGAAACATTGAATTTATTAATATCTCTGTGAATTACATTGGATTTTGGACTGTTTTCCATGCTATATTATTTATTGTACATAGAGTGAAAAGGAACCTACTGGAACAGGGTTCACAGCTGAGGAGAATTTAGTTTTTTACAGATGGTAACATCCATGTTTTGTAATTTTTTTTATTTGAAGAAAACAAAGGGAAGATAGAGAGAGAGAGAAAAAAACCAAAAATGAGAAACACTTTTATTAGAGTATTATGAAAACATTTGCCATGCATATTTTGCTTCAAAATATATTAACTGTAGTCTACCAAGATCAGATAAACTACAGCATAAAAAGGGCGCATTTGTTTTCTCTGTACTCAGCAGGATTATTCACATTTGTTGTTTCATCAGATATTATTAATATAATAAATTGCACATGTTACATGTTTGCCAACATTTCTAAATTAGTCTTCAAAGAAACATCTAAATGATCTTCCACTATAAAAGGAGGAAAATACTGAATGTACAGCACATTAAAAATAACAGAGTGGCATCATAAATATCTGCATGCACATTCATTTTTCCTAACCCAATCTGCCCAGAGGTCTTTCACTGCCAGGGATCTCTAAATCCAAACTAGACCAATGGTGATATATTTGCTTAAGAAGCCCTTGTTTTAAGCAATCTCATCTCTTTGATCAGCTGTAAAATCTCAAATCTAAAATCAACGGTGGCAGAACAAACTTCAGAAAAGAAAGACTTGCCAGATGGGCAGGCGTTGAGAAATATTAGACTGCAGTTGTAGTGTTTAACTCCCTTACAGGGTGATGAAAGAAACACTGCATGTGCCACTGAAGGCGATGATAATAAAGGTAATGAAAGTAATAATGAATCCCCACTGCATGTCTGCAACAGGATTTGCCCTGGTTCATGGCATATCAGCTATTACTTCAAATTATTCCTGAACACAGGTGTTTCTGAGGTAAGAACAACAATTTGTACTTTTTCAATTCTCACAGAAATGCATATTAAAGCTGTTTTCTAAGTGAGAAGAAAGTCAAGACCGCTGTTCATGTTCATCAATAGCTGTATCTCAAGTGGCTGAGAGTTATGATATCTGAGATCCCTTCCACTCTCCACAAAGAGTAATTGTCCTGTATAAAGCATGACTGACCAGAGCAGGATTTTGGTCCCAAACTATCACAATCCACAGTACACTCTACAGCCCAAACTGGTGACAGTCTCTAAATGTGAGAGTCTCATATTGACAATTTGAATATGCTGTGCTCAGCACTCCATGCTTCACTAGCACTTGGCTCGGAGACAGTGAGAGCAGGTGCAAGTACCTTCCACGGCTTTCACCCAACCAGGTGCATGCACAAGCACACTACTGTTTGCATTTTGAAAACTCTGGATAGAAGGTTCTATTTCATGTACAGTTCTTACTGCAAGAGTCAGAGAAAATGACTGTTTATCATATACATGCAAATATATTCTATTCATGGGTAATTTAATAAAAAAAAACCTTTCAGTGATTTAGATGCATAACTCTCACACATAGGAGTCCATTTCACAGGATTAGGAGTCGTGCAAAAAAGTGAAGTTGAGCACAAGTTATTTTATCTAAGAGTGGTCATGAGAAGTTGGACCTGGGCTCTTAATTGTCCAAGTACCCTTACTGTCAGCTGTAAAATGGGGAGAGGCAAATCCTACCAAACAAAGAAACTATTCAAAACCAGGCATCTGAGGAAAATGGGATGAATGAAAATCAGGACATCTCTATCTTGACAGTATCTCCATCTAGTCGAGGTGACCAGTTGAGTCTATACATCTGTCTTCTAGATTCTTCAAGCAAACATGAAAAATGTGTCATTTTTAATCCTTTCACTGAAGCTAAAAATATAAGTGATGTCTTGAGAGTAACTGGACCATTTTAAGCTACCACACTGAAAAAAAAAAAAAATCCCAGGAAACGTTCCCAGAGATGAGCCCTTGAGCATACACACCATAGAATGTTTATTTTTCATCCCAGGCATGGTTTTGGCCTCTGACAACATTTTCCCAGATGATTTCCAAACACCAACTCAGTACCAGAAATTCACAGGAAGCAATACCAAAAAGTAGTTTGGATGTCAACATCCTGTTGTGAAAGATAAAAAGCATTCAAGAGTAGTGATGCAAACTGTAATATTCCAGCTGGCCTCAGTGCCAGAGGGCTGCCCAAGGCACATCTACATTAGTGATAGCTTTAGAGCAACTGAAGGAAAGCACTGAGAAGCACTAGGATTGCCTATAAATGGACACACACTTGAGGATTACATCCAGTTCTTGTTTCCTTGTGTCACAAAAAGAAGTGAAATATTGGCTGGAATGTGGAGGAGAGCCACAGATAGTATTGGAAATCTTGGAAAAGGGCCTTGCAATAGGAGAAGAAAGGGGTTCAGTCTGTTTAATTTAATAAAAACATCCAGAAGTGATTTCACTGATTACAGTGTGCAAGTATCAGCACAGGGAGAAAATACTGAGCAGTAACAGCAGCACCCTCATCTCACACAGAACAGCATAATCAGAGGTGATTGCTGGAAGTGAAAGCCAGACAAATTCAGGCACAACTCAAACCACACATTTTTAAGAGGGTGGGCTGCACTCCCAAAGGAAGCAATAGATTCTCCCAACTACTGATGGCTTTAGATCTTGACTGCACATCGTTCTAGAAGATAAGCCTTAGCCAAACACAGATTGCTGGACTAACTGGGCTAAATTAAATGTCTTGTGTCATTCAGGAAGTCAGACTAAACAATCTAAGGGCCTTTTCTGGCTTTAAAAAAATCTATGGATCTATAAAATGAAATGGCATAACTCTGCATTCTAGTCCAAGAATAACACATTTTGATAAAATAAGGTTTCCATAGTCCAATGCTGTGATAGCAGATACA
The DNA here is from genome assembly GCA_003676055.1 of Chloebia gouldiae. Lineage (NCBI taxonomy): Eukaryota > Metazoa > Chordata > Aves > Passeriformes > Passeridae > Chloebia > Chloebia gouldiae. The sequence continues at coordinate 7,141,489 of QUSF01000002.1, read as the reverse complement.
ATTCCAAGAGATCAGACTATCGTTACAAAATTGGAAATGAATAAAGCATGATGACATAGTGATGTTAATAATACCAATTTCCCATGTGTTTACAGGGTCAGTCCATAGAAATTGCAGCAAAGTCAGTGGAATTTTCACACTATAAAATTATTAAGAGAAAAATATGGTTCAGCTTTTTAGACCAGTCTCTGAATGTCATGGATATAAATTGAAAAAATCACTTTTATCTATTAACATTTGAAGAAAGAAGGGCATTTTTTAGTTATGCTTATTGCAGTCTATTAAGGAGTTACAGGGCACCAGCCCAAGCACTGAAATTCGATCATCAGTGCTGTTCAATGGTTCTGGCAGTTCCTGGCACAATTTTGGCTCTGGCCAACTAATACTTTTCAAAATAACTCCTTGCATCATTCAGGAGTCAGCATGGGCCAAGGACACTCCCAGCAAGCAGTCTGGATGCACCTACACATCCCCTGGGAGAGAACAGGATATGGTAACGTGAACATTGCCCAACTATCCCTGTCAACCCGTGATTAAGGAAACAATTTATTCTGGCAATAAATGCCCAGTAATACAGATACAGCCAGTGAGTTCAAAGTGTCAACTGCTTTGCAGGGAAAGAGCTGAGCTCTCAATTATTTCCCTATCTTCTACAAAAATATTTACACTATGTGTATTTTAATTTCACATATGAGTTATATTGATTGATTTCTGAGGAAAATCAGCAATTAACAAACAGTTCAACTGCAAATGGAACCACAGAATTTACTATTTGAAGTGACCTATCAAGGCCAGATCCAATTAAAAGCCAGAAGTGACTAAAAATAAGGTATACTCAATACTTATATTTAGAACTTCAGACCAGAGAGCAGAATTTCAATCTAAAATATGAAACCTATTATGCACATAGAGTTAGGCACTGTGGAAAACTCAGTCAGAATACATTGAGGAATCATTACATTATCTCGAGCATAGAAGAGCATCAGAATACCCATCTCTCCTTAGAATTTAAACAAAAGATATAAGGGCATGTTTCTATTCATTCACAGCTTGGGATTTGCTTCTCAAGGCATAATCCCCGGGTTATTTTACTTCCAGATATAGCCATTCAAGGCTCTTTCTTTTGTATTACAGCAAGAGGAAGCAGACTAATATTAATATAATAATGAAGTAGTTAGATCTGTTCCCTGAATAAACGGAAATATCTTGATCTGGAGAAAATTTTGGCTCAGGTTAAGAACTGGGAGAATTCCTTAACAACAAAACTACTAGTTACATCATATGGCTGTCCGGCTAAAAAAAAAAAAAATCTTTCTTTCCCAGCAGAAATAAAAGTTTCATGAGGCTGAGAAAGGACCTTACAGGAGAAAATACAATTACCATCAGGACAAGGATACCATCCTAGGGCTGGATGCTTACACTCTGGTCCCATCTGAGCTATATGTAAGTGTTGAAATAAATGGGCTAAAGCCCAAGTAGATCTGGAGTGAATAAAACCATGAAGAGAATGAAAAGGAAACATCAAACTCAAGGAAAATGCTTAATATAGGTAGAGGCACAATGAATTTGGCACATCCCTTTCCATAATGCTGTTCTAATTTTAAACAACCTATTGTACTGTGCTGTTGATAGCCTTGTGTGAGCCATGTAGGGTTCAGCCAACTCAGCTGCATGATCAGTAAAGAGACAATGCTACCACACACAGGGTTATTTGGATTAGTGAATACCATACGCAAGTAAATCATCTGCCAGATGGCACTGGAAGAAAGCTGCAACTCTCTCACTTTCATTTCCACAGCAGCAAACAATGTTCTGTGTTTAAAATAAACTCTTCCAGATGAGTAAAAGATAAACTTTGTGGTGCTTTTTTCTTGGTCTTCTCTTTGACTTCAGCTTTTTCCTAAAAAAAATATAACAAAAAATCAGAAAAAAACCCCCCATCTACTCTGATTGAGTTACATTAATGAAAAAATCCCAGTTTAGACCACCGTAGTACAAAGCTGTCCCTCTAGGCAGCATCAAAATTCCATGCTATTTACTGAACAAAAGGCAAAAATGAAATACTATATTTTCATTCATCAACTTCTGTCAACAGAACCCCTAAAAATGAACACCTACCACATTAAGCCATTTCCTGTCATTTTATGGGTTTTCCACAGTGAAGAACTGTGCCTCTTTGTTGAAACATGGATGTTTTCATATTTTATACGGTTTTAACCCTTTTAATAAAAATAGCATGTATCTAGAATCAAACAAACAGAACCCCCCCAAAAACCCAAATTCAGAAATTACATAACTGTAATCAAAGTTTTCCAACTATTCCTTTTGAGTATTCAAGTTGCCTCTTTTGTGACTACAGATGAGCTTGCTATCTCTTAGTCTGTTCTACTGGCCCCAGTCTTAGCTATGCTAATACAATTATTTCATAATACAACTTGCTATATAAAATAAGAATTTTTTTTAATTTCTGCAGACAGCAAAATTTTATGGACAAAAAGCCTCCACAAAGCAATCTTATTTTTATTTCCCTATCTGTGGTGGTTCTTCTGAGACATATCTAGGACTCTGCAGATTTTGAGGAGGGCAGACTGAAGGAAAATGAAGCTGTAGTCTCTTCGCAAATATTAAGTATTTTCAGTCAGGTGAGGTGTCAACTAGAACTATCAATCATCTTTACTGGACCTGTAGGATCTCAGCCCTGCAGAGTAGCAAATGGGTTGGTTGTACTGAAGTAATTTTCAATTTACTATGCTTTACTCATGGGATACAGCTACAGAGCTGCATATAGAGGCCTTCAGGGAAGCCTGAAGCCTGAAACACCTGTCCATGTACACTGGAGAAGGCATTTCTGTCTGTAAATAAAATTATACCAAAGCTACTTGTTGCAGTGCATGTTGGTTCTGTGCCTCCAGGTGTGTCACCTGTCATTTTGTACATGGCCCCTTTCTTGAAGCATCCAGAAAGGCCCTGGCATTGCTTGTCTCCAAGGCAGATGGCATTTGGAGAGCTCATGGTCATGCTGGGAATTAGGAAGACCCAGGACAGCGACCTCCCGTTGGGGAAGGTTGCAATAGGACTTAGATAAACTCAAGTAACATCAGTCATCATCAGACTGCAGTCCAGCTGACTGGACTGGCAGAAACCCCAACAACTGCAACAATGAGCTGACATTTAATTGGGGCAAAAACACACCCTTCTGTAGAATGTTGCAGGATATTTAATATATGCATAGCACTGCTACTGCCACTACCATCCCACCCTCTTAATTTCACAATTTATGAAGTATTTCTTTAAAAATGCCATACATCCACAGGAGTGCATAAGGCCTCATTCATCAAGCTTAAAATAATCATCATCCATCTGGCTGCAAGGGTCCTACTGCCCAAACCTAAATCCAGGAGATCAAGATCAGCAAAAATATTTAGATGTCACACTCCCAGTGCTTCTAGTGGGATCATGATTCCAGATTGTTTGTTTTGCCCAAGAAGCAGATAGCAAGAAAAGCTGTCACTTTCTCAGGACTCTGATAAAGTGATTCAAGCACCTGATGGCCTCCTGAGTCTTTCATGGCAAATAAGTTATTGATATTTTCCTTATGCAGATTAACTAAGTTTCTTCCACATTACCTGAAGCAATCATTCTTAAATGTGGAAAGAAAGGGCTCTAAACCTTCTTTGGTAGTCCCTGTGCCAGGCTTCCCTCAAAAAGGGCGATTAGGAAAGCATTCCTTTCCCCATGTTACACAGGACATTTGGAATTAATTAACTTTTCTAATTAATTTCTCTGATCTGAATCCAGTTACAACAGGTGTGAGGCTGCTAGTGGTAGCTAAAGCTGTAAGTAAAAAGTCTAGAGGGAGCCTGTCATTTTCTGTTATGAGAAATAGCAGCACCATTCTGGGACAGATCAAAAATAATAATTCAACTGCGGAGGCCTCCTGGATCGTTTTGCAAGTCAATTACTCTCTAAATGATTAGTTTGGAAAAAGTTATGTGAAAAAGGGAACAGGCCTTCCATTTTAAAGTTATTTGTATGACTCTTGCAAGTTGTTTATTTTGTTTATAGCCTTAGGTGAAAAGAAATTAAGTCTGTTTGAAGTGGGAATTATCCACATTTTTCAGCAAAAGCGTAATCATGCCACACATTCACATGGCTCAGGCTTTGGAGCCTGTGAAGCATTCACTTAGTAGCAAGCTTAGGCAAACCAGGCAACTGCTGAAAAGAGGAGAGTTTTAATACTTCTGGTTTTATTGCATCATGGAAAAACTGAACATTTATCTCATTAAGATGGAGAATTTTTACTGGAGAACTCCCACTGGGTTTATAAGCTTGCTTACTGTGTTGACTGGAGCAACTGAAAGAGCAGAGTTGTCCCTTTGCCTGGGGATAGATATTGGCCTTTGTGGCAAGGTAAGGAAGGTAAATTGGTGACAGATTCAGAGTGCTTTTTAAAAAGTAAGTAAGACTCCCTCAGCTTAAACAGATGGGGCATATAAAATGAATACATGCAACTTCAATTTAGTTTGCTTGCAGAAACCTCAGCAGCTCCCTGCACACATACATGTGTGCAGGGAGAGCTGGCTCATAGCTAAGGCCTGCAATTTAGAATCAAAATAAAGAAGTTTAAAAAAAAATAAAAAGGAATTTTTTCAATTTTTCTTTCTTAAATTCTTGGTCGGTCCATGAGGGAAGTTGCTTATTACAGGTAGTTTCAAAAGCACCACAGCCAAAGGTGAATAGATGACAGTGAAACAGTTAGAAAGTGCTCTCCTTAGGATACTTGAAGTGTGTTTGACCATTGCACAGAGGTGTTTCCTACCCTCAGCTCTGAGTGTTCTCTACAGACTGTATACCTGGATGTGGCTTCAAGCAGTTGAGCTCAACACTGAGCCCCAAGCCCCACTTCTGTCTCCAGCCCAATGCCTCATCACATACCAGAGCAGCAGTGCCAGGTGACACTCCCGTGCTAACAACCCACTGTCCTTGATATACCTCAGCCCCTTGGTATATCACTGACAGCTCTTCCTGTCTATCTTTTAAACTGAGAGATTAAATTGCACGTACACACGTGTCTGCACACACACAGAGACACACACCACCCCTCAAAATGCCAGTTCTAATCCCAGCCCTTTAGAACGCAGTCAGTGTGCCATGTTGTTGCCATACAAAATGTGACCACTGTGGAATGGGGCCACTTGGATACCTTGCTGCCACTGGCCAAAACTTCACTGGGGAAAGTCTGCATTTAGGCAGTTAAGCCCTGCTGTGGCTCTCCACCTCTCAGCTATTAGAGGCACTCTCCCTGGGAAAAGCAAAAAGGGCAGGGAATATGTTCACAGGAGTCACTGTGCCCTAGACATGTCCCAGTCTGTTTTCAAATCCCCTGGGCACAGATATGGAGTGCTGGCTCAACACTGCTCATGGACTCAAAAATCAACATTCAAATTCAACCACTGACCAAAGAAAGCTGAAGGTACATTTTGTGTTTGAAAAATGCCTTTTAACATTTATGTTTATCAGAAACTTCAGTAAGATCTTAAACTCAGTTGTGGCTTTCTTAACTGTCTCTACATATCTGCAGGTGATTAGATATTCATACTTCCATATCTGTAATGTACTTGCCAGCTGTGTCAATGAAAGCTGCTTCCACAGGCTTTGCCTGATATCCCTGGTCACTGCCTTCATCTTTCACCCTTCTTTTAAAAACTTTAATTCTTCACAGGAACTATGTTTAATTTGAGGATAGGAGTGCTCAAATGGTGGTGATGGTGAAAGAAAGCAACTGGAATGCAACATTTTCAGCTGCATGCTCTCGATATAAATTGCTTATACAACAGTAATAAAGAGAGCTTGCCACGTCATTCCGGAGGCAAGTGAAAAAGTGCGGATCTCTTTGTGTACTACCAGCTCGAAGAGGAGACATTCAGCCCACAGTCCTCAAATCATACATACACCTGAGTTTACTGGAGGAGAGGGAAGGGAAGGGGAGGGGAGGGGAGGGGGGAGAGGAGGATGCTTCCTTAACCAAAACATTTGATTCTTACCTAGACTGAGCACTACTGTTTGCTGAAATAAGGACTCTTTGGTGTTGCACTTTGCTTTTGTAGATCCGTTGACCTGCGAGGTCACTAGTTCCTGGTTGCTACTAGAATAACAAAGGCATCCCATACAGAAACATTCATGGTAGCCTCAAGAGAGTAATCAAAGCTTTCTAGTCCACAGCAGTTAAATTACATTCAACCTTGAATGTGATAAATTTTACTTACTTCAGATGTTGAAAAAAGACTTTCCATAAGTCCCCCAAAAATCTAGCCTTTGAAATTGTTTTCAGGTAATATTCATCCTCCATCAACGGTCTATGAAGGATTAGTCTATTCTGGAATAAGGCTGTAATTTAGCTATGATTACAGGAATGTAATCCCTTTTGGACAATGGCTTATTTAAAAAATGTTTCAAAAGAACAAAAATAAATACATTGTAGATGTATGAAGTATGGCCTGCTACACACAACTAGGACTTCCTATTCTGCATCTCCTATTTCAGTATGAATCCACCTTTGCTGTCTTGAAGGCAAGTGCACATCCTATGCAGGTCAGTCAGTCTGAAAATTACATGTATCTCTGCTCTTCAGGCAGTTTTAGTGCAGTTCCTCAGTGCAATATTTTGAGGATAATCATCCTTTCCATTGCCCACCTTGGCATCCAAGGCTTTCCTTGCAAAAGGTGTACACACATTTCAGCAGAGGAACAGTGCAGTAGTGTTTCTTTAGAATTGCTCCAGTAGTATTGAAACACAACCCCAACTTTGGCTCAGCTTCTCTCTGACTCTTTACAGAGAAGTAAATGAAGTCTTTATTCTTCAGCTGCCTGCTAAAGGCACTGCTTGCAGTCATTTACAAGTGTTTAAAATTAACATGAAATGCATCACTGAAGATCAAAGCTGGACTTCTTTAAGTGTGTAGCACAACTCCCTCTGTATCACTTAGAGAACTCCGTTCAACACTCACAGTGTGCTTTGACAACACATGCACCTCTACACCTTGCCCAACAGTGAATAGTGCAAAGTTCAACCTGTTACATGATTTTACAAACCTGCTCTGCTTTGTAGCTTGCCTTCTGATTTTCTGGAATGCTGCTTTCTGCCCCACCCATGTCACTCACCCAGTACAGACTCTGACTGGGAAATAGGAAGGCAAGATCAAATCCACTCCACTGTACAAAAAGCTAAAGTATGCTGAGAGTCCATGTAAACAATCAGAGAAAGAATTTAAAAAATTTAGTAGGTCACTACCTGAAGTGCAGAACTGATGTATTTATAACTAAGGAATTACTGAATACATAATTTATTATGGATTTTCCTTCCTTTGAGTAATAGTAACATAGATCACTCTAAACCATTCTTCCATATTTATACTATATATCCTAACTACTAGAACTTTTTAATAATGTAGACCAAAACAAAAAGGCATAAATATGAAATCATAAATTGTATGAATTAAAAAATCAGTACAGATTCACACAATACTCATGTATTTCATTGGAGCCCATTTTATTTCTACCAATCCCACAGCACAGGCTCCCTAAAGCAACACATGGGTTCATCTTCTGCTTTGAAACAAGGCTACTCTACCAAGGCTGCTGGCTTCTGATACATCTCCCACAAGAAAAGAATGAATGCTATGTCTTCTTTTTAAAAGATTTTATTAAAGAATATTCAGTCAGCTGTATGAGACATTTATGGAACCTCATTACTGAGTTAAAGTGCCATCAGTCAAGCCAAACACACCGAGAAGCTTATTCTCTTCGGTCTTAATTTGCATGAGGTCTTACACAGTTCATGCCATGCAAAGCCCTATCAAGACCATAATACATTTTTCCACTTCCCTTTTAATGAAACACAAGGTTTCAAGAAACAGCAAGTTCAACACATGTGAAAATAAAAATACAACTTGCACAACCAAGTGTACTTACACGCTGAAAAGCAGCAACATCACAAAATAGCTGACTTTGTGCCTCACAGCAAAACTGCACATGGCTCAACAATTTTGTTCACTGAACCATGGAGCTGAAAAGCCTTTGAAAGGCACTCAGAGGCCTCAACAATTACAGTGCAAGATATCAGGAAAACTCTTAATTCCATTTGTCATTGTAATGGCTCAAAAAAAGATTACTAAGATTTATTTTCAAAAATTTTTTTTTACAGAAGTGTTTCATCATCAGTACCTGGCACTGTCCAGCAAGACATGTATTGACAAATATGCCTATATATTGCAAAACAAACTTCTGCTTAGTTTTTATTTGTAAAGCATGAGTTTCTAAGCAGATTTAACCAGAAATTATATTCACACCTACAATTTTTTTTAATTTTTCTGAATACATGTGTCTCTTGAAGATTGTCTTTCATTTCAAAACGGAGGTCCAAAATAAATCACTCTCTTATTTCATACTTACTTAGCAAAATTCTGTATTCCCACAGCATTTAAAGTGAGAATTTCACTGCTGCCAAAATGCACTGCATCGCTATCTGCATTCTTTTTTGCAGACACTCCCTGGCACTTATTTCAGTAAGCCAACCATCACTTCACTGATATCCCACAATTTTCTTGCAACCAAGTCATCCATGGCTTTGGGCAGAAGTTCTTCCTCTTTGCAGTCTCCAAAATACTTTCCTGACACGCCTTCAACGTCAGGAGAAGAGGCCAAATAAATAGATGTCTGGGCTCCTTCCAGAGGCGTTTTGAAGAAAGCCCACGATACCAAGTTGAACAGAGGTTTGGCCAGCAAGGGAATATTCACATGTCTGCCCAGATTTGTTCTGACAATCCCAGGATGCAGGGAGTTGACGGTGACTCCGCTCCCCTCCAACCGACGGGCCAGCTCCCTGGCAAATAATATGTTAGCCAGTTTACTTCGGCTGTAACAAAAGCTTTTGTTGTAGCTTATTTCACTGTTCAAGTCTTCAAAGTTGATCTCTCCATATTTGTAAAGCTTTGAGGACACTACAACAATTCTGCTTGGGGCAGAATTTTTGAGGAGGCCCAGAAGAAGGTTGGTGAGCAAGAAGTGGCCCAAGTGGTTTACACCAAATTGCATCTCAAAACCATCCTCTGTCTTCATATATGGACACTGGAATATCCCTGCATTATTTATCAGAACATCCAGCCTTGACTCTTCCTTTAAAGAGGAAAGAAAAAAAAAAATCATTCAGGTTTAGAAGTCTCATGCATAACATTATTATGCTTCAATTTCTCACTGGGCACTGTTAAAAAAGAAATAATTTCATTTCTAGTTTTCTGAATTGTAACTTTCTGAACAATCTTTTAAAACAGTGCTGAAAATAAACCCCCCACTTTTAAGTTGAACTACCACTAAACTGTGCACTTGACCCCAGCAGGATGCAAATACTTGAGAGTAGGTCTGTATCAACTTCTAATGCAGGCAAAGAACACAAGGACTGGCTTCCCCAAGAGCAGGTTTTTCTACAGCAATTCAGTGATAAATTACCTTTGTGATTAATGTTTTTCCTCTTTAAAAAGCAACGCTTATTTTGCACTGCAAGAGGACACACATCAATTTATGGCAAATCTTTGCTACAGCAGAGGGATGTAGTGTGCAAAAGACATGTGAGCATGGAACACAAGGCGTTAGCACAGGAATTAACCTCAGGGCTGAAGAGGAACCATTACACTGTAAACCCATCATCTCACTGGGACGATAGGAAAAACTCTGCCAAATAATGTTTTCATGATTTTAAACTTGTCTGACTTTAAAACCAGTACACATCACTCTGCTGCTGGGTGAGAACTATGGAGCAGTACTCCTAGAAAAGTAACACTCATGTTTCATGTAATTCAAGTCCAATAGGTCCACTCAGGAACTAAGGAACAGAGGTTCTATGGTGCTTGGCACTTGAGATTTGATGGATCACTACTCTGGTTCAGGTTAGTAAAAATCAGACTCAAGGATATGTTACACTCTCCAGGATCAGAAAATCTAAGTAATTAACAGAGAGATTGCATTGATGATTTAGATACATGCATCATATACTTCATGCTCCAGAATCCACTCAAAAATTAAGAGCTCTCCAATTTACTCCAAACTGTTATTAAAAACAACTAAACCAAATTAAAGGATGCTGCATAAATAAGCTCCAAATTCAACACTCTTACCCATCTCTAACAAAAGACTGTAAAAGCACAATTTATGCTTGCATGAATCAGAGGCAAAAGTATTAATTTTCTCTAAGAGCACTGGGAGTTTTCTTTGCTTTTAATTCTTTAGAGCCAATGCAGGGACTGGAAGACAAGCTGAGACAATCTTGGACCATTTTGATGATAAAAATAGAGAGCCTCATAAATTAATTCTGCACCATTTCCCTTTTACTTCACCGCCATTAGCAGCAAAGATACAAAGAGCAAACCCCAAATCTGCACTTGGCATTCAGTTAAAGGTGCTGGCATCTGATCACTCAAAACTTCAAGTACTTCAATCTCAGACTGATTTCCGTGGAACTTGTGGCTGCTCGGTGTTTCATATAACTGGGTCCCAAAGACATGATCCAAAGAGCACCAAACTCACTTCTCTTCACCCAAAGGGACACAAGGCTCAGTCACTATCACTAAATCAGGACAGGAGTGAAGAAGTACTGACTGCAGATCTGCTCACTGAAGTGATCCTTCTTTCTTCTTTAGAGAAAAATAGCTGACAGGAGGATTTATTTTGAAAGACTTAACACTTCAAGAAGTAAGACCTCCACATGTGTTATTCTGTGACATTCCCACATGTAATAACCTAGAGGTATGTGATCAATGCCAAGAAGGCAGCTACTATGACCAAGGGCAGCAGAGTGCACAAAACATTGCATTGATGGGCAGTGCTATTCCCTGCAGCCCCTAAGCTCACTTTCACTTTCTCCATTTTCCCATGGAACCCTTCAATACTTCAGTCTTTTATTTTTTTTCAGTGAGACTACGGAGTGACAGATATAATAACTTTCAGTCATGCAAAGTAAAGCTCCCACAAATAAGGCTAAACAGTGAGAGTGCACTTGTCTCTCCAGCCTGATGATGTTTATATCTTCTTTATGTAAAATAAAAAACCACAAGAACCCCCAAACAAATCCCTAAATAACATCTCCAAAAAGGACTCAAAAATAGGGATGGTAAATCACATAACCTTGGGCAGAAAAGTTCTTGAAATATCTCTGAGCTTGCATCCCTTGTCATTCAAGTTATAATGCAGGCATCAGCAGTTCTCTGAAGACAGCACACTCCCTTTTCCTTTATCTATTTCTCACTTAAGAGCCACTCTGATAATTTGTAGTTATTACACAAATTTTATATCCTTTCATGCATGCAGGTTTTCCCACAGCACTAACACATGATTAGACCTTATCACTGGATTTTTATATATATATATACAGACTACAAAGTGTCCCACTAGAGAATTTAAAACTTGACACTTGACTAGAAAAGCAGTTTTAAAATTAATACAATACAGTCCTTATTCTCTTTCTTTCTTACAACACAGTCTGAGTATCTTTTAAGTATTTAACAAATCCCTGAGCAGCAGCAGAATTTATTAAGCCTGGCTTCCCATGATTTCATGTCCCATGACTTGAGTAGCCAGATGTGGTGAGATCAAAGTCCCAAAAGATGCTTTTGGTGGGAATGAAATATTGCCTCCAACAGTACTTCTCTGCTCTACAAATCTAGTGGCACTTCCATTAGGCAAAGCAACTGGATGTCCCCTTCTCCTTAAACTCAAGGTTTCAGGGAATCTGAAAAGAATTTATATATTCAAAAATGCCTATTGACTAGATTCTGCTGGTGGTGGGTGAGAGGTTTAAATCCTTGTGGGGATACAACCTAAGAAGGATGTCTGGAGCATGTCAGCAGTGCATCTGTCAACTTTTATTTTTCTGGTGGCAAAGCTGAGCTGTAACACCAATTTAAACCAACAAAAGTTAAGCTAGTTAATTCAGAAAGAAATTGAGAAATTCATTTATCTCACACAGAAACAAGCATTTCCTTCCCAGAACAGATCTGGAATATTTTAAACCAAAACAGACCAAACTATCACGAAACTCGTGCTTCCAGGAGCTAATTCACAGCCAGTTTGCTTCCATCCTCTTCCCAAACCCTGAGGCGACCTCAGCGACTTCCCCAGCCCCCGGAGCGCGCAGCGGGCAGCAGGAGCCGCCTCGTCCGGGGCCCGGGGCACGCGGGCGGCGGAGCGGGGAGAGCTCGCCGGGGCCGGGCGGCGCGGGAGCCGCGGGCCCGCCGTACCTGCAGCACGCGGTGGCAGAAGGCGCGCACGGAGCGCAGCGAGGCCAGGTCCAGCTCGCGCACCACCAGCTCGCCCGCGCCGTCCGCCCGCTCGCCCACCTCGGCGCGGATCTCGCGGGCCGCCCGCTCGGCCCGCGCCCGGTCGCGGCAGCCCATGATAACGCGGGCCCGCATCCGCAGCAGCTCGGCCGCCGCCGCCCGGCCCAGCCCGCTGTTGGCGCCGGTGATGATGACGGTCTTGCCCCGCATGGAGCCCCCGCGCCCGGGCCGCGCCGCGCCGCGCAGCCAGCGCCAGGCGGCCACCAGCAGCCCCGCGCCCAGCGCCAGCGCCGGCAGCGCCGCGGCCATGCCGGGGCCGCGCGGGGCCTGCTGGGACTTGTGGTCCCGGAGCGGCTCGGGAGCCTGCGCGCCGCGCGGGGCCTGCTGGGGCTTGTGGTCCCGGAGCGGCTCGGGAG
>QUSF01000002.1:7100774-7128738 GCA_003676055.1 Chloebia gouldiae | reverse complement strand
CTCGGGAGCCTGCGCGCCGCCCGGGCCGCGCGGGGCCTGCTGGGGCTCGTGGTCCCGGAGCGGCTCGGGAGCCGCGGGCCAGGCGGGGCGGCCGCCCCCGAGCGCTCCGCTGCCCGTCCGCGGCACCGCCCCGCGCTGCGGGCTTGGGGCGGAGAACCTGAAGGGAGCCGGCAGGGGCGGGTGTAGGGTCCTGCGCCTGCTGGGGAATAACCCCACGTACCGGCGCAGGTTGGCGGCTGATTGAACCTCTTTAGTTGTTGGCGCTGAAGCTCTTGGGCGGTCCCTCAGCTCTGCCAACTTTGTTTTGAAGCCTTACCCAAAATCTGTTTTCAGCTATCGACTTCATAAAGTGTTTCTAGACATTTACTAGTCCCAGACCTTGATGATCCCAGCCAGGGCATCATGAGCCCATTCAAAAGCCCCCAAAAAACCAACACCCCCCCCCCCCCCACACACACACACACACACACAAAAAACCAAACAAACAAACAAACAAAACACAAAAACCCACAACCGACCAAACAAACAAACAAACAAAACCCAAAACCACAGTACTGGAGTTCAGTGCAGATTTAGGAATAAGATAGAGTCAAAGAGGACAGAACAACACAGATTAAGTTTGTGATGAGGAACTATAGGCCAGCAAGCAGGAGAATATAGGGAGACAAGAAACAAGCTTGACTTAGCTGATAAGGAACATGTTTGTCCTGAGTCAAGGCGTGGCACATTTGGATGACTAAGATGACTAAGAAACCCAAGAAGAAACCCATGAGCCTTTAATCAGGTTTCTTGTAGCTTGTCTGGACATGACAACCATTTGCAATAACAAGCTCCCCTTAACTGTCACATGTTGGTGCTACCTGCAGGCTGTCACACAGCTGCAGTCACTTCTGAGGCGGACCTCAGCTCATGTTACAGCAGAAACAGCAAAATTCTTCTGGAAGTAACCTTACTATGTCTTTTCTGACTGTCTCTCGCACTTCTCAGGCAGTTTTAGGGCTGTATAGGCAGCACCACATCTAAACACTCCAGATTTTTTGACAGATGTCTTCTGTCTTTGTCTTCACCACAGAAAACACATTCTTCATTCTCGGCCCTTCACTCCATTTTGAGCTTTGTGGTTACACCAAAGGGTATTTTAGCCAGGCCACACCATTGCATCTGTGTATGAAATACGGACTTTTACATCCTAACATGGTGTAAGAGGTGTTGGGGTGTTCTTCCATATGTTCTTCTCATAGTGAACATGTATTGGGAGGCGTTGCAGCCACACCCAGCCAAGGAACTTGAGGAAGGAACAGTAGTTGCCAAAGAGATGTCAAAATAGGAGAACCAGGAAACACCCTGTTAGAGGAGCAGATTCATTCTGTAAGAAGCCATCCTGGTGAGAGCTAAAGAATCTGCTGTTCATCACCCGGCTGTGAGGACTCTCCAGTCATCTGATGCTCCTACTTAGAAGGCTGCAGATGTGTTGGAGAGGGCACTGCCTCGAGAGCACTGCCTGTGTTTGTTGATCTCAGTCCAGCCTTCAGTGCAAGGAACACTGTGCTCAGGAGCTCGTGGTGATCAGAAGCTGCTCATGTAGGCAGGAATGATGTGTGCATCCAGATGTTGGTCCCAGATACTGAGCATGATAACTGGAAATTATTTCTTCTGACACTGACCTGCTCCACAGATTTCTCTACCCCTCTATTGCACTCAAGGTTGTGTTTAGCAATACTGCAGGCTGGTGCAGCTTACAGGATCTGGCAGAGGAGCCTGAGGGGTACCTAATGATCCTCCTCAGAATGTAGGAGCCCTCTGAATCCCACATCCTTAGAACAGACCACAGTCCAAAATGCATGTTGGAAGACATGTGATGATGACTATCTCCAACTTTTTTATCCTAAATACTTCATATTTTGGCTCCTCCAGATAACATGCTAGTCTGGAAATTAAAAGGGTGTCTTAAAGATGGGAGGAACTGGTAACATGGGTTTATGATGTCTTGGTAGCTGGTGAGAAATATCTAACACACTCTGAGAGTATGTTCTGTAAAACAAAAATCTGAAGACACCTTCAGAATCCTGTTTATAACATTTTTCTCCACAGGAATTGGTAGCAGTTGGAGACATTCCCATTTGTCTTACTGTCTTTCCTGGACTCTTATGCAGTGCAGGAACCTGGAAACTAAGGCAACAAGAACCGGGTTTCCCTGATGGAGTTCTGTTTCCACACAATTCATCTGTGTTATTACTAATCCTCCTCCAGATTTTCTCTAAGATGACAGTTTCCTTTTCATGAGTCTGTCTTCCAGTGTTGTAAACAGGCTGATAAAGGACAGTTCTCTCTATTCCCTTACTGAAAAATATTTCTGTTGTTTTAACTGTGACTGGCTTAGGGTTACAAGGGCATAAACCCATGGTAGCATGATAAGCGTGAGAAGCAAGACATTTTTTTATTGAGTTTTGTGGTTGTTGTTGTTTGCTTGTTTGTTTTGTTCTGTGGATTGGAATGCTATTAAGAGACAATTCTCTTCTATGTCTACAAAAATAGAAAACACTTTCCCTCAGCTCCTACCCGACTTCACAGAATTTTATTGAAAAAGATTATTTCGGTCCACTAGCCAAGCTGTGCCTTGGAGCAGAAGAAAGTAATTTTAACAGGCAGAGGCTGCTTGGCAAGCCTGATTCCCCCCAAACATCCAGATTAGTCTGGAAGGTACTTGCATGAACTAGTAGGCTCCACTCCCCCACCATGCTGCCAGCTGGATATGCAGAGAAGCAGCCATGGAGCCTGGGGACTGTTGCCTGACAAGTAAAAGACAGTGTATGATCTGAAACATTTAAGAGCATTTTGCTCAACTAATTTAGGAAAAGTGATAGTAGGCCTTAACATCAGCTTCTGAGCTTTAATGTCAGTTTGAATTCTGTCACTAAGAAGGTAAATTCTACTGTGCAGATTTGTGAACACTTTTTACACATGCTTTAGTGCTGTCAGGAGGACACTGCAAGAGGGAGTCCCCTAGTACTGTGTGCACAGATCAAAAAAAACTTGGAAGCCCTGGTGTCCTGGCCAGTAGGTTTCATTCTTGCTGTACATGGATGGTTCATTGGAAATAAAGGTAAACATAATAGACCACATGACTCAGCTTCCAATTTATTCACTGATTTGCATGCTTGCCCTGTCAGGTATGAGACTCACCTCTGCACTCCTATAAGGATTAAGGATTCCATTAACCTTTTAATTATCAAGATGTATTTGTTCAGTGAGAGTCAAATGCCAGTTTTATTTCCTGCACCTAGTCTCTAGAGCTCTAACAATGTATGGATGAAAACCAGATAATACATGTTCTGCATCAAAAAGGCAGGACTGGTCTTTCTGAAATTTGCAGCCATGCTTTTGTGGTAAAGGTACGCACACAATTTATATTCCAAAGCGAAGGAATATTTTTGAATTCCTTGTGGACTCTGATCTCGCACATAAAAACATCTGCTAATAACATTTTTCATAATCTCCATTTGGTAACTCTATCCCATCCTGGCAGACAATGACCAGGCCTCAGTTAATTCATGTCTTCTTCACCTCCTGGCTGGGCTGGGAAATGTGATACGTTTTGGGCACCAAGCCTTTAGCACATATGAAGCTCCAAGTACACCAGAAATCTGCAGTGCATCCCATCAACATCACATACTGGTGTGAACACTTGAAAACCTTTCCAACAGTCTCTATTTGTGCTTCATGCAGGATCAAGGCTTTTGCCTTTGCTTCCAAAGAACTTTGTGGCTTGGACCCAGAACATTAAAATGATTGCTTATGTTCCTGGGAGGGAAACCATTATTGATGCAGTGGAGCTTTCTGCAATAACAGGACTGTTCATGTGGACAGAGGAGACCAAACTTTCAGAGGCTAATGTGAGATTCTGGGCCGAACTCCCCCAGGAACCACAGATCATGAGAAGCTTGATTCACCATTTCTACTCCCACTGCAAAGTACATTCTTTCGGTTTTGTCTCTTCTGGTATGACTATATGACAACAATAAATAAACCAGGACAGTTCTTCCACTAGGGAGAGAAAGAGAACAAACACCACCTGACAGATGTTAGTGGTGTCATTTGGCTATCACTTAGTTACATGGATAACAATGAGATACAGGAATTTAGCATAAAAAAGAGAGAATAGATCTATGGTGTAAATATGAAGTCATGCAGCAACGGGCACCTGTCCTCTGGAAACTCATCAGAAGTTGCCAAACTGAGTTCACGCAGATCACAGAACGGTTGTAAATCCTAATGGAATCTAGTTAAGAAGAAAGTAGTTCCATCAACAACATTATTTCCAGGTAGCTAATCTGCTATTATGAAGGCATGCTCTAAAGCTTCAGCCTTTGTCCCAGCCAAGATACTCACAGCATCTCAGACTTCTGCCCAGTTCTGTGAAGTATGCTGGGTCAAGGTGAGACCTCTAGCTCTCAGATTTGACCAAAAGTGGTCACTTCTGGTTCTAAACATCAGGAACATTCTGATTACACACACTCTGCCTAAGAAATTATGCTAAAACCTCTACAAAGAAAAATGACAATTTTCTGTAAAGCCAGCTTTATTAAGAAAGCAATATAGAAAAATAATGCAAACACAACCAAATGCATGAATATTTTACTAGAAGCCAACTGTGTGGTGACAGACCTACTGAACACATATTTAACCAGCAAACCACCAACAGGTAAACAGTTACATGTAAACTGTGCTTTTGGGAATTGTCAAGAACCAGCACTACAGAAAAAATTTTCTTATAAATAAGCCATCAACAGTTTTTTAGATAAAATATAACTGTTCTGTCTCTCAGAATATGTCTCAAGCTATAAAAACAGTACAAATCTCCAAATATCAAAACCACAGTATTAGATACAGACAGGTAAAAAAATCTAAACTCCTTAAGAATTATATTAAAATAACTCTATTAAAAACACTTCCTTTAAAGGCTGTCCTAGCCAGAAGTTAAATCTTTAGACACAGTGCACACAATACACAAATGTAGAGGTTTTCAGATGTAACTATTGGTAGATTAGAGGCTGGCTGAGTTAAGAACCTTATCCTTAATGGCACCCTCCACTCATGTAGGTTTTTGGTACTTCTGAGCAATGCCATAGGGAACATGTGCGGCTATGGTGCCTAATTTCTGTGCTCCTTCGATGTGGAACATCTGGTCATCAAAGAAAATGTGAGGGCGGATTTTCACCAGGATTGGTCCTTTAGGTGCTCCTGCTAGGAAAAGTGCCTCATCAATCTCCAGCCCCCAGCTACGGAGAGTCTTCAGCACTCTGGCTCCAGAGCTCGCTGCACTTCTGGCTGTGACCAGGTAGGTCCTAATAGGACAATTTAATCGTTCATTTTTTGCATAGAACTTCTTCTGGAGTTTCCCCAGGTCTTCCAGAAAACCCTTCAAAGGACCCTGAGTATGAAATACCAGAAGCATATTTAGTGTATGTCCACAGTTCCTCAAATAATTATTTTCCTTTCTTTCCAACTGCCAGTTACACACAGAATTCCTTTTCCTAATGCTGTGCTACTCCACAAATTTTCTATGTAACATCTCCAAATGGGTCTGCACCCTCACTAGGAGTTCACACATTGGCAAAAAGTTAAAACCATAACACTACATGGCAGGATCAACAGGAAAACAATTCTCACTAAGGTTTACAAGATCTCTTACAATATTATTTTTTAATTACAGTCTTTAATAAAATGTTAATTGAAAACACAGAAGTCTTTTTATTATGAACCATGAGCTGTAATTTTTTCCTGCACAAAAAACAGTAGAAGACCTAATTAAAAAGCCATCAATTAACTCTTTCCAGACTAATGACTACACTATACTCCAGTTATTAGAAGCAAATGACAGTTTTGTTGAAATTGCAATATATTGCACTGTCCAGTACTTTCATAAATAAAGCTTTTACTCCGAGTTTACACTATTTTTAACAATAGCAGAATTGGTATTTCAGTTTAAGCTAATGTTAAAATATTTGTGGTTTTAGACAAATGGCATAGCTCTGCTTGGGAATAAGCAGATATTATCCTGTTTTAATAACGAGAATATCTGTGCTTGAAATTAACATTACCTATAGTCTGATTAAAAAAAAAAATCATGGAAATCAGTACTAACATTTATTTTTCTAGTGATACTATTAAAAGACAACTATCAGTGACTGTCTTATATATGCAGTTCTCTCAGAGAAATGAGGACTGCAATGATGGCCTGGTAAAAGGACTGCAATGGTTGCCCCTTTTATGTGAAACATGCATTTTAAAGATTATCTTCAAAGAAGGAAACAAATAGGGGCATCAGTTTTCACAACGAACATATCCACACTGGGGAATTGGAAAAATACAGCAGCAATGAAAGTCATCAGATCTTTCAGAAACTCCCTTTAAACTAGAAATTAAAGAAATACAAACCTGTGCAAGAGGCTTATTTTCATTCAGTTGTTCGTGTTCAAAAAATCTATCCAATCCTTGCTCTTTGAAAATCTGTTCTGATTCATCAGAAAAAATAACAGCATCCCCATCAAAAGCCACCCTCAGCTGTGTATCCGAGTAAACAACGTCTTTGTTGGCAGTGAACATCGTAGCTGATGCAATGCCTGAAAACAGATCCGAGACCCTCAGTTAGCATGTCCTGCAAAGGCAGTCAGGAAACCATCAGCAGTTTGGTTCCAACCACTTACTGGTGGTGACCCCTATATATGGTAAACACCACCAATCACAAAAGCTAATTGAGTTGGCTGTTCTGTAACACAAATGCATGGAAGCTGTCCCACTGCCAAAATGGCCAGGATATGCTTCTATCCACCTTCATATAAGACTATATAAAATGCTTCCCAAGCTGTGCTGCAAATGAGAAAAAAGCAGGAAATCTCAAGGAGACGTCTCAATCAAAGTATTTGTTACTTTTTGACAAAAAGGGGTACTTTTTAAAGTTGTATCAAAGAGATGATGCGATTCAAACAGAAGCTGAATAGAGGTGGGAGTCTTGTTTCTTTTTGAAGGGGAGAAGACAGATATAGGATGTTGAAGTTATCACTATCAGCAAGGCTGAAGGGTCAGAAAGGGACTGTATTGCATGATTTTATTTGGTTGAGTAAAAATAAGTGATAAGTTTGCACCATACAAAGTGGTGACTTTCTGCATTTGATGAAGCAGCACAAATTTCTGTGAAAGACACACAATAAATGTAATTTTTGAACAAGCTCAACAAGATAACAAAATATATCAACAAATAGCAAAAGAAAGTCAATTCAAACCTGCTTTTATAGCTTCCTGCACTTTGTCAGAATTTGCTGAGAGGTACAGGTTCGTGAGGTACGCAGTCAGGTAACCAATGGGGCTCTCTCCTCCCGTCATACAGAAACGTTCAATTGTTAAGCCTAAAGTAAGAGAAAAGCACAAGGTGCAGCTCTGCCTTGACACTTCAAAGATGTTAAAGGAACCTGTGAAAAGGTACACTAGCCTAGCTTACAGTAAACTTAAGAAAATACGTTCATTGTAATTTCAACAAGTTACACAACTTCAAACAACTACAATGTTTGATCAGCCCATCCTCATTGAGAATTTAGGGGAAAAATTCCCTCTGTGACAGCAGAGTAACTGCTGTGCAGGGGGCATAGATACCAAATCTGAAGAAGTTTAAGGACTTCTCAGAAGGTATGGTTCACACCTGACAAATCTAGACCACTGGATCAAATTCTGTCTACTATTATTTCACTTGTGCTGACACCCAAAAATAAAGATCCAAGAAGCTGCTTTTTCCAAAGTCAAAACAGGAAGAATAGAATTAATTCATATTATTATGTAACAAGTGGCAATTCTACACATCAGTAATTTTTTTATTTACCATAGTGATTGATGCTGTTTATGAGCCTTACTCCCACTTGGGCATGGTTATTAGTCATCAGGACAATATCAAACCGTTCTTCATCATCAGGGTACAGCTCGAGAAGCCGGGCATTAACATGCTCCAGTGCCTGCAGATTGAAAATGTGGAAGTCAACAGTCAAGTATGCCTCCTTTCTTAGTCACTGGAGTTTTAGTGATAGGATTATCTTGAAGGAGAGTGTAAAATACCTGATAGTTTAACTTGATGAACTTCTTTTACTCCTTCTGCTTTGCTGCCCCCATTTGACTGGGTTCATATGAAAGGAAGCAAGTACATTTTTTTTTGAGCTATGGAATTTACTTTTGCTGATTTACTGACACAGTTCAGGTCATCAGGCATCAAAGACCATCCTTAAGTAATGAATACAAAATCACATCCTGTCAGCATGATTAGCTTGAGAATTTCTAATTGCAGCAATGAATGAGACAGCTTTTGATTTGAGAGCTCTTCAAAGATAATTAGCCAACATGTCATACCCACAGTCTGGCATTCTTATTTCCTTGACCCTTCATCTGCTCATTGCTCTCTGTATCCATCTGTTCTCCTATTTAGAAATTCATCTTGACCTTTGAATGAAATTCATTGGGATTGCAGCAACAAAATCAATAATGAATCATCAAATGAATGCAAGATAGCATGATTTTTATTAAGATGCTTTAAAAAGTCAAGCTGGTTGCTCAGAACTAAACCACAGATTTCATAATTAAATTCTGGAACTCTCACTTTAAAAAGCTATGTTATTATGGAACTGTGCTTAGGAAAATTCTAAGTTAGAGCCTAGTGTAAGGCCTAGAAAAAAATCTTAGTATGTGGTCATAACTCACTTTTATTGTTAATACTCTACTACACAGGCAATTTCTTAAATTATTAGAGAATAAGGGTGAGTGGAGGTGGGGATTCCGTTTTTTGTCCTGTGTCTTTATAATTTGCAGTCTAAAGACACCCTGGCCTGTGATTACAAATCTTAAGCACTATAAGCATGAGATATAATACTTTTAAGTTAGTATCTTAAACATTTCAATAAGGGAATCTAAAGAAAAATGTATTATTTCTTTTTTGCTTTGTCTCCAAGTAAAAAGGGTGACTCAACAAAGCCACAGTTCTCTAGCCTAATGATTCCTGTGACTAAGCAATATAAAGAATGCAAACAAAAATAGCATATCAGAAGGGAATAGAGATCAAGCTGCATTTAGCTGGGCATAGCTAACAGTTCTGATTTCCAAAATATGAGCAGTTAAAGAGTCAAACTGTGCTTATAATCTAAGTAAATTTGACATTGAACTCTAATCTTAAAAACTAACTGTGCTAGCAGGGCTGCTGCATATAGGAAAAGATGCAGTAAATTCCCAAGTCAGTCTGCCCTCACTGGTGTGCACAGTGAATTTTTTACGGCCACACTTTTATGTTACAAACACCTTTACAGTGCTTGTGCCACTAATGCTGCTAATAACTATATTTACATGCATGGGTATTGACATAAGTAATTTTTCCACTGTGTATGTTCATAAAGTGAGTAATGAAGAAAATGTTTTAAATTCCTGAGATCAAAACTGAAGTAATGAAAATCTACTTTTAAAACCTGAAATGTTCTGCAACAACTCTGATGACAGCAAGTATGATTTCTAATTATGATTTCATTAATTTTCTGAAGTCCTTGTGGTAAAGCTCAGCAAACAGTTCTCAATGGAATGTAATAAAATTAACTCTATAGGCAGTGTTTTTTCAAGACGGTCCTACTAAAACCTGTGCTCTTCAAAAACTTCAAATATTTTCTTTTTTTTTTCACTTTTCTGTAATTTCACTTGCTTTCCATGCTGCAGGGTGTTTTCCTTGGCTATTTTTTTTTTTTGTGCAATGAAAGCAAAATATTCCATTTCAGCTCTTCTTAAACCCTGACTCAGAAGTAGGGACTCCATTTCTTTTGCTGGTCCTCAAGAACAATTTCCATTTGTGACAACAAATGCAAGGAAAAATTAAAGCTGAACAAAAGAAATTAAAATCAACGTCCACTATTCGGTTGTTTTTTTGTTGGTGGTGGTTTTTTGTTTGTTTGTTTTCTTTGGTGGGGAGAGGAACTGAGTTGCTTTATTTGTTTCGTTTTGGGATGGTTTTGGGGAGGAGGAGGTTGTGACAAACTTAAAAAACATTTGGGGCTTATCGTGACTGAAACAGTCTTAAAAGGAAAGGTGCTTCATACGCCCCGTGTCCAGCGGAAAAAGCAGGCTGCTCCTTACCCGCACCTGGGATGTGGCGCTGTGAGCCGGGACACAAACCGGGATGCTGAGGGTACCACTGCGGTGCCGGTGACGCGAGCAGTTCGTGCTCTGCCGCCCGCGCTCCGCATCAGAGGCGGCGGGAGGGGAGGGCAGGAGGGGAGGAGAGGGAACGGGAGAGGGGAGAGAAGGAGAGACGCGGTGGCCGCGGGGCCAGGGCGCGCAGAGATGCGGGGGACGCTCCCGGGCAGCCCCGCCGCGGCGAGCTCGGCGCTGGGAGAACAGCTCCCAAACACATCTCCCCAAGGCAGGACTTTCCCCGCCGCAGGAGGCTTCGTGCTCCTCCTCTTCCCGAAATCTGGCCTCGCGGCATCCCCCGCGCCCCGCCGCACCCCACACGCTCTCCTGCCCCGCCGCCCACCCGCTCCGGCCGCCTCCTGCCCACCTTGACGAAGTAGAACGCCGGTCCGGGCTTGAAGATGACGTTCTCGTTTTTCTGCTGGTACTCCACGTACTTCTCCAGGCCCTGCTCTTCGTAGATCCGCTGCTCCTCCACCAAGTTGAAGAGCGCTCGGGAGGACACGGCCACCGTGATGGCGTTCTGGGGCTTGGGCTGCGGAGCGAGCGCGGGGTAGCGCCGGCCCGCGGCCCTCAGCGCCCGCCTCCCCCCGGACCCCCGGCCCGCCCGCACTCACCGGCCGCGGCTTCTGCGTAACCAGACTGTCGTAGAAAGCCTTGGCCGCCGCCCAGTCCTGCTCGGCTTCCAGCTGCCGGTCCTCCTCCGTCGTCCGGCCGGGCGGCGGCTCCTGCGAGCCGGAGCCGCTCATGGCTCGTGGCGCGGCCGGGGCCGTAACGGGCGGCCGGGGAGCGGCGGCAGCGGCCGCCCCCCTGCCCCGCCCCGGCCAGGCGGGGAAGGCCCCGGCGCTGCCTCTCGCTGGCGCTGTGCGCGCCTGGGGACGCGGCCCGGAGCGGTCCGGCCTCCTGCGGAGAGGAGCGGCCCTCGCAGCCCGGGGCGCCGCCCGCCCGCAGCGTCTCCCTCAGCGCGGGGCGCGCGGGGCCGCAGCTGCGGCCGGCCCTCCCCGCGCGCGGCTGCGGCGCTGCCCTCACGGCGCCCGGGGGGCGATGCCCGCGGCTGCCCCGTGCCTGCAGCATTACGGGTGTGTTAGTTAACTGCCGTGGCTTAATCGATTTAATGTCAACTGCAACGAATTCCCAGGAGATCTTATATGGTTTAGCAATCAAAATGGGCTCGATGCCTGTGGCCTTGGGTCCTTTATGCCACGTGGAAAATACCTTCAAGAAAGAGCGATTTGGGCAGTGTGGCTGAGTGTGTGTTCATACCCACAAAAACTCTTCTGCTGGTATGAGGTTGGGGTGGTCCTAAAATCCAGTCCCACACAGAGCTATGGGAAGCATCTAATACTCATACAGCCGTGTGAAATGGTCCTGTCTGCCTCTGCAGATCACCGTCTGAACCACAGCAAAGGTTCCCGCACTGATAATCTGCAGGAGAGAGTGGAAAGTGAAGGAATCGGATTTTCTCCTAAGCCAGTACAGGATATGGCACAGCAGACCCATAGTGCTATCTGTGTCATAGCACATGTGATTACCATCCAAAGCCCCTTTAACATTTTGAATGAAGACTCTAAATATTGATTCCAACCTTGATCACTACATAATCTGTATCTGATTGTCAGATTTCTCTGCCTCCATCCAGTCTCCAAAAAGAAACAGCATGGTTTTATTACTTTTTCCCCTCTTTTTTTTTTTTTTTTTTTAATGTGGCTTCCCAGTGAAAGGAGGCTTATGTGATTATACCATCTGTCTGTCTTTCCCCAGTGATGTTCAACTGCAAACAAATTTGATAGAAGGATAAAGATCTCAAGGAGATTTAAATTGTTAAAACGTTTAATGA
Organism: Chloebia gouldiae; assembly: GCA_003676055.1. Lineage (NCBI taxonomy): Eukaryota > Metazoa > Chordata > Aves > Passeriformes > Passeridae > Chloebia > Chloebia gouldiae. The sequence goes on along the minus strand of QUSF01000002.1, from coordinate 7,116,695 downwards.
GAATCAACAGTAACATGCAATTTGTTGCCCTACTGGGGAAAGCACTTTATCTGCTTGTTCTCCTGCTGTAGTAGCAAACAAATACTGCCTGGCTGATCTGCCACCTCCAAATCTGCCACATTGCCTGATGTCCAGCTAACCAGGGAGGGATCTGGAAATGGGGAAGTCATGAAAATGGGAATTGACCATAGGAGGGCAGCTGGAAAGAGGAGGTCAAAGGAGATGTACTGAGAGCAGTGCATTGAGAAAACAAATGTAAAAACACAAGTTAGGATCATTGTAGTGGCTGTTGTCATGGGAAGCTGCAAAGGCATAACTTCAGTCTGAACAAACCTGATTTTAGTAGCTCTGCTACTGATAGATGTGCTTTTTTCCCTTGAATTTTATCCTGATTATTTCACTCTGAGTGTGTTTCCATGTCTGAGCTCAGACCTGTAGCATGTTATATGCCGCATCTGCTCCCCTCCACACAGTGAGATCAGGCTGAGCAGCCAGGCTGACCTGGAAAAAGGATTCAAGTCACAAAACAACAGCTCCTGGTCCCAGTCACCACCACTGTCCTGCTCAGAGACTTCAGCACTAGTCTAAGAAGATGATCTCCAAGAGACAATTCCTAGTTAAACTGTTGGTTACATTGCCCATGGAGAAGAGGGGAAAAGGACAGGAGGAATCAGGAAACAATTATTTAGTGGTTACAAAACTGAATTGATCTCTGTGTGAGCATGGGACAATACTTTTACAGAGCTGTGCCCAGGCTGACTTGTCCTTCTATGTTCCCCACCACCCTGCATCTACTCAGGAGCAAAATCAAAGCTCCTCAGTAGCATTCTTGGGTTTTATTTTTGTTACCCCCTTTCCTGTCCACCCAAGCAAAGAGTCATCACACAGTGAAGACTCCTTTTAATCTATGCAAGACATCTAAAAACATAAAAGATGATAATCTGGTGCTGGGCCCAAGCAGTGCTGTTGATGCACTGCTGCTGAAAGCAGTGCTATGCTAACAGAAATACTTTGCCAGATGCACGTGGTATCTCTACACAGCACTCAGCTGTGTGAACATATGCACTGAGCTGCCATGTCTCTGTTCTGTGCTTGGCTGCCTGCTGCTGACATACCCTCCATTTCCTCTTTTGCTGGAGATTGTGAGCTGAGGGCCTGACATGAAAGCCTTCCAGCTTCAGCACCTTATAAATGAAATCTTGACTTCCCAAATGCAGAGTGTAGCAGCCTTATCTACATCTAAAACATGTAGTAATGCCCATGGGGTTCCAGGAAAGAGCTATGTCTTGCTTTCACTAAACCTCCTGGGGAGTCTGAGAAATAGGAATGGATCCAAAACTGAATGACTTTGTGGTTTCTGAGCTAAGCTAAAAAGGAAAGGGAAGGAAAGGAATTTTCTGTTATCATGCATTAATTTGTAGGGCATTTACATAGAAAAAAAAAAGAATTTGTGTTTCTATCTTTGTATGTACATTTATATAGTTAGTCATGTACATTCTCTGAAGTCTGTTACAAGTATTCAAATAAAAAGAAAGTCCCCCTGCTTGACCTGCTGATATTTTTCCTGTGTTAAGAACAACCACTCAGAATGATTTATATGTTCTTATTCAAGAAGGAGCTCAAATTGCATTCCTGAAAATAATAAAAAAGTTGTAGGTTATTTTTTTCTTCTCTTGATACCTACTTCCATTTGGAAAGACATTAAATATTTCCAAACATTTTAAATAATGAGAGCAAAATTACAAGATTTTTTTTATTGGAAGGATGTTATCTCTCTTTAGATGTATAGATCCCAGTATGGATTGTGCCTAGTTATATCACAGACATATAGAATCTAGAACCTCATTCTCCCAGAGTCATGCCAGAGTGCAGTTGCACTGAATTTTACTTCATCTATGCATTGTAATTTTTGATACTGAGAGCCCAAGACCCGTAGCAGGAGTGTGCTGTTTGCAGAAGGAAGGAACCTGAGAATGATTTTGATCTAGTCAACCTGGCATGACAAAATGTGTAATAACACTGCCACATTACATCTGCCAGCCAGATACATAATTTTTAAAATCCTCCTGTTTGTAGATAGTATAAACACCTCTAATACAATCCTAGTATTGAGGAATTGATTCTACAAAACAGCAGCTGATTTTCTACATGTGTTTCTACATTTTCACATGATTTCTACAAATCCTCAATGTTGATCTCAGGCAGTCTATATTCCTTTGTTTGCCTGCCTGCTGCTATCAAGTTTATTCTAACACAGATGCAAAGATGTGCATATGAAGCTGCATCATGCCTAGAAGGCACATTTATTTATGCTGAAGAAACCTTCAGTATTGCATCATAGTATTCACTTTCCTTTTTCATCTCAGGACACTTTCCTTTGGTCCCTCGGCAGAGTATTTTTCATTTTCTCTCTCTTCTTCTCCCACTTTCCACCCTCTGTGTTGTGCAGGGAAACAAGAATGCAAAAACCTGTGGCATCACATTACAATCTGTGGCCTTTCATCTTCCCCTGGCATTGCTTTGCTATGGTCTTCAATAATATGTTCATTTGCAACGGCCACATAAATTCCCTAACGACACAGATATTTTGTTCTTAGATGATCTATTCCACCTCCATCATTCTAAACATGACTCCTTCCAATATTCAGGAGACAGGTGACAAGGAAAGCTGAATCCAGCACAAATGCAGAGGAATGTTCAGCATGATTTGCTGAGCCATGATCTCTCTTCCCAAGGAAATCCAGTTTAATCATTGTAATACAAGTTTTACATGCCATATTACTAACGTTAATTCTAATCTTTAACTTCTCAGAAGGAAATTAACAGCCAAATTTTATCTTTGGCTTTTGGGAGATTTCTTCTCTTTAAAGGATTTAATATATTTTTTTTCTAGAAAAATATAACTGTAACGAAACTTTTAGAACTGAAATCTCTTCCAACTATTCTGAACAATAATTTTTCACATATCTTTACCCCCAAGAAAGACCCGTCACATAACTGTGACATGTAAAACAAATGAAGAAGAATTGTGAGATTCAGATAAAATATTATTTTTAGCTAGATGCTAATTAAAAAAGCAGAAAATGGTGTCTTATCTCCCAAGATGAATATGGCTGCCCCATCTGGTAGTTTGCCACAGGGAGAATTGAGAAGCATTCAGTGAGCAAGCAGTCCTGGCCATCTTTTCAAGAATGACAAATAGGACAAAAATGGAGTTTTGTTGCAAATCTGTGGTCAGAAAAGGCACTAAATAAGGCACATATGCTATCAAAATATAGTGGTTTTTTTTCCTGAGTTAAAAACAAATCTCTAGTAAAGTCAAGTCTAGTGAAGTTTTGTATCAATAAAAACAAAGACAAATGATAATAACCATATCAATAATAACAGGTTCAGCTGTTCAGGATTTGACTTTGTTACACTCTGTAGGTATCACCCTGTAGGCACTTAGCACAAACAGGGAAAAAAATAAGCTGGAGAAAGGGTTTGTCCCCATTCCAAGCTTAAACAGAAGAATATTTGCATTGCAAACGAACCACATATAAGATGGAATGTAGATAAATTGTACATACAAACCCTTTGGGGTTCCAAGATCCTACTGAATAAAAAGTTGAATATCATGAAAAATTTTAGATTCAGTTCTCTATAATAGAGACAGTTTGAACATTTTTCATCATGCACTAATTATCCCTTTATTAATGGAAATTAATGGAGGGTCTAGTCACGCAAACAGCTCCACACAGGGATGTGTTTGTACAAGACTGAAACCGAAATGTTGAAACCCTATTGATTCATTTTACCATAACAAAAGACATTAAGCTATACTAAGATTCACTCTGGTAATTACATGTCGTATTCTGTATTAAATACCCATAGTTTAGTTGTGCTATTGTCCACAAGGGTTCATGTTAAGTATTCAATTAGGTTAAAATCATTAATGAAAACATTGTATTAAAAAAGATTCTTAGATTTTTTTTTATACGGTTGTGCAAAACTACCAAAAAGGTATCGCTTAATCTCTATTGCACTGCGCTAGTTATAGTTTTAAAAATGGGGAGAACAAACAAGTCTGTTAGATGTGTTTCACCTTCTGCTGCTCCAGGGCATTCAGAGAAACCCGTTCAAGCAAACTGGTTTCCCACCCATTTCCTGAATTGGAGGAAGGTATCAAACAGTGTGTGCACCAGAGTGACACTGATGGAGGTGCTGGGCACCCCTGATGGGACAGCAGAGTGGTCCCACGGGCTTTGGACAGCAAGAGCAATGGCAGAGCAGAGCTAGCTGAGCAAAATCATCCACTGACTGCTACTGCACTGATGCTATTCACACATTGGATAAACAGATCCACTGTATTCCAAAATCAGAACTTCTGCCTTTCCTCATTTCACACGTACCAAGTTTCATTTGAGCCTTAACCCACAGTGTAACTCACTTACAGAGCAGACTGGGTAACAGGAATTTTTTTACATAGCCAGCCATCCTGCTGCTGTCCTTTAGAACAAGGCTTTTTGCTTGTCTCTTTATGAATATAAGAAAAAAAAATACACTTTCTACAATCTCCTAGGCAATGAAGAATAGGAATGTAGTCATAAAATGTACCAGTTTCTCCAAGCAAGGGGTGTGGGATGATGTGATTATACCTACTAATAAAGGAGACAAAGTTTAATTGCAGAAAGAGTGCTTTTGGCCGTACAGTTACCGCCCAGGTCCAAAAATAGGATTGTAAGTGATTAGTGTAGCACTCCTGATGGGAAAAGAGGAGCCAGAAATGTAAATGGAAGAGAAGATTTAGGGTTTCTCTAAGCTATGGCTTCAAACCTGTCAGCAACCTGTACACATCATCTCTGTTATTTGAGTTATGATGTGATTCTTTTTTTTGCAGGGAATGTGTATCCCATTTCTGGTTCAGGTCCCCTCCCTCCTTTTGGCAAGTAAAACTTTTGGGAGAAAACAGGTAAGGACTAAAAGCAATGATAATGTGTTATTGTTTGTGTTGTGCTAGTTTCCAAGGGCCTCAGAAAGCATCGGGGAGCTGTTGTGTTTGCTGCTGTAGGAACACACAGGAAGGTGCTCCCCATATGACACCCCTCCTCCCTTCTCAAATCCTCTCAGTAGAAGGAAGATTATTTTTGCAGACCTTTCCAAGCTCAAGCATTAAGTGTGAGGCTCCCACAGTTGCCCTTCTCCGCATGCTTTCCCACAGCTGTGCTGCTGTGTCGTGCATTTGCAGTGCAGTGTTTCAGTCCCACTCCTGCACTTGGCCCCCACAGAGCCAAGAAATCTGGGCTGACCTAGTTGGTGTGATTGCTAGTGGGAATTTCCTGGTGCAGAGGGTTATGAGCTGAGGTTATGGGACTCAGCTGCAACTGAAGGTGAGGCCCACACTCAAAATCTCCTAAAGCTATGGCTTCTCCTTTTGTTTTAGCGACTTGAACATTCCTCAGACACGTTCATCAATTCTTACTGTGCTTGCATCATGGTAGAGAACACTTCAGCAGCCTGTTTTTAATTCCCTTGAAAGTGACTTTCAAGTTGTATTATTTATATTAAAGCAGTGTTTACATTTCTCTCTTTTCAATATTTTTCTTGAGAGTGTGGAAAGATAACAACAATGACAAGAGCAACACCGGTAAAAATATAAAAGTAATGTTTCCAGTCAGAGGCTTCTACAATTTAGTAGTAAGTACCTATATCACAAAATAATTTTAAATGGTGCTATACCTCATTTTAAGTGGTGTTGTAAAATTGCAGAAGTAAAAGACACTCAATGAAATTTCAGTAGGTCATAGATCATATAAATATGTTATCAACTTCAGCTTCTGACTTTGAAGAAAACACATTAACTGTCCAGCTTTCATCCTATTTTCCTTCCTGTACAGAAAATTTCCAGGTTGAATGTATTCAATATGTTCTTTCTCTATAAAGAAAAAAAAAAGTATGTGTAGAAGACTGATCATTACACTAAAGGCTTAACTCGCACCCTCTTCTCTTTCACACAGAGATCCTCAGGTGACTGTACTGCTGAGGTCAATGCCTTTGGCAAATGTATGTGTGTGTGTAATGCTGGCACAGTGTGGGGGAATGAATCCAGACCTCTGAATCTGAGACTTTTCAACAAGATTAATGTGAAGTCTCTCCAAAGGTACTGTAGGACTTTGCCTGGCAAGCCCTGTGGAGGGCTCCAAAGCTAGAAGCTACAGACTTACCAAAAGATGGAGACCTTGTGAGAACTACAGTCAAAGATTATCCAAGGATCTTCACCCAAGGGTCTTCAAAGTAGTTATATTGGGTACTGGTGTGTCAATGTGGCAGCAGTAAAGGGCACAGGGCATCTAGCAGATGTTTGTATAGTCTAGGCTGGCCCGGTGCTGCTGTGCCTACTCCTGGCAGTATCAGTTCACGTTTACTCATTGGCAGCCTGTTGCTATGTAAGCACAACTCAACAAGTAGCTTCTGTTCATCTGAAATACACATTCTGTCATTTTGCTGGGCTTGTATGTATATTACTGTGTGAAATTCGGTGGTCTGTGGCATGAGGGAGGTTATGCAAGTTGATAGGAAGGGTTGTTAATGCATTTAAACTCAGTGAATCACTGGGGGATCAGATTGAGTGTAGCATTTGGAGAGACCCTGACAGGTCCCAGTGGCCTGTTTAAATTTGTCACTTCTCTGGTGACAGTTCTAGCCACTGCCAGGTTTTGCTTTTAATTAAAGTACACTGAATGTTCTTGTAATGTGCAGTCATGTCCTTTTATTTTGCCCTGTCTGCTCACAGAGACTCAGAGGATTATTGTAAATCAGGATTTGCGTGATGCTGGGATGCAACTGTTTAGTCAGAAGGCTGAGCTGGCCCTGAATTCACCCCCTAGACACATTATTGCAATACACACTGCTAGTAAATAAATGCAATTTTTCTTTCTTTCTATTTTTGACTCAAAGCTTTGAATACTACTATGTATCTTCAATTTCTTTCCAGCTGACTTCATTGCTAGTTTTTTGATAAAAAACCTACCCATATCACTCTCTGTAGATACTGCTTCTCTAGTATCCTTCCCATTTATGCTAATCAAATAAAAATAACATGTCTTCTTATCCAGGCAGGAGGTGTGTGATGAAATCTGTTGTTTAGAAAATCCAGAAGTAAGTAGTGCTTATCACTTCTGTACCATTTGTTCTCGAGTCTGGATCCATTCATTCCTACTGAAGAGACACAGTTCCTGTTGATACTTGTATCTCAAATAATATCACAGATATTTGAACATGGTATTTCTCACTGTCTTCTTTAATTGGTTTTAGAATATTTGTCCTTATGCATAACTTTCTTCCACATCTTTTAAATAAGTTCTATGGTCAAAGTCCTATCTTTCCTGCCAGTAGTGGGGTATTTTCATCAGGAGAGATCTCAAATGAGCCACAGCAGACATCCAGTGACAAGGGCTGCATACAGCCCACACAGAAGTTAAATCTTTAACACTTAATAGACCATCATAGAAATGGAAAATGGCATAGGAGTGACTGGGTTTGTTTTGTTGGCTGCAAACTCTTTTCAAAGGGAAAAGATGCTGTTATAACAATAGGTTTCTGTTTGTTTGTCTTTTCTGTCCTGTAAAAATTGTTTAAGTTAGAAACCCTTTGTAAAGTCCCTTAGATCTCCAGTTCATCTGAATTACATCAAATTATTAATCCTTGTCAGTCATGAATGCCAAAAAAGTACCACTGAGAACAGGGAAAAATTTAAATCCTGCAGTTCTAGTTTACCTCACTATAACAGCATCTGAATAGCTCAGAAATATTGGTCAAAAGATTTTTGATACATTACAATAGATTTTATCTTTTGTTTTTGTTGATTTTTTGGTGGCTGTTCTCTTTGTTGATTTTGTTATTGTTTGTGGTGGGGTTTTTTGTTTGGGGTGTTGGTTTTTGTTGTTGTTGTTGGTTTTTGTTTTGATTTTGGTTTGGGGTTTTTTTCGGGTTTTTTTTTGTTTGTTTGTTTTTTTTGTGAATTGCAGCATGTTGCAGGAGGTTTTTGAGCATCTAGGTGAGAAAAGAATATCCTCAGTGCAGGTTAATTTTTGCTAACTCAAGTATATCTCTCCTGAGCATGTATAAACAGATTGGCAAATTTCACTTTCTGAAGTATGAAAAAAGTTGCTTTAAATTATTAATGCAACCCAAATTATATATTTTTCCCTAGCTACATTCCAAGAGGAGCAGAGCAAATTTTGCTTAAATAACATTTTTCAGTCCAGGTTGAAATAGAGCTATAGCATATAAACTATATGTATTCTACCAACAATATATACACTCAAAAATGAGAGAAGTCTTTGCAGCTGAATAAGCTGTAAAATAATTGGTAATCTAATTCTTGTGGGATTTTCTTTATTGCCATGAAAAAGTTTCTAAATAGGAGACCACACACTGTACATGATTCTGATGAAATGAAAAAGAAAGTAAGTAGTCAAACAAGTTATAGCAAAAAACATAGCATAAATGGAATTTTTTAGAGGATTTGAATACCAGTTTTATCGTATTTTGGAATAAAGATGGGCAATAGTGCAAAATATGTGAAAACACCCATAAGGTTTTTCATACTAACCCTCCTTATATAACGAAAAAAAGATAATAATCTATAATAGGCACAAGTTTTCCTGTAATACTCTGAGGCAATTTTTTGTGAGTTGATCTTATGTCATCTTGCATCAGTAGAGAGTTCAAACCTTGTTACCATTTCAAAATTCTTCCTGTTTCCATTTGTATAATTGCACTGAGAATCAACATTCTTAATAGATTAAGCTATTAAAGAAAACCAATAGAAAAAAAAAGAAGAATAGATAGTTCTTATATCTAACAGACTTTTTCCAGTTTGTTCTAAAAGTTCTCTAAAAAAAAAAAAAATCCAGCAAACCAAACACAACCCCCTGCCTCTCCAAACTAGTTAAGATTCCCCTGAAATGATACAGGTTTGACTCTTTGTGTAGGGCTTCAGGCCAGCATCAAGTGGAATTCTCTCCAGTAAATAAGCAATCCCATTCAGCTGTAGCATGACATGCAGCACGAGCCATGCCACTCCTGATTACATGGATTGGGTGGTAAAGCCCAGGCTGAACAGGTGCTCCATTTTGTGATGCTCCCATATTTTGTGGCTAACAACTATAGGAATACTCATTTGATCCTATTTGCTTACTTGGAATCATCTAGTCAAGCTTGAGAAAAGAAGATTTTGGTGTTCAGGTGTCTGGAGACATCTTTGTCTATGCAGCAGTAGTTAATGATATCAGGGTTGATATGGAATAGTAGAAATATGAAGCAATATTTATTTATTGCTATTGATATCTCCATTATTTAGGTAAAATAAGACTCTTTGGTGTATCTCCCCTTTCCCAACATGTCCACTAAGATCTATTCAGTATTGACTCTTGGAAAAAAAATAAGGAGATAACAAAGTGGCTCTATGTGACTTTTTGCTATATTTATTCCTAATCTTCTGATACTGAAATATATAATGCGAGTTTTTCACTTCAAGAGAAACATTTTTTTCTAACAAGTCTTTTTACTCCTCCATAACAAAGATGATCAGAGCCCTGGCAGGGATGTGGTCTGTCCAAATGCCAGCGGAGAACCTCCAGCCTGATAGCAGACTCAAAGCTTCTGGTCTGATGGGTGATGGTGGTGCCAGCTGTTGTGTCTTCTCAGAGATAGGAATGTGGATCTCACACCACAGCAGGATTTCTTCCCTTTGCAGCAGTCAGCAGCTGCTGCCAGGAGCAGCAGTGGTGGCATTGATTCCAGCTGCTGCTGCCCAGCTCAATGCCAAGACACATAAACTGTGGGATGTCTCAGCAACTCCTCCGTGAGGTAGTAAGATAACATGAGAAACATTAAGAGATATTAAAGAGCAGATGATAAACCATTTTCAGGAAACAGCATTTCTCCAGAAAGAGGCTGAAGTTTATCAAAGGGAAAATGTCTCCTGAAGGACTTGCCAAAGTAAATCTCTTTGATGCAAATGGTTTAAGCAAAGACTTTCACCTTAATCTACCGTGCGATGACCTGGTCTTCTGATACAGAGAATTATCATGGGTGTTTTCAGAATTGCTGTAGTGTGCAAACCTAAAATAAGTACTTACAGCATTCCCACTCTGATCTTAGTCACCTACATTTCTCTTAAATTTAATAATACCTAATGCCTTTAAACTTTGCTGCTTGAAAATGATTCAGTGCCTCATGAAAGACATTAAAAAATGCAATTCCTCATAAACAAGTTTCTTTCAGCTTTACAGTTTTATTATTTTGCCTGTGCTAAAAGGGATAACATCTATTATAATGAATGACCCACGAAGAGCTTACCCAAAGGGTAGTACAAAATGTAGAGGAAAAGATGAGTGTGTAGCTGTTGAAATTAGTATTTTCTTGCAGATTGATCTCTCTGCCAGTTTGTCACCCTGGACATTTTCAGTTTAGTTTATTTGTGTTATAGTAGAAGTGACAATGTAGTTAAATATAGCCTCTGAAAACAATGTATGCCTATTTCATTTGAATTCTACTGTTCTTTCATTAAACATTTCTTCATCTTTGCAGAGCCAAATTCTTAAAATAATAAATCAGAGACACCTAAAGTTCTTGCCAAGTCAAATATCTATAGTTTCTGGCAATTATGTAATTTCCAGATTTGCTGCAATGGCTCTTGCTGATAAGTCAATTGTCATAAAAAGAAATGTTCCAGACCAATCTTTATTAGGGCGTCCTTCACTGATCTGTGTAAAATAATCCCCCTCCTGCCCCACTCTCTTTTAGAAAAGAGAAACATAATTACAGCTTTTTCCCTTGCTTTGAATGACTCTTCATCATAACAATTTATATCTGGAAAATGTCACAAGAAAATGTGAAAAAGGTAAGTTTAAACCAAAGAAATCAGGCACTGCTGTTATTAATAGAGCAGCTCAAGAATGTTTCCCATGATGTGTTATAAGGGCTCTGTCTTATAATAAAATTTAACAGTGATGTATTTCCCTTGTTCTCAAGTTGATTTTGTATTAGAAGTCCAGACAAAAGTAATTTGTAGCAAAGGTTTCTGATCCAATGTCTGTATATGGAAAAGACTCAAAGGACTTCCATGCCCATTTGAAAGCCCTTTAAAATGATTAATGACTAAATGCATTACAAATTATCAAGTATTTCACACTGACAAAACAGAGGACTTTTCATGACTTTTGGCCAAATTTTTCTCCCTTAGTATTTAGAGTAAAATATCTCATAAATAGTAATTTTGAGCCCCCATTTAGAGTAGTGATAAAGGGCAGATTAAATAAAGCCCTGCACCTTTTGCCCTTATTTTTTTACCTTTCTAAATGTAGTTATACTTAAATGGATGTTTGAAATCCTCATTGCCACCCCCAGTGCAAAGCATTCCCTGAGTTTTGATGGCAAATGAGGAATAAAAAAATTAAATCCCAGGACTTAGATGCAAGTTCTCAATTTCTTGTCATACCTGGAAATGATTCTGGCACCAGCTCTGAAAAAGAAGGCTATTCATTTCTGCACTTAAAATCTAATGATTTACTTTCCAATTCTCAACAGTTTTTTCTCCTTCAGTGAAAAGACAAAACTAGGATATGTAGAAATGGGACCTATCCTAACTAAAGAAGTTGTTCAGTCTCATTCCCCATGCTGTATTTGAAATAAAATCCTAAAATACTATTGTTGGTTTTGCACAAGCAGAATTGTCAAGTATTTACACAAAACCAGACAAAGGCATCACAAGCCCTATATTTTTCAGTGGTAGCCAAAAAAGAACACTCATTATATTTTCCTTTACTTGTAAGAGCCATGTTTGGCTCTGGTGGTGTTTTGACTCCTGAGTGCTGCGATGGCCACACAGGGAAGCAGAGATCTCCTCACGTGGAGGAAGGCCAGGCACAGCAGTTTGTTTGCTCCCGGGGCCGAGCTGGCATCCCCCAAGGGTGCTCTCGGGGCACTGCTCCCTTCACTTCTGCACAGCTCCTGTTCACAGCAGCCACATTCCAGAGCTGGCAGTGCCTGCCAGGGGTCTGCTGGCTGCCCCCTCTGCCTGAACTGCCACACAGGAACAGCCAGAGCCCAGTCCAAAACCTGCTGACAGCTAAGACAAGATCACATTGTAATAGCTATTACACATATTTAATGACGGTGTGTATATTTACACAACCTTATTAGGTCATTTGCTTACATTATGCTGAGAGCTTCTACCTGTCAACAAATGTGATAAAACTGCTGATCCTATGTTTGAGATCATTTGTACCTTTTTTTGCAGTTGCAAGAGGTCTGAAGCACACTTGGGCAGAGCAAGAACAGAATTGTCTACCATCTCAGAAGCATTGTGGGGATCACAACATGGAGGAGACTAATTAATCAAGCACAAGACATGATCAGCCTGTGTAATATCACAGAGCAAAAATGTGGACCCCTGTACGTCTCTTTATCCATTATCACATTATTTTCCAGTTTCTGTTTCTTTCTACAAAACATTGATTTTTCATCCATGCATGTCGTGCCTCGATACTGTGCATATAATTCAATAATTCTCCTGAAGTTTGGCAGGTTTCCAGCTGCCTTTTTGTCATCTTTATGAAATTTGAAAATATTAGGGTTGTACATATTATCTTTTGAAGTGATGATGTGATTAATTATCCTGCAGCTCTCATTACCCACGAGGGGCTAAGAAATTTATATCATATGCAAGCTCAACTGTTTAGTGGTTTGTCCAGGGGCAATGCTAGGGTCAAAATTAAAAATCTTGAACCTCTCTCTTCCATCTTTCATGCTCCCTGTCCTCTCTTTATTAGCAAGATCTCTATAAGACATAAACAAACAAACCACAAAAAAAATTCAGGCATTTATAGGCCTAAAGGAATATCTCACCCAATAGAAAAAAAAAATCAGCATTCATTCAAATGAGCTTAAATTCATCACAATGCTATTTTAGGAATTGTAGGAAATAATTATTTTCAAGCTTTCCATGATAGCAATGCCAAAATAATATCATTTCAGCACCAATATCACTCCACCCTTTACTAAGTGTTGTAGCTGAGGGCTCAGTGAGCTTTCAAGGTGAGGTTCTCTGACTGATCCCCCACCCTCTGGATGGTCAGGGGTTTGTCTCTGAGGCTTAACCTCCAGGTGGAGGTTATATATATTCTTGTCAGTAACTCTCTGTCTGCTGGCTGGGAGTCCTGGAAACCTTTGCCAGCAAAGTTTTCTTTCTTCCCAAAGTTGTTGGGATGCTGGGCTGGACAGACAGGTCCATGCCAGTAAATAACACCAGGCTGGGAAAGGACTCAGGGCTGAGCCTGAGTGCCTGTAGTGCTCTGCTGTCAGGGTGCTCCTGGGCATGATGGAGCTGTGCCACCCAGGGCTCTTCCAACCATACCCAGACTGCTGCAGGGATTTAATGGGACAGGTATTGCTTCCAGCTAACTATTTTCCAGATAGACACTCTGCTTTTGGAGGCAAGAAATGTTCCCCTTGTGAACATGAGTTGTGCCCTGCCAGCAGTCCTTAGAATACAGGAATAGCCCTCAGACTGGTTTTTATTGTAGATATGCCATAAAATTCCACTGAAGGCTGCACCCCTCTGCTGTAGTGTTGTGACTGGAAAACAGAGAAGCATATCCAGGCCAGGGGAAGGAACACAGTCCATGGTCCCTCTTCAGCTCTTCTCACATCCAGGTGCTGGAGCACAGAAGGAATACAAACAGTCTTACCTGAGCTCACAGACAGCATCTGGAGCAGCAAGAAAGAGGTCAAAAAGAGGAGCAGGACACAAAATAAGCAGAGTGAATGCAGCAAGTCTATTAACCTCTAATAATTCTGCCTTTTTTGTTATGGGTATTTCCATGGTATTAATGCATCTCCCATCACTATATTAAAATATTAAAGTATTAAATATTAAGTATTAAAATATGGATTACAGTAACATTAAAAGTGCTCATATGGGACCCAAGAGACCCTTTGCACTTTGCTGAATCACAGGAATGCTTTCAGTGAAGTAGATTAATTGATGTGACTAGGGGAAAATCTACTCAAATTTATGGCTAAAACAAGCTAGATCTGATGGATGTGTGTGTGTGTGTGTGTGTGTGTGTGTGTGTATGTGTGTGTAAGACTATACAGTTATCCTAGCAAGTAAAAAAATGGGTTTACACCACAGTTATCTTTTGGGTCTGTGGAACTGATATAAAATATCTCAGCAAAAGCAGCCTTACAGTTGCAGCAGAGCCAATATCTTACAGCTGTGACTGTGCTAGGAGAACTGCCATCAGTGTGGTAGTAAAAAAGAAACAGGCAGGAAATAGGTTTCACATTCTGGCCAAATGTAACAGTATGGAAAAATGTTTATGTCCTGAATCAAGACAAAGCAGTCAAAAATCTAAAAACATCATGAGCTATAAATCCAGAAGATATGGTTTTGGTTCAAATCAGCTGTAACATTTTGTTTTGTCAATTTGGAAATACTTTGGTTGTTTTCAATATATACTCTGTAATTTAAGTTGCTTACATTTCTTCACAAAATGTAATTTTGAGACATAGAATGGTCATTTTTAGAGACAAAGTCTTTGTTACTTCAAAAAACGTTTGCAAATGCTTTTTAATCCATTTCCCAAACCCAACATTTCCCCTTGAAAAAATATTGTATGAATTAATCAATATGTTCTAATTTGAGAAGTAGAACAAAAATGATCCTGACCAACTCACTGATGTATCCATAATGACAGCAATTTTCTTTGGTAAATGAGGCTTGGAAAAATTCATATAAATTAGACTCGTGTTTGTGGGTGTTGCAGGACTGGCAATGATAGTTTTATGTTTTGATAGTTTTATAAACTTTGTCTTCATTTGCTGCAGTTGATTGTTATTTATTATTTTCTAAAAGTATTGGGGATTCTTTCACCACACTCACAGAAGTCAATGAGCAGAACTATTTCCACCACTTAATAATGATTTTGGATTGATTTTAGGTTTGAGATGGACAATTACAGCACTCTAAATACTATGAGAAGGTAAGTCAGATTGGAAATAAAAACTGGAATGGAGACTGTAAACATTTTTACATTTTTGCAAAGTTGTATCCTCTTTTTGTGGCCTGTAATATTTAAGAAAAATACATCTGAGGAGGCATTTTGACAGAACTTTCTGATATATGTTCACTTTGCTCCAGAAGATGACATATTCTCTCATTAATGCATGTGCAGAACACCCACAACTCTGCACACAAGACATTCACCGCCGTTCACAGCAGAACTAATATTAGCTAACATAATGCCATGCATTTACCAGAGGATAAATGATTTACAAATGTGATAACAAAGACTGACTCTAGACAAAGAGTTCAGTTTCTTCCATGCTTGGTAGGGAGTGGTGGGTTCTCCTAGGGGACCATCCAAAGCAGAAATTTCCCACTGGGACTCTTTGGCTGAGCCAACACTACGGACTGACAGGTCCTTGCAGGATCCTTGCAGGATCCCTGCAGGCTCAGCTCTGCAGCACCATGGCCTCGTTCCAGCACAGTGAGGGGGGTAGGTGGGGGTTGTGTTTCTTTCACTTGTACATCAATATTTTATCCCAAAGGAAGTGCAATCCACGGGTACAGAGAATACCACATACTACTTGAGTTTATACCCTGATGGAAAAAGTTGTGGGGCAAACTGCAGATTATCTTTCCTGCTGTGTGGATGCACATGCTGGGATCAGGGCTGCAAGGGGCACAGTGGTATTGCAGAGTAACACCTCATGGTATTGCAGAGTACTGCAGAGTAGCCTCTTGCTCTCCAGGACCTCTAACTCCCTCAGTCAGATACAAATGAAGTATAGCATGGATTTCTTCTTACTTCTGAAGTTAGCTCTGGATTTTATGTCCCTCCAAACTCTGAAAAACATCAGCTGTAAATC